>JAKSZU010000007.1:43855518-44450518 GCA_026018925.1 Tupaia tana | reverse complement strand
CTATTTTAGGCTGGTTTGTGAATGTGTGTGTGTGCGCGTGTGTGTGTGTATTTTGTCATTTGAAATTAAATACATCTTGGTAGAGAGGTAAAATCAGTTTCATAATAAACTCAGTAGTTATGCAAAGGCCAGTTATTAGTAGAAAAATAAAAAATAATAATAATAAAAAATAAAGTAAAATAAATAATTTTTAAAGACATTACGTTGCTCTTAATATCTCATTTAATACAACAAAAACAGCCCTGTAAAATAATAATTATTATAGTCACGGTTGAGAATCCTAAATATCTACCATTAATTTGCTTGTTTAAGTTCAAATAGTAAGTGGACAAACTAGAATTTAAATTCAGTTCCTTCTCTTTTTGTCTTAGTAACTGAACTCTAAGCACTTATTTTTTCTCACTCTCTTCATTTTGGCTGTTATCAGCAAATATGAAAATTACTTCTTGTTTACATTTGGTGAGTGTGAACCTCTTCTACACAGAAATGAGGTCCTTCATGTTTATTCTGATTTTTTTTTATATTTTACTATTCATAACCACAATGTCTTAACTTCTTAAGTGATGCTTTATCTATAAGTCCAAAATATTGACATTGTTGAGAATAGGGACTCAATGAAATGTACAGGGGAGGAGTCAGTATGAGCAAAACCATAAAACATTCATAGATGCTCCCAGTAACATTGTTATACTTTAACAGCATATACTTTGTTTTCTATATTGTTTTGAGATTGAATTATATTTGAGACAGAAGTTTATCAGTTACATGTAGATATACACATTATATACACTGTATATGTATATATGTAACATATCTATTCATGGAACTATGGTTTCCTTTTTCAGCTTAAAAAAAAAAAAGAGCAAACTGAAATTTTATGGTCTGAGTTCAAATCCATCCACTTCCTAGATGAAGACCATTGTAAAAATTAAATGAGAAGCAAGAGTAGCTTTCATTCCCATTACTTTTATTTATTTTTTTGCAAACACTTATAACGTCTTTATTTGTAAGTGCCCAAAGTGGAATTGACACAAATGTCCTTCTATGGGTGAATAAACAATTTGTCCATCCTTTGTCTTACATATAAAAGATTTGTCTCTAAAAAGATCTTTGGATATTTGAAGTTACACTTTCTCATTTGCAATTTCTTTGTCCTTTGAGGACTGGCCCCTAGTGCACTATGGATTTTCAATAAATAATTATTCACTTGATGTGGCCACCTATTGGAAATATCAATAGATTACTCATAATTCTGTCTGTCTACAATAATCTCTCTTTGCAATCCCAGTTTAGGAAGTCAGCATGCACAATGGGAACAGGAGGGAGCTCAACTGGAGCTAGCTCTGTCCCTAATTAGCTGTGATCTTGAGATAATCCTTTGATTACCCCGAGCCTCTGTTTCCTCAGCGTTCATTGGACAGTACATTATAAAATTTAAGAATTTGCTGTGAGAATTGAATGAGATGAGGTACACAGATTGTCCAAGTAAGTTCCTGCCACATGTGCAAATCAGTCGACGATTGCTTTAAATATGCTTTCACATTATTCATCACCCCTGTTAATTAATAGTTTTGTGGGTAAATCACATTATTGACTTACTCTTTTTCCTCTTTTCCTGTGGGAAGTCAGAGTTCTGTCAAATTTAGAGAAGGGATTGATTCACTGGGACTGGTGACCACTCTTGCCTGAAAGGCAATATAAACTAGCCACAGTTCGTGAGGAAGAAGTTAGAATTAAAATCATAAGAAGCATGAAGAAAAAATTTATCAGCTCCTGGATTAGATATTTATCAATTTAGTATAAGTTATATAATTTTAGGTTTATAACTTTGAATCCCAAGATACTTGTACATGTGTTAAACAATGTAGATAAATATCTTTCAAAGTAAGTAATATGTTTTCTTGCTTTTTTACATAATATACCAAATGTAATTTAGTCTTTTTTCATGTAAAGCTGTATAATCAGGTTGAAAATAAGTTTTCAGGGACAGCCTATGGCCTGCTGATTAAGACAGCTGGGTCCCACATGGCTAACTGCGTGGTTTGAGTCCTGGATCTGGCAGCTTGAAAAACACACGAGGCAGGTGTGTGTGTATGCCCAAAATCCTGAGAGGAGAATGAAGGAGAAGGGATTGTGGTGTGACCATGTCCCCTGGGGGCTGCTTTCTTATTTTCCCTCTTTCTCTGTCTCTCTCTGGCAAGTATATACACACTATGACAAATTTTAAGAAACAAGAAAGAAAATATGTTTTATCACTATGCTAATAGCAGATAAGAACTCCTTATTTAGTTCTTTGTCTTGACTCCATTAAGATACATATTATCCAGACCAGCAGATGGTGCAATAGTTATTTTGCTGGACTCCTATGTAGTCCACCGTGGTTCAAGTCTTAGACCTAGCAGCTTAGAACTCACACCAAGTGTGTGTGCCTGAGTGCCCAGAATCCCAAGGGGAAAATGGAGGAGAAGGGATTGTCGCATGGCCATCCCCCCGGGAATTGATTTATCACTTTTTGTCTCTCTGTCTCTCCAGTGAGTGCATGCATCCTATAGAAAAAATCTCTCTCTAAAAAAAAATTAGAGATGGTATCAGGCTGTGTATAACTGTTTTTTGAACTTCGTGCCTTAAGAGTTATGGTTATATAAATGCTTATAATAGCCTTCTATATTTAAATCAAACTGTCCTTCCTAAACATGCCCAATACATATTCCTCTAATAGTCCTCCAAGCCCAGTTCTCCATGTTTTACAAAACAGAACCTAAGATGAGGAAGGAAGAGCAAGTAAATTATAAGTGATGGTCTATGGATACATATCTGTTCTTAGAGCATAGTCATTTCCTAAGCCAGAAGCTTTGCTCATCCTTGCCATTTAATAACCCTTACTGGTGAGTAACTGAAGATGTTAAATGTGAATAAATTACATGAGGATCTGAGGAGATCTACTTCTTAATTTTTTTTTTTTTTGGAGAGGTTTTTTTTTTTGCTATAGGGCGCGTGCGCTCGCCAGACAGACAGAGAGAGACAGAGAGACAGAAAGCAGGAAATCACCCCCCAGGGGGGATGGCCACGCCGCAATCCCTTCTCCTCCATTCTCCTCTCGGGATCTTGGGCACGCACGCACACGCGCCCGGCGTGAGTTTAAGCCACCGGGTCTGGGACTCGAACCGCGGTCGACTACGTGGGAGTCCAGCAACATAGCCATTACGCTAACTGCTGGTCCCTACTTCTTAATTTTTGAGAGAGATTTTTGCTCTAGAGTGCGTGCACTCGCCAGAGAGAGAGAGATAAAAAGACACAAAGACAGAAACCATCCCAGGGGAGTGGAAACACAGCAATTCTGCCTCCTCTATTTTTCTCCGAGGATTTTTGGCACTGGTGCACATGGCCTGGCATGAGTTTCAAGTTACCAGATCGAACCGCAGTTGGCTAAGTGGAAGTCCAGCAACGTAACTGTTATGCCATCTGCTGGTCCCAAGGAAATCTACTTCTAAACTCTTACCTCAAAACTGTAATCAGGGGGAACCAGCAGTTAGCGTAATGGCTATGTCGCTGGACTCCCATGTAGTCGACCGCGGTTCGCGTCTCGGACCCGGTGGCTTACAACTCACGCCGGGCGCGTGTGCGTGCATGCCCAGGAATCCGAGAGGAGAATGGAGGAGAAGGGATTGCGGCGTGACCATCCCCCCTGGGGGGTGATTTCTCGCTTTCTGTCTCTATGTCTCTCTCTGTCTGTCTGGCGAGCGCACGCGCCCTATAGCGAAAAACCTCTCCAAAAAAAAAAAAAAAAACTGTAATCAGGGACCAGCAGTTGGCATAATGGCTATGTCACTGAACTCCCATGTAGTCAACCGTGGTTTAAGTCCTGGACCTGGTGGCTTAAACTCAAGCCAGGCACGTGTGCGTGCGTGTCCAAGATCCCGAGAGGAGAATGGAGGAGAAGGGATTGCGGTGTGGCTATCCCCTCTGAGGGATGATTTCTCGCTTTCTATCTCTCTGTCTCTCTCTGTCTTTCTGGTGAGCACACGTGCCCTATAGCAAAAATCTCTCCAAAAAAAGAACTGTAATCGGAGGGACCAGCAGTTAGCGTAATGGCTATGTCGCTGAACTCCCATATATCAACCATGGTTCGAGTCCTGGACCCAGTGGCTTAAACTCATGCCAGGCGCATGTGCGTGCGTGCCCAAGATCCCGAGAGGAAAATGGAGGAGAAGGGATTGCAGCATGGCCATCCTCCCTGGGGAATGATTTCTCACTTTATGCATCTTGGGAAAAAAAAAAAAGTACATATATATATATATATATATATATATATATATATATGTATATATATATATATATATATATATAAAATTAATCATGGTATATAAATACTGAGAAAGGGAAGTTATCAGGAAAGTTATTAATATCATAAATAATCTTTTTTGATACTTAGGAAATAGGGAAATTATCAGGAAAGTTATTAATATCATAAGTAATGACAGTTTTGATACCTGGAAAAAGACAAACATTCCCAATTATTTAAATAAGAATAAACACAGGAGAACAATAAAGAATGAAAGCAATTTATTTATACTGCACATCAAATCACAACAGAAATATGGAACATTTTAAGAATAAACTTTAAATACAGATATTTTCTCTTGTTTGACCAATAATGTATTAAACAAACTTAATATTAATATTGATAACATTTAAGTACTTACTTTAAAATATTAAGATTCTCATCTAAAGCTTTTCTTTCTTTCTCTTTTGCTTTTATTTCCTGATTCAATTCATTATTTTTTGCATAAAAAATTGTTGTTTTACTTTTAGTCGAATCTAGTTCTTTAAAAATTATTGAGCGTTTATCCTGAAAAAAAATTCAAGGATTTTTTTTAAATACTTGAATTTTTAAATTTTCACAATTTAGGAACAGAAATTACATTGGCTGTGTGAAAAATTAAATGCACGGAGTGACCGCTTATAAATATAACAACTCACATTTCTGTTTTCCGGTGTTGCATCTGATGAATTTTTATAAGAATAATACACACACACCAACGTACGGGCTGGCACCATGGCCTGGTGGCTAAGGCAGCTGGAGCTTACATGACAGACCAAGTGGTTTGAGTCCTGGACATGCGACTTAAGAAAACACCAGGCACATGTGTGTAAGCCCAGAAACTTGAAAGGAGAGAGAAAATGGAGGAGACAGGATTGTAGCATAACTATTCCCCCTAGGGGACTTTCTCATCTCCCACTCTCTGTCTCTCTTCCAGACAAGTGCACATGCCCTCCCGCAAAGAGGAAAAAAAAAAAAGAGCGAGAGAGAAACCTTAAAAAAAATTATATATACATACACATATATATATATGTATGTACATATGTGTATATATATAGCTCCTTTTTCTTTCTCTCTTAAACAAACTTGCCCCCTGCAACATAGACATATATGCACACCTTACAAGCATGTTTTTTCAAAATGCACATACATGGTTATTTGTTCTTAAACATATACCACTACGACTACCCACATGTCAACCATGGTTCAAGTCCTGGACCTGGTAGCTTAAAACTCACACTGGGCATGTGCACATGCGTGCCCAAAATCCTGAAAAGAGAATGGAGGAGAAGGGATCGCGGCACAGCCACACACCCTGGGGGTTGATTTTTCACTTTCTGTCTCTCTGGCAAGTGCATGCGCCCTATAGCAAACATCTCTCAAAAATAAAAACGAAAACTTACGCCAGGCACATGTGCATTCATGCCCAAAATTACAAGAGGAGAGTGGAGGAAAAGGGATTGCAGCATGGCCACCTTCTCGGTCAGGATGATTTCTTGCTTTCTGTCTCTTTGTATTTCTGTCTCTCTGGCAATTGTATGCACCCTATAGCAAAAAGTCTCTCTCTCAAAAAAAAAAAAAAAAGAGAAAGAAAGAAAGAAAGAAAAAGAAATATGACTTTATGGGCCAGCCAGTGAAGTGACATGGTGGGTGATTAAGGTGCCTGGATCCCACATGGCCATTTCTGTGGTTTGAATACTGGACCTGGTAGCTTGAAAAATGCAGAGTGTGTGTGTGTGTGTGTGTGTGTGTGTGTGTGTAAAATCCTGAGAGGATAATGAAAAAGGAGGGACTGCAGTATGGCTATCCCCTGTAGAGGTGCTTCTCTTTTTCCCTCTGTCTCTGGTGACTGCGTGTGCCCTAAACAAATACAAAGGAAGGAAATATGAATTTGCATCTATTTTTGTATGTTCTCTTCATGTCTGTTGGGGTTCACATTGACCGACTGACTGACTGACTGACCGAATCATTGAAGATTGCTCCCCACACGGCCTTTACCGAGCATTAGTAATGTGACTTGACAGGTCTCGGTTGCTCCCTTTGCTTCTGCTTTTCTCCTCTGAATCTTTCACTGCTTTTTTTTTCATTTCAAGAATGGCTAATTTTTATATTTATTTTTTTTTACCAATTTTCCGGAATTCCTGACACTTTTCTATTGATACAGGAGTGTTTGTTTTTCTTTATGATACAGTACATGCACATGCACATGAGTGTGTGTGCGCCTGTGTGTGTGTGTGTGAGAGAGAGAGAGAAGAGAGAGAGAGGCACCCTCCTTTGAGTCCGGCCACACTGCTCCCACCTGCCTCCAGTCTTCCATTTTCTTTTGTCATGAACTCATGCACATGTCAGGTGTTTCAGGCTTACCAGGCTAGAGATTTGAACCACAGTTGCCAGGTAAGATGCAGTTTCTCCTGAGAAGAGAACCAGCCCTGTTTGATTTCTTTTAATAGTAGAATATAGTGGAAAAACAGCTAACTAGGATTCTCTGATGGTCCTACTGAGGTCATGATGTTATTCTTGGGGAAAGTGTCACATAAAGAAAGTAGAGATACCTAAATATGATTAAAGTACGTAGGAAAGGGAAAGAGAGGATGAGCAAGTCTGGGTACAGTGAGCTCTCACTAAAATGGACTTTCAAATCCACTTCATCTTCACTAAAATAAAGGAGGCAGAGCTATGTTATAATAAAATATCATTTTGCCACATGGAGTCAATGCTTCATTTTAGTTGACAAACTAAATAAAGGTTTCACATACAAGGTTAATAGTAAGCTGAATGAAAAAAAAATCATAATTAACTAAGTAAAGATGATCTCTGGGAACAAAATCTTACTAATAGTTGGTTTAAAATTTAAATTATTTTGGGAGTCTGTGTATTTTTATAAATTAAATTTTGGGTTCTTTAAATATTAACCTAGTCAAATTATATGCTATAATCTTAATATTAAAATTATTAGGTTACATTAATGATTCAAAGCAGTGTACATGAAAAGAAACTGCTTGCTAATTTACCAGCATACTTACGTTAAATACGATATTTTGTGGTTTCAAAATATCAGATTGGTGATTTAAGAGCTAAAACAGTTGACATAAGCCAGTAGCAGTTTCCAGCCATTAAATGAAACTATAGTCATGCTATTTCTTTAATTAAGTTTGATTTTAACTTATTTTTTTCCTTTCTCTTTTCCTCTTCCCTCCTTCCATCCTGTCTCAGTCTGTTCAGGCTGCTATAACAAAATACCTTTGAATGGGTAATTTATAAACAAGAACCATTTATTACTTATAGTTTTAGGGACCTGAAAGTCCAGAAACAAGGAACCCACAGATCTTGTGAGAGTATCCGCTCCGCTCTGCTTTAAAGATAGTGCCTTCTTTTTTTTTTTTTTTTTTTTTGGTCCTCCCATGATGGAAGGGGCAAGTAAGCTCCTTAAGGCCTTTTTTATAAGGATATTACAAAAGAGGGATAGGCCTCAAGACCTAATCACCTTCCAAAAGTCCAATTCTTAATACTATTGTGTTGGGGAATTCTATTTCAACATGTGAATCTGGGGAGAACTCAAACATTCGAATCACAGCAATTTCTTTCTACCTCATTTTATTCCTTTGCCCTCACACTCCCACCCCTTGGTTCCTTTTTTTTTTTTTTTTTTTTTTTTTTCCCTCTCTCTCTTATCTTCATTGATTCCTAATTCATTGATTCCTAAAGCTGCAAGCAAACAGTGGAAACAAACATGGCACTTCCAGAAAACAGCAGACTTCAGCATGTATCTAATACAATTAATACAATTTTGCTCAACATTTTATCCTTATTAGGGGCTAGGGCTCTAATAAACCAAACCAGTGGGAAAGACACTATAAGAGAAAAAATGAAGACACAGAGACTGCGTATGTGTGTGTGTGTGTGTCCATATAGCCATACATACAGAATCAATTTAGTGCAACCAACTAGAAATAGGAGGCATCTACCTAAAATTAAACTTGTTTGATAGTTTTCACTAGTAGAAAGAAATCGTAAATTTGAAACTATTTTCTTAAATTGAATTTCTCACCCCAGTTTCTATTAGCGCATCACGGGATTTCTTCCCCTTTTTTTGCAATTTTTTCTTTGTTCTTTCTACCTTTCTTCTAACATAGTTTTTCTTTTCAATAATGTCGTTAAACACCTAGAAGATATTCAAATAGTAAGATATACAGCTTTACAACCCAATCATCCTGGTTTTTGCTAAACAGTACCTAAATGCCTAAATGACTATTTTAATAATAACAATATTTATCTTGATAAATATAGGGAAAAATACTACACATTAATTTCAGAAAGCTACTATGGTATCCAAAAATCTCAATATTCTATTTGAATTACTTAAGAAAACCAAAACATGTTCATTTTAGTTAAGGAAAAAACAAATATGCCCACATAGAAATGATAAATTTTAATGTTATTTAAAATATTTTAACCAAAATGAAAGCTCCAAGTATGAGTTATCATTAATCATTACCAAAAGTGTATAAGAACTTATTCTTTCCTAGAGTTTGTGCTAACTTACTAGTTCTCATAATTTTTAACTATTAAAATATAATGAAATCAAAATTGATTACTGAACTACAAGATGATGTAATACCATGGCAAGTATAAAATAAGGGGTAACAAAAGTCATTAATCCATCCAGAATTCATTATCCTACTCAGACAATTACAATTCATAAATTTCCATCATTAATGTAAGGAGACCCACTGTCAAAATCATTTATCCACTAAGTGTTAAACTGACTAGATACTGTTACACAAGCACCATCATGGCATTTAGAAGCCCTAAATGGAGTGGTATTCAGAATTTGTTGATTTCATCCTTTATCACCTTGTACAAGTTGGTCCACCTGTATAGTTTCAAGTTTTTTCAAGACTATCATACGTGTAAACTTGCCTATTTGATGGGGAGGATTTGAGGATCAAAACAAATCTTTATATAGGATAACTTTCTAAATCACCATTTTTAAAAATAAAGACATTTTGAAAATTATTAAAGACTAGAACATAAAGTTACATTATCATTTACAAAAGGGAAAAATGCTGCTGCCAAAATGACCCAAATTATATATATATATATATATATATATATATATATATATATATATATATATATATTTATCCTCCCTGCAGGGAAGGACAAGAATGTATAACTCTTACCACACCCGCTAGTTATCCAGAAGATTAATGACAGGATGCATTCATAGTTTTCTGCTAAATTTTTCTCTGGGAAGGGCTAGTAATATCAGTTACTGCCATAAACTTGTAGTTTTGAAAATATTTTTATCGACATTTACTTTATTTTTCACACTCCCTGTCTTAACTTCTACATGCATCAAACTTTTACCATGGAAATGTCAAGATGCCTTATATTTTTATTCAAGTAAATACAAGTTCAGCATTTGTTAGGAAGCAGTGAAGGCTTTGAATAATGTTTGCCATAGTAATGCCAGGTAAGTCTCTCCTCAGGCATTTGAAACTGCTTTTCCTAAGAACAACTCTTGGATAGGGTATGGGGTTCTAAAGTAATAGTATTAATGATGTGATGATAAAATTCTCCTGTAGGTCAGTTGTGGTCCTGAAATAGTTATTTAGCTTGTCCATGTTTTCCCTACATAAAATTACCATTTTTCCAAATAGTAATGGAAAAATCACGTAGATGATTTTCCAACCTAAATATTCCTGCAAATTAGTTTCTGAATTAATTATGCATGCTTACATCAGAATGTTCTTTGTGGAGATTTCTGATTCTTTCAGCTTCTTCCTCCAGTTTAAGCAAAGGTTTCTCTATTTCTGCCAGTGTTAAAGAATATATTCCCTTCTTTTTTAGCAACTCCTTCCTCTCAAGTATCTGGGTTTCTTGAACGGAAAACAGCCTTTTCTGCCAGCAAAGATTTTAAATAATTTATTCATTCACCTAAACATGTATTGAGCCACTATCCAGTGCTCGGCAGTAATTTTGTTGTTATTTGAAAACCAAATAATAGATGCCAACATAAAAAGCAATGACTAAAAAATATAGTATATTTAAAGAGCACAAGATTATTAGAAAAAAAAATAACAGACAATAAAAATGAAAGATTCTTAAGTCAGGACAGTAAGTGAGAATACACTAACAACACATAATGGAATATCGACAATTCCTGCAACTGAAAACAACAATAACAAAAACAGTAAACATGAAGTTAATAACAAAATATTACACAAAAAAAGACTGGGAAGGGTAGAGATTATTGAGTATATGTGTACAGAAATAAATTAGGAAATTTGGTATTTGCAAACATATAGAAGCACTGATTTTATGTTCGAAACACTAAATTTCCTAAGAGGAAAAATAGAAAAAATATGTTTGCTTTGAAGAGGACCACAGGTGCGGATAATCTCAAACAATACTATTTTGAACTATTTTGCCCTTTGTAATAATAATTTCAAATATGCGTGCTTTTTTGAAGGGGAACATTCTAGAGACATTCCATAGATCAAAAAACCCAAACAGGGTTGCCAAAGCTATAGAGTGGGTAGGTCGAGATTTTAAAAGTTAAAGCTGATTTTGCTAGTTCTCGTGCATTCCTTTCCAAGGCTCTGTAAAGAAATATCATAGCATATTTTTCTTTCAGGGTTAAATAAAGAAATTCAAGTGGAAGACGCTAAAAGTAAAGAACACATCACATCATCACAAAGCTAACTCAACAGTTAGACACTTAGGAATAAGGTCCCACTGCCCTTTTACTAGACTGGCAGAAATTTCCATTAAGCCACAAAATGAGATATGGGTATGGGAGGTCAGTTTCTTTATGCATGATCAGACGCTGCTCGTTGTACACAGAGGGCAACTGTCATCAGCTAAGGAGAGAAAACTGCTGGCTTGCAAACCAAGTAGTGACAAGATGCCTCATTACAGGCAAAATTTAAAATGCTAAGTAAAATGCAAATTAAAGGGAGAATAAAATATTGAAACCAAAGTAGTATTACCTGAAGCATCATTCCAGCAGCCACTTCACCTCGAGTGAGTTTTTTCAAGAATTCTTCTCTGCCCTACATGTGATTAGATATTTTAGAGTTGGGAATTTCATTCATAGAATCTCAAAAAAAAAAATTTTAAGGACAATGCTAATGCAAGATATATGTTACTTAGTTGTAAAAAATAACAATAAAGTATTCATCATAATTTGAGTATTATAAATTTTTTTCAGTGTAATTCTGTTTTTTTTAGAGGCAGAGTAATTAAGTGATACAACAGCAGGAAATAGATTAGAGAATTTTAGTTCCATTCAAGTTAAACTTCACAGTCCTGAACTTCAAACCATCACAGAACTCAGAAAATAAAAACTAGACACTCATCAATTCGTTTAAAAAAAAAATCAGTTTGTATTTAATATTACTTCCCAGAGGAAACACATTCAACTTTGAAAACAAGATAGGTAAAATTCAAGTATAAAGTTTGCAAAATATGATTAGATTCTCCATTTGGCTAGAACAAGTTCTTCTTTCCTTCCTTTTTCAATTTCTTTCTCTTTTTTCATCTCTCTCTATTTTACTCTTTTCTTTTCTCTTCTCTTCTCTTTTCTTCTTCTCCTCTTTCTCTTCTCTCTCTCTCTTTTTTTTTTTTTCTTCTTACCTTTAGAGTTAGTGGGTAGGTCCAATCTGGTGGCATAGTGAGTAGAAAACTGAACTGCAGTGATGGAAGCCAGATGGCAGCTATGGGTTTGGACCCCTGAGTTGAAAACGTGTTAAGTGTCTGCACACATGCCCAAGTTCCTACTGAGCTGGAGGGCCAGGAAAAGTGCATCACGATGTGGAATGACAAGATCTAGTTAGGGGTTTTCCTTTCTTTCTCTCTGTCATGCACTGACACATATCTTCTATCATGAAGAAAATTAACTTAAAAAACTAAAGTTAGTGGTTTAAAAGTACTTAGGAAAAAAATCTTCTCTTACCTTGATAACTTGTCTTAAATTGTTCATACTCTTGCTTTAAATAATCAGACAAAATTAGAATTGGAAGTCGTTTATAAAGTTCCTTTAGCTTTGAAATCACATCCAGGAACCTCTTTATTAGAGAGGAGTGGCTTGGATCGAGTCTTTCCTCTAGATTCATAAAATATGTATAACTTTGCAAAGAACAAGGCAGGTTCAGAAATGGCCCTAATGTGCCACTATTACTAAGTCCCTCATTGTATCCCAGGATTTGCAAAGACAATAGAAAGAAAAAACCTTAAGGGCTTTCCTCTGACCCTTTCTCTACTCAGTATAAAAACCATCAAAACTATGTTCTCTTGGGACCAGCAGTTAGTGTAGTGGCTATGTCACTGGACTCCCATGTAGTCGACTGTGGTTCAAGTCCTGGACCTGGCGGCTTAAAACTCACGCCAGGCACGTGTGCGTGCGTGCCCAAGATCCCAAGAGGAGAATGGAGAAAAAGGGGTTGTGGTGTGGCCATCCCCCCTGGGGGCTGATTTCTCGCTTTCTATCTCTCTGTCTCTCTCTGTCTTTCTGGCGAGTGCACACGCCCTATAGCGAAAACCTCTCCAAAAAACAACAACAAAAAATATGTTTTCTTAAAGTGAAAGAATAAAAAAGGTGACCAGTAAACTCATCATTTATCACTTGACCTAAAAATATACTTACATGTAAAACCAATTTATGCAATGATATGTTTTGAGAATTCAAAAGGAATTAGCAGTGCTTTCTAATATGGTCACAGATACCATGTACTTTTAACAGCTTGTTAAATGTTTAGTAGGAAGAGAACAAAATTTAAAATGCCTGCATAGACTAAAGAAAAATATCTTATATTCTAAAATGTGCTGCACCATTTGACCTTTGTTAAATAGTTAGGTGTGAAATTAAAAAGATGATCAATTATCAGATTATGTGAGCTCTCAAAGGCACACTAATCAGATATTCACAGTCTTCCTAAAATAATGTTTTTTAATAAAAGATAATATGACTGGTCCACAAGGGCCCTGAAATATGCCCAGAAGCTAGACAGTTCTTAAGAGAACTAATGCATTATAAGACCTTCAAAATATCCTAAGGTAGGGCCAACCCTTTAGCCTAGTGTTAAGAGAGTCGAATTCCACATAGCTAACTGTGGTCCAAATTCCAGCCCTGACAGCTTGAAAAACATGCCAGGCACATATGTATACATGACCCAGATCTTAAAAGGATGGAGAAATGGAGATATCTTTATCTCTTTTTTGTCTCACTGGCAAGCACAATGCTCCTTAGGAATTAAAAAAACAAATGCAGAAAAACCCTAGAGTGCTCCAAAGACTGATTAAGGTGAGCTCTACTGGTCAAAGATCTCAGTCCATGGAGTGCCACATCTGGGTGAGGAGATCGATCTGTCTACCTAGTCTATTGTTTCAGGCAGTGTTCCCTGCACGACTGACTTGGAGATGAAGTTTTGTGTACTCACTAAGGAATGCACTTGAAATCAAAGAGAGGCCACGCTTGGGCACAGTCCAGGAGGCATTGGTCAAGCCTATGGGAAGCTATGGAGCATGAGTAGACCTTCATATTTGCCCTGAGTTGGACTAAGGTGGGAGGGCTGCCCTCTAGTATTTACCAGTCATTGGATATGGGCTGCCCAGAAAGGGGAAGGATCTTAAGCAAAATGATTTAATTGGGGACCAGCAGTCAGCGTAATGACTATGTCGCTGGACTCCCATGTAGTCGACCGCGGTTTGAGTCCTGGACCCGGTGGCTTAAATACATGCCAGGTGCATGTTGCGTGCCCAAGATCCTGAGAGGAGAATAGAAAAGAAGGGACTGCAGCATGGTCATCCCCCCTGGGGGGTGATTTCTCGCTTTCTGTCTCTCTGTCTCTCTCTGTCTTCCTGCCGAGCGCACATGCCCTATAGCAAAAACCTCTCCCAAAAAAAAGAAAAAAAAAAATGATTGAACTGATTCCTCAGAGGGAATCTGAACCAATTATGTCTACCAAACATCACAAATATTATGGGTTCTTGGAGTGATAAAACTACCATTTGTATCAATCCTATTAATAACCACTAAAATATGTTTTATGGCTATAATGCAGAATTACCTTGTTTTAACTTCACAATAGAATCTATAAAATAGCTATTATTGTTCCCTTGTGTATATGAGCAAACTAGACAGAGAGATTGCGTAAGGACTAAACACAAAGCTGGCCCAAGATGGAACCAAGATACTAATTCACACACTCTCCTTGAGTGCTTAGGGAAGTTATCTTATTGATTTAGCAGCTTAGTGACACCTAGATACTTCAAAGTGATAGGAGCATTAGGGGGAGCATTCTGACTCTCACATGCCCCTTCCCTTGCAGGACCTCATTGAGACTTTCCTGGTAATTGGACTACCTGACTACCTTAGATTCTGTAAATGAGATGCCTGTACTAGACATTGAGGACTGGAGCTGAGACTTTGGGTAAAAGAGCTGCCAACTTGCTAGAGATGCGATATTGGCTCTGAAACGGAATCTGCTGGGAAAGTTATAAGCTCTGGGGAGATTTTGCCTTTCAATTATGCAACATGAAATATATAGCTGCTGAGAAAAGATTTAGGATTAAATGAGTACAAATTACCAGGAGGAAGAATTAACAGCAGAGCTAGAGTATGGTCTGCTTAGTAAAATATTGATTGTGCCATGACTGAAAATGTTCAATAAGAGAAACTGGAGAATGATGAAGAGATACAGTGATTGTAAAAGGTTTCCTGGTTTAATAACACATGTACAACTTTTGAGAATTCAATGGTTCTTGGACACCTTACCAAAACGTTTTGTAAATACAGGCAGCTCTCACTTCTTAGAGCTCCATATTAACTGAAAACTGTACTTATTGGGACTGGACAAACTGAAGACAGCTCAGATAGGCACACACTGCAGTTAACATTTGTGTTATGTAAAAGGAAGGCTGCTCTGTGTGTGTGTGTGTGTGTGTGTGTGTGTGTGTGTGTTTTGCATACACTCTTACTATGTCATGATCCCTGTAGCTCAGACTGCCCAAGTTGCTGGGACTACAGCTGCACATGACCACACCTAGCCTTTAGGCTCGACCATAAGTTGAACCTAGGCTTCCCAGCCTACAGAGCACAGCATCTTACTAGTGTGCACTATTGGGTGCATCTCAGTTGGATTTATTATTCACTTTTTTAGGTTTAGCCATAGATCATGCATGCTCACCAAAGAGAGACAGAGAAAGACAGAAGATAGTAAGTGAGAAATCACCCTCAGAGAATGGCCATGCCACAATCCCTTCTCCTCTTTTCTCCTCTCAGAATTTTGGGCACATGTACACACACCCCCCAACAAGATTTTCAAGTCAACAGGTCCAGCACTCAAACCGTGGTCAACCATATGGGAGTCCAATGCCTTAACCACCACCTGCTGGCTCCCTATTATCCACTTTTAAAGATGAGAACACTCAGGTCATTGAAGTCATGGACTTGGTCACATGACTAGTCTTCAAGAAAGCATTGGCACCAGGGCTGCCTGATACTGTAGCTTGGGCATGTTCTACGGCATTACAGTAAGCTCCCTCTATCTCTTCTTTAGCTTCCAGTGCTGTCTAAATTTGCTAAATGAAAAACATATTAAATAAATTATTTTATTATTATTATTATTTTGAGAGGTTTTTGCTATAGGGCGCGTGCGCTCGCCAGACAGACAGAGACAGAGAGACAGAAAGCGAGAAATCACCCCCCAGGGGGGATGGCCACGCCACAATCCCTTCTCCTCCATTCTCCTCTCAGGATCTTGGGCACGCACGCACACGCGCCCGGCGTGAGTTTTAAGCCACCGGGTCCGGGACGCGAACCGCAGTCGACTACGTGGGAGTCCAGTGACATAGCCATTACGCTAACTGCTGGTTCCCAATGAATTATTTTATTATTAACAGACAACCTTTTTCTTGGTAAATGGATTGGAGCATTCTGCTTTAAAATTTCAAGTTTTTCAAACTCTGAAGTTTTTTTTTTTTTTAATCTCTTTATATAATGAGAAACTCAGGACTCATTAAAATGTCATACTCACACAGAATTTCATTCCTAAATAGCATATTGGGAATAAATAGTAAAACAAGGGCTATGATATATTTTTCGGAGATGTGGAGAAATGGAGGAGGTGCTGGGAAGGGCAGGGAGGCTGACTTTGACTTAGGGTTGCCTGCAGCATCCATTCACCTGAATAAGAACTGAAGGAAACTGGCTGCCCGGGAACCCGGGGCCTCTCACTCAATTTGTGCTAGGCCTTTGAGTTCTTCACCTGCCAAGTCACTTTAAAGGGAATAAAAGCCCACAGAATCTGCAATTTCACAATGGTTCCAATAATGGATTCGATTAAGAATCATGAATACACACTAAATCCATTGGGTGAAAATTAATTGGAAAAAAAATGGTGCATATTCTTTTTGTTGTTGATGTTTAATTGTCAGATGGTGTGCATAATCTCCAGAGAGAGACAAAGAAAGACAGAGAGAGGGAGAAAGCACTCCTCAATGGGCACGGTCTTGCCACAATCCCTTCTCTGTTTCTCCATTCTGTTGGAATTTGGGGCATGCACACATGCATCCAGCATGTTTTTCATGCTACTGGGGCTGGGATTTGAACCACAGATGAACATGAGAGAGCCAGCTCCCTTTACCACTAGTCTGCAGGGCCACTCCAATAGCCACATAGCCTTAAGACATCCCTCAATTGCTTACTTCTTTGTTACAATTGGGAGATAGATAAAATAGATGACATAACTTTGGAGATTACTTAATAACACTAGAAATGAGAAAAGTGCATCCATGTGCTTTTTGGTATGATTCATTGACACAATATGGCAACTATGTAATATCCCACTCAAAAGTGTTTAATCTAGATCTAACCATGATCAAACAAAAAGATAACCCCATGTTGAGAGTGGCCTATACTTTAAAATGTCAATGTAATTAAATGAAAGATAGTTGGATTTTTGTCTGTTTGTTGTAATGACGAGGCTGATTCAAAGAAAACTCAAAATGTCTAACAGGCCCCGGTGCAGTGACTCATACAAGAAAAGATGCTGTACTCCTTTGGCTGGAACCACATGAGAGGCCCAGGCTCGATTCCTGTCCAACCTCAGGGCTGGGCCTGATAGGTTATGTATGCCTGTAACCTCAGTAATCGAGGAGACTGAGGCAAGAGGATTGCAAATTCAAGACTGGCCTGGATAACAAAGCAAGACTGTCTGAAGGAAAAAAAAAGAGAGACAGATGGGGCGATCAGGTGGTATTGTGGTTAAAAAGCATTTTCTGGGCATGTGTGCTGGGCACTTGTGTGTTCATGCTCAGCACATGTGCATGCATGCTCAAAATCCTGACAGGAGAATAAAGGAGAAGGGGTGGTGGCATAGCCATCCCCGCGGTAGGGTGATTTCCCACTTTTTCTCTTTCTGTAGAGTATAGCAAGTGCATGCAACCTATGGCCAAACTCTGGAGGAAAAAAAGAGCTAGGCATGTTGTATGCAACTAAAGTCCCAGCTGGGAGGCTGAGACAGGATTGTCACAGAATGAGACCCTGTCTTTAAAACAATAAACCAATCCTTTGGGTAAATATCCAAGAGTGAGATTACCAAGTGTAGGTACCAGAGACTGCCTGGGAGAGGGGTGGGTAGGAGGGACTCAGAATGAAACCTTTTAACAGACACAATAATGTAAGATTCTTTGTTGAAAATGATGTATATGCTAAGACCCTTGATTTAACTGTCACACATTGTATGATGCTTAAAAACACCATATTGTATGCCATAAAGATGCAGAACAATTATATGTACATAAGAAATTATAAAATGAAATAATATTTTTAAAATTATAGCAGATGAATAGTGTGTGATGCTGAAGTACATATATCAAACAAATGAATAAGAGAAGTTTATATATAGGCTGGGACCAGCAGTCGGCATAATGACTATGTCACTGGACTCCCAGGTAGTTGACCACGGTTCGAGTCCCAGACCCGGTGGCTTAAACTCACACCAGGTGCGTGTGTGTGCGAGCCCAAGATCCCGACAGGAAAATGGAGGAGAACAAATTGCGGCATGGCCATCCCCCGTGGGGGATTATTTCTCGCTTTCTGTCTCTCTGTCTCTCTGGCGAGCACATGCACCCTATAGCAAAAAATACCTCTCAAAAAAAAAAAAAAAAAAAGAGAGAGAGAGAGAAATGCGTCTATAGGCTATATATTTGAGCCTGTTTATAAATCACTTAGCTCCAAATCTACTTTTTATAAACTCTGAGTGGGGATGTTGGAGCTGGATCCTGTGAACAGTTTCTCTTTGCCAGCTGGAGTAGTTAACAGGCCTTACCAAGAAATGGCAGCGAAAAGGGCATGCAAGGCTGCAGCAAGGGGCTTCACCCCCTTGTCCCGGTGGATCATTGCTGGTTTCTCCTTTCACCTGCAGACCTGTTGCCAGTTGGTGTGTGGGGAGCCAGCAGCCCTCACATTTCAGCCAGCATCTCTGCCCGGAAGCTCCATTCGACCTGGCAGGTTTCTCTAGCAGCTGGCAGGTGGCTCCTGACGCGCCACTCCCTAACACTTAGTTGTCCCCTCGGCATCAGGTCTCACTTCGCTTTGGGGGAGACAGCCTCTTCCACACTGGTTCTTTTTTGGGCACTTTCCCTCACCTCTGGACGTAGTGGCTGCTCCCTACATTTTCTATTTCAGTTTAATTTTTGTTTTGTTTTGTTTAATTGAAAGCCAGAGGAAGTGTGTGCACGAGAGAGAGCGAGAGCGAGAGTGAGAGAGAGAGAGAGACAGAAAGAGAGCGAGAGAAAGTGTTCCCTTCCCCAGTGGAGTCTGATCGTGCTGCAATCTTTTTTCTCCATCCCTCCTTCCCTGTGGGACCCTGGGCCCGCAGGCACAGGAGCTTGGTATTTTTCTCAAGCTGCCTGGGTCTGGCACTCAGATGGCCACTGGCCATATGGGATAAGGCTTCTCTGCACAGCACCTAACCACTGCGCTATGGGGCTGGCCTTCCTGTATTTAAAGCAGGGCCAGGTAAGTTTTTCCTGTAAAGGGCTGGATAGTAAATATTTTAAGCTTCATAGGCCACAAAGTCTCTGTCACAACTATTTAATTCTGGTTTTGGAGCAAAAGAATAAAAGAGATCAAAAGATCACTTTGAAGAGCTTGGAAGCCTGAGGCAAAGAGAGTGACAGCATCTTAAATGCTTGGAAAGAGTCCACAGAAAAAGTCATCCTTGACCGGCAGCCTGGTGTTAGCAGCCAAAAACCAGAAGGTGGCAGCAGAGAGCTATTGAATTGGAAGAGACTCCTGTATTGCACAGAAGACAGAGTAAGAAAGGCAGATGCTTAAGTCAAAGTGATGGTATGTATAGTGAAATTTTTATGTAGTTTTAAAATATGAAATGTCATCAATAATAGTAACACACAGCAGTTAAATAATGATCGTAGAACTCAATTGTCTAAATGCAGTAACTTTAACGGTATGTTTGTATGTGAAACAGAATAAAATACAAAAAGTTGCTGTGTTTCCCAGCTCTGATCTAAACAGAGTTATTTGGGGCATTTTTTTTTTTAAGACATCTGTTTATTTCTCAGATGTTGATTTCTGTTTTCAACTTGGTTTTTGAATGACCTCTGCCCCTTGGCACTATGATGGGAATTGTTTTTTTTTCCTTTTGCCATGGGGATGTGCGCTCATTAGAGAGAAACAGAAAGAGACAATGAGGGGGAAAGTGAGAAATCACCCCCCCCCCCCGGGGGGGAATGGCCACCCTGCAGTCCCTTCTCCTTAATTCTCCTCCCATAGGATTTTGGACTTGCACACACACGTGCCTAGTGTGATTTATCAAACTGGCAGGTCCAGAACTTGAATCACAGTAGCCCATGTCAGAGTCCAGTACCTTAACCACCACACCACCTGCTGGCCCCTATGATGGGAATTCTTACGCTCTAGTGGTGGAGTGTTGTGAGGCAATCCATTGGAATCACTTGCGGAACTTTCTCAGCCAACACCTTCCTTCCTCCTCGGCAGCTGTAAGTCACTGGTCTAGTAACTGTTCTATGCACCTTTCATTTGTATCTCTTTATTCTTGGGGTTGCAAATATAAAATTTCTTTCTTTTAGTGGAGAGAGAGAGAGAGAGAGAGAGAGAGAGAGAGAGAGAGAGAGAGGATAGAGCACAGTCAATGCTCTGTGCTGCAAACCCATGTTCGAAGCGAAAAGGGAGTAAACACGAAATAGAAACAGAGCTAAGCTCAGAATCCAAGCAACAGCATCCAGTGACAAAAAGCCACTTAACAGAAAGTTGGAGAACCCAGTTAACATTTGAAATCCTCAAAGGAAGACAGAGTCTTTAAAGAATTAAAATGTTAAAGCAAGTGTGAGATTTATACAAGTAACTGTGGGATGGACTGGTTTAGAGGGACAAGGTAATTGATATTCTTGATGAGAATATCACAGTTCTTGGTGACCTAGATCCTAACAGAAAAGTCCTTGAGGCAGCTCAACCTAATTCTAAAAAAAAATAAAATTAAATAAAAAATTAATAAGTTAATCAGAATCCCGAAAACACAGAAATACATTTTGACTATTTGGTTTAATTATTTTTTTAGGTCGTAAATTTAAAGTTGTTATCTTTGGTAGAGTCAATCTAGTAAGAACTTCCTCATCCATGAAAAAGGCAGAAGTAGGGATCAGCAGTTGGCGTAATGGCTATGTCGCTGGACTTCCACGTAGTCAACCGCTGTTCAACTCCCGGACCTGGTGGCTTAAACTCACAGCAGTTGCATGTGCATGCGTGCCCAAGATCCCGAGAGGAGAATGGAGGAGAAGGGATTGCGGTGTGACCATCCCCCCTGGTGGGTGATTTCTGGCTCTCTGTCTCTCTGTCTCTGTCTTTCTGGTGAGCGCACGTGCCCTATAGCAAAAAAAGACCTCTCCAAAAAAAAAGGAATACAATGTATTGAGTTGTTGGAAAAGTCATGATGTGTTTTTTTCTATGCAATAATGTGTCATGACTTTTCTGACAACCCAATATCAATAAAAATTAACCTTTTTCTTAGCTCTGAATTCTAAGATAAATTAGCTGCATAGATTAGTTGTATATTTTTTTGTTTGTTTTTTGCTATAGGGCATGTGCATTGGCCGGAGAGACAGAGAGAGACAGAGTGACAGAAAGCAAGAAATCACCCACCAGGAGGAATGGCCATGCCATAATCCCTTCTCCTCCATTCTCCTTTTGGGATTTTGGGCACACACTCACACATGCCCAGTGTGAGTTTAAGCTGCCAGGTCCAGGACACAAACCATGGTCAACTACATGGGAGTCCAGAGATGTAACCATTATGCCATCTGCTGGTCCCAGTTGCATAGGTTTAATAACCATCTTGACAATGTGACTCTCTCTCTCTTTCTAATTTAAAAAGCCAAGCAGTGATGATCAATTTTAGCTATTACTTTTACAAAACTTCATGAAAAGCTAGGGATGTAATAGCAAATCATAATTCAACAAAGGCTAATGAAATGAGGGCAAAAATAATATCCTGTACATTTGACTGGCTATGGGAGTAAATCTTTCAGAATCAAAATTAATGACTTACTAGAATGTCCATTTTATAATCATTTAAAAATATTATCAACGGTTTCATCTAATATTATTATAGAAGAAATATAATGCATGAATTAAGCTTTAGCGTATTAGAGCTGTTTGGGTCTGTTAATTGAACTAGAGATGTTCTAAGCACATCTATAATGGCAGAAATTATGACCAATAAGAAAACTTTTCATAAAGTTCTGAATTTTATTTTATTCAAATTAAGGGCCTATGAACTTTGTCTCAGGGGTGAACAAATCATATGTGAAGGTAGAACTAACATCGTTCTCTAAATAGGAGTTTATGATTCATTAAAATATACAAAAACAATACTCAAGGAAAGTCATAGACCTCTAAACTCAAATTATGGACCTAATTACTATGGACTAGAACATTCGATACTACTTCTAGCATTAAAAATTATCCCCTAAGAAGATTATTTTGATGTATTGAGCTTGACTGACCAGAATTTAGGTCTAGTATCTTACTGTGAGGCTGGCATCAGATACCTAGATTTCAAAATGCTATACAGTTACATAAAGGTATATTACTCTGAGCAAATCACTGTAACCACCCCCCCAAGTAAGACCATCTTAATAGCAACTATTCAGTATTGTGAACATTAAATTAATTAAAGTAGATAGGATATAATAGGCTTACAAAAGATTCCCACTTGATTCTTTTTTTTTTTTTTTTTTTTTTTTGAGAGAGGTTTTAGCTATAGGGTGCGTGTGCTCACCAGAAAGACAGAGACAGAGAGATAGAAAGCGAGAAATCACCTCCCAGGAGGAATGACGCAATCCCTTCTCCTCCATTCTCCTCTCAGGATTTTGGGCATGCACACGCGCGTGCCTGGCGTGAGTTTAAGCCACCTGGTCCGGCACTCAAACCACAGTCAACTACATGAGAATCCAGCGACATAGCCATTATGCCAATGCTGGTCCCAAAATTCCCACTTGATTCTAGCACTATGATCTTATACTGGAGGCAAAGTGGCCTGATGTTCCTATATTTTTTTGCCAGAATTCCATTATGGTTTTGCAAAAAACCCTCCAAGAACCTGCAGCTTGCATCAAAGTCTTCTAGCAAAGTGAGAAGTACTTGATTTCTGTTGAAAGCTTCCAAAGCTTTTGTTACAATGTCACATTCTTCAGAAAACTCTGAATGGCTTTCTGTTCACTCCATCAACACCATAACTGAATACATATTCACCTTTTATTTACTTATCTTTTATCCCAATTTGCTAATTTTATCCTAGGATTTGGCCAAAAACTTCTTTCCTGGTTAAGTCAGTTATTGGGAATAAAGGTATGGAAAAAAAAAAAAAAAAGACAAGTCATCTGTAATAGCTAGAAAATTATATAAATTGCTAGATATCCTTGATCAAGATTGCTTCCATTCTAAGGCTGCTGAAATCTTATCTGGCACTTTACAAATGCATTAACTTGAGAGAACATAATTCAGAAATTCTACCTCTAGGACTTAAAAAGCTTAATTCTAAAAGCTACTCCAAAAATGATATTGCTGTAATTAATTGTTAGGTGACATGGATTAAAGACCAATTTTAGACCAGGATCAACAGATATAGAAAGTTGCTTGCAAGAAAAACATGATGGCCAAACTCAAGATGTTATGTAGATGCTCATTAATCAGTCAATAAAGAATAGTAAGGTTATTATGTGGCCAAAAACTATAAACTTTTTATAGTTTAAAGAATTAATGGGAACCAGCAGTTAGCGTAATGGCTATGTCGCTGGACTCCCACGTAGTCTACCGCGGTTCGCGTCTCGGACCCGGTGGCTTACAACTCACGCCGGGCACGTGTGCGTGCGTGCCCAAGATCCCGAGAGGAGAATGGAGGAGAGGGGATTGCGGCGTGACCATCCCCCCTGGGAGGTGATATCTTGCTTTCTGTCTCTATGTCTCTCTCTGTCTGTCTGGCGAGCGCACGCGCCCTATAGTGAAAAAAAAAAACCTCTTCAAAAAAAGAATTAATACAAACCTAAATTATCTATGGGCAATCTAGAGTTATTTATTTCTTCTAAAAGTGAGAAGACAAAGAGGAAGAGAGAGAGACAGACATTCCGAACAGAGTCTTGATAAAATAGTCCACCCCCAGCCTCAGCTAGACCTAGACCATGGGCACATGTGTGCCTGGTGTAGTCTGGGAGGTATCTGGAATAGGCAAGATTATTAATCCTTACATTAAAATATTAGTATCAAGATTAAATCTATAAAGTTCAAGTTAATTCATTTTTTTAATAAGAACTAAGAAGAGTACAAAGATACACCACCTTGAATTTTCTTCTCACTTCTGCTATTTTGTCTTCCAATTCGTCCGTTTTAACTTTGGTTAAGTAAAAAACAGCACTAATGCTATAAGCCTCCTTGTAGAGCTGTTTGAGAAACATATCATTCTTTGCCTTCAGTTTAATCAAAGATTGGATTTCAGACTCATAGCTTCCTTTTTTCCTTATACTGTAAAAATAAAGCAGAGATATAAATATTATTATTCTAAGACAGTATATTTTGATGCTAATATATTTTTAAAAGAGCAAAAATAAACAAGATCATAATTTATGTTGCCAATAATACAAACTTACCAGACAAATAAGACTTCAATACAGAAAATATATCCAGTGATTTATTTTATTTTTCTGTTCCTTCTGCTAGTTACCCATAATGGTCAGGCTGAATCCTATCTCAGAAGGATGAACAGTGGAAAGAATGCCTTGGTGTGTGCACGTTTCGTTTCCAGAACATTCGAAATCTCTTCTATACTTCCTTCCATCGTTCTTTCTGACTTCGACAAAGGTATGTTTACTAGAAAATACTTTAAATATCCATGTATCGATGCCTCAGCCAAAACCATGTCACATACAAGAGTATGATTCCCCAACAGTTGACTTTTGAGGCCAGATAATTCCTTGTCATGAGTGATGTCCTGTGCATTGTAATAGCATCTCTCCACTAGACAGATGCCTGCAACTCTCTCAGTTGTAACCAAAAATATCTCCAAACACTCCCAAAGATCTCCTGCTGGGGAAATGAAATCATCCTGCTCAAGAACCACTTGATTAGAGCAATGGTTCTCAACTCTAGCTGCATATTATAATCATCTGAGAAGTTCTTGATAAGTATTCATGCTTTCAGAAATTTCTAAAACAGCTGGGTCTGGGGGAAAGCCCTAGCATCACTGTTTTTAAGCACCCTCGTTGATTATAAGTAAACTATTGATACTGACTGCAGCAGGATTTCTCTAGCTTGGGTATGCATAAGATTCATGTGGAGAGCTTATTATGTCACAGATTCCTAGGTTTTGCTCTCAGCACATGATTCTGTAGCTGGAGGATGGGCCTGAGAATGTGTTCCCAGTTGACGCTGATGCAGACCACACTGTTCAAGTAGCATTACTTCAGAGGTTACAGTCAGGGTGAATATAAATGATTACTTCCCTTTGAATAGAACACCAAAAAGACTGAATTTGTGTGGCCAGATTAGCTAGTGGCAAATGGCAAGGAGCAAGTACAACTTATGACCAATGGCATTGATACTTCAGTCTTGCCTATTCCAGGGTAGGAGGTAAAAATGATGCAAAAACAAGAAAATAAAACTGAGGCTTTACCTCTTTAGCAAGTAGTGCTGGAAAAACTGGATATCCACCTGCAGAAAAATGAAACTGGAGCTCAACTTTCACCATCAACAAAAATCAACTCAAAATGGATCAGAAATCTAAACCTAAGACCTCAAACTATAAAACTACTGGTGGAGGGAACTAGCAGTTAGCGCAATGGCTATGTCGCTGGACTCCCACGTAGTCGACCGCGGTTCGCGTCCCGGACCCGGTGGCTTAAAACTCACGCTGGGCGCATGTGCGTGCATGCCCAAGATCCCCAGAGGAGAATGGAGGAGAAGGGATTGCGGCGTGACCATCCCCCCTGGGGAGTGATTTCTGGCTTTCTGTCTCTCTGTCTCTGTTTTTCTGGTGAGCGCATGTGCCCTATAGCAAAAAAAAAGACCTCTCCAAAAAAAAAAAAAAAAAAGAAGGAATACAATTTATTGAGTTGTTGGAAAAGTCATAATGTGTGTTTTTCTTTTCTTTTTAATTATTTTTATTTAACATCATTTATTTATTTATTTCAATTACCAAAGAGAGGAACAGAGCGAGAAAGAAAGAGAGAAAGCGAGAAAGCAAGCCACCAGGTCCAGGACTTGAACTATGGTTGGCCATGTGGGAGTCCAGCACCTTTAACCACCACGCCACCTGCCGGCCCCCATAATGTGTGTTTTTCTATGCAAAAATGTGTCATGACTTTTCTGACAACCCAATATCAATAAAAATTAACCTTCTTCTTAGCTCTGAATTCTAAGATAAAGTAGTTGCATAGATTAGCTGCATACTTTTTTGTTTGTTTTTTGCTGTAGGGCATGTGCAGTGACCAGAAAGACAGAGAGAGACAGAGAGACAGAAAGCAAGAAATCACCCGCTGGAGGGTGATTTTTCACTTTCTCTCTCTCTGTCTCTCTCTGTCTCTCTGGCGAGCACACACGCCCAATAAGAAAAAAAAAAAAAAAAAGATAAACTCTCCAAAAAAAAGAAAGAAAACTACTGGTGGAAAACACTGGAAACTCTTGAAGACACTGGGGTAGGCAAAATCTTCTTAAATAAGACCACCAAAGCACAGGCAATAATCCCAAAAATAGATACGTGGGATTACATCAGATTAAGAATTATTGAATCTAAAATATGATACCATGGGAAAAATCTGTGTAGACTGGGTTGAGTAGCGAATGGAATATGAGTTCATGGAAACAGGAGTTTCTGCTACAGTAAATAGAAGGACAGAAGAAGGATGCAATACAAAGGTTTATTTTGTATTTGTTTATTTTGTACCATGAGCAATATCATGAAATGTTCACATGTATCTAAAGAGAAATAATGATTCCTGGGGAAGGGGAGATAATTGCATTGTGCGGGAGTAGGCTGGTAGCAGAAAGGTAATTCTCACTTGATTACACCTATACTCTTTATGAATTAGATAGGAAGATTAGCTTGAAATGAGGGTAATGCAGGTAGAAGTATAAAAGAGAGAAAAAAGATAAATAGCAGTTATTAGAAAAGCTGAATTGCTAGACTTTTCTTGGCAATGTGAGTATCGCTTGAGAATCATGGTCATAGAAGTTAAGTTCTACTCAGAAGCAAATTTATTGTGACAATAATAAAGCTTGAACATGAGGACCTCTCTTCCTGGGAGAAGTCCTTTGAGTGTCCCTAGCAAGGTTTTCACAGGGTCATGTGTTTTTATAAAGTTTTTGAGACCAAGATTTTCTAACCACAATTAAGACCATTCTCTCTAATATAATGTACCCTCTGTCAAGTGGCATTGAAGTGGCTGTGGGCATTATGTAACTTAATACTGTATTCTTTTTCACAAATCAATACCAGATGCCTTTAGGGCATACCAGTCTAAGATCCACCCTGTTGGGACTAATTTGCATAGTCTTGTTTTCCTTTAGACACATTCATCTGCTGGGAATTGTTCAATGAAGTATGTTGCTGGGTTAGTTCAATGCAAGGGCTTTCCAGGCCATAGAAGCAAGTCTTGAATATTATACAAATAAGTGCTTATTTTAGTAGACTATCACTAGGTTTTGTAAGAAATGACAGAGAACAAGAAGGACAAGGAATCAAATACAGTTAGGATAATATATCGGTCATCTTAGAGTCTAAAATAATTATTGGAGTAGGGTACCAGTAGTGTGAATCAGCTGGAAAAAGATGTAGAAGTTAACAGAGGGTAGATTCTTAAAATGGACTCCATCATTGGAAAGGACATGATGGAGAGTAAAACTGTCAGAAGGGGTGGTTGGTGTAGGATGGGAGGAAAGACAGTCGGAATTGTAGCTACCTAAGAACTGAGTCCATGTTCTTGCATAGCCTATATTTCAAGCTCCCATTTTCATTGCTTCTGCAGAGTTACAAAATAGGAATGAGAGGGTGATTTTTGTATAATACTTTAATTCCTGTGAGAAAAAAGAATATATAAAAGTCTTCTAGGATCACGCCCTACCACTTTACCCTGTGCCTTAATTTCCTTATCTGGGGTAACTGATCTCTTGGCCACTGTAATGAACCCAGCCCAGCCCTGGTGAGCGCTAACAAAGTCCTCACCTGTGAGAGGTTCATGACCAAAATAAGCCCTGGAGTAGAGGACACCTGAGCATCTACAAGAATAAGACACAACTGACTCCAAGGAAAAATAATCACATCATCCCCAAATATACTCTATTTTTCTGTAAAATATGGCCTACTTGAATGACCTTCCATTCTGCTCCTATTGCTAGAGATGTGAATACAGAAAAATACTTGATGAGCAGAACCATAGAGTGAGCTATGTAGTAAATGGCCCCTACCGATCATGTCCCTACCTCTATGTCAGGAACACTAGTGCATAGTGGGTATATGGCAAACAGCTCTTGTCTGCCTCAGGGAAGTGAGTTCAGGCCAAATATTCCTAGAACTCTCAGGGTTTTAAAAGAATCCAATGATACATGACCTTGCTTTTAAAGCCTGGACAGTGGATTTTAATTTTTACTTAGTGATGGGTGAGCTAAATAAAACTTAAAACTGATTTGGAGTCCTGAGTGAACTCTGGGACAACAGAAAAAATGAACAAAAAAAACAAAATAAAAATAAGGAATCTAAAATGGGCTAACATCTGAGTGATTAGTTCATTTTGAATAATGCACATACCATTTTTAATATTATTTTTATACTTTTAACAGCTGAAAAATATTTTAAAAGCAATAGTGTGAGAATATTATTCAAAAGTTTTATGTGAAATGCTGAATAGAACAGAATAATAATCTATACTTCTGTAAAGCAACTCAAATTAATAGGCTGGTAAGATATAGCTAAATGCATATGAAAAAACACCGTACCCTGTAGATTGATTCCAAGTATTCCAGACTATTTAACAACTTCAATAATATTCTAATTGCTCTCTCTTCAAATAAATCATGATCCTGTTAACTCTTGACAAACACATTTCATAAAAAATATACCAATATATCTTTATGGTACTCAATGGCTTTTTTGCTCATTTCCCTCGATTATCAACCCCATTTTGGATCACTGCAGTTACAATGGCATTGTCTTGCTTGAAGTACAGGAGAGCATTAGAAGTAGATATTCAGAATGTTTTACAGAGCTTGAACATAAGAAAATGTCCTTATAGAAATTTATAACACACAGTTAACTTCAAGCAAACTAAATCTAAATTAATCGATTTCAAATCATCTCAAACAATGTCATTTTCCTTGACTTAGGTGACTGAAGTCTACCATGTGAATAAGCAATGATGCTGGGACCATGCAGTTAACTCAGGCTGAGTATGAAAGAACTGCCCCTCGTGCCTAGAGCAAGGACTCGGCTGAGGAGAACTGTTTGCAAGGTCAACAGTTTTATGAGTTCTGGACCTCACGAATTGTGTTGCTGTACTGTCCTGCACTCAATTTCTCTGCCATGGGCCTTATTGCCATATCCCAGTACCCCATAAAGGCACCCCCAGCCTTACTATAACTTTTACAATAATCCTGAAAGAATGGGGATCCACTAAGGCGGCAGCTGCGTAGGGCGGTGGCTGCAAACAGGAGTTACTCCCATTAGACTCACCCCACCTTCCTAGAAAATGTCAACAGAAAATGCTACATTCACTTCTCCTACTGGGGATTACATAGATAAGCATTAGAAAGGTCTGAGTTAAAGCTACTAATGGGCAAAAGGACCTCAGTAGCCGGGAGGGACTCAGGAACTCATCCATGAGGTGTGTTACCCCAAAGACCATAAGCCACCCTTACTCTCAGGACAAGGGAAGATTGCCATTCCCCAAGCAAGTCATTAGCAGCATGTAGACGGTCCCAAGTACACAGCAACCTTCAGCTACTCACAAGACCACATTCCTTTACTGTGTAGACTCACCCTCTTAGCTGTAGACTATCCCGGAGATAACATAAGTATTTCACTTTAGTATATACTAACCTTGTCTTTACTAAACCAGACAGGATTTATTTCTAGGTTTCTGTAATTGCTACCACCCTAGCCTGAAGCTAAAGTTCTCAAAAAGCTGACCTGAGACCAATCTGGGACTAAAGTGATCAAGCTGGTCTGACTGAAGTGGTCAAGAATCCTGGGAGCCCTCTCATCCAAAGACCCTCCCTGGTAATCAAGATCAAAGAAGAGAATACACCTGAAAAATGGACTTCCTCGTTCTAAAAATTATGACTGTTTATACCTAAACAAAACAGATGTCATGTTTTATGATTATTGTTCCTATACTTTGAATGCCTTACCTTTTAGAGCAAAATGTTTCACTTACTTCCCTTCACCCATCCCACTACTGTAAAAACTCCTTCTATAATAAATACGCATGACTCCTGGCCATCAGGGCTGCAGTCTGGAGTTTACTCTGGCTGCAGTCGGCTGAGAACATGCTAAAGGGGCGTGAGGTCTCAGTCTGATTCCTGTTCACCCGCGTCGCCTCCCTGTGCACCCACCCCGGCTGGGGCACAGCTCCCGGCACAATCAAGTGAAATTGTTTGCTCAAGTCAGATGTCCTAAATGTAAAGAGTTCATTTTTAATGGATACTGGCTGGTTTGAAAGACAAAATTATCAAATTATACACTGCTGTGACAAGGTAAACAATCATTTTTCATCATAATCATTTCCAAAAGATCTCGCATGTATTTGTGTACATAGGGTACTGAACAAAATCTGTTAACAAACACACATCTATCTTTGAATGTAGTCATTTTAAGGTGAACTATACATAAGCAACAAATTATATATTAAATTATGCAATTTATAAATAGTCTAACACTCTGGGCCTCCTGAGACAGTGCTGTTGCGGAATATTGGTGTATAGAACAAATCCAATTGGGGGAAGTTTCATGTGGATATTTACTAGACTTATGAAGTCAGTGATTTGCTTTTCAGTTTTATTATCATATTTGGACTTAAAGGAAATGATAAGCTTGAACTAAAGAGAAGGTAATTCAGATAAATAGTAAGATAAAAAATCATTTCATCATCTTTAAGACTGGCTTAATAATATATATCGTCAAGGTTGTTATATGTTAAATTAATAGAGTAATAAAGATTAATAGATAAATTGATAGTAATAGAGTAATATACTATAGATAAATTAATAGTAATATACTATAGTAATATAGTAATATATTTATATATAGCACACTCACATAATGATTTAAAAATAGTTTTTGTTAATTAAAACTATGTAAGAACAGCATGAATCTTTACAGTGCTATCTGCTGAATTAGTGAGATAAAACACAATGGATGATAAAGTATATTAAAGGTAAATAATGATTAATATTTCTGTGGAACAGTGAAAGGCATCTAGGGGAATGTGACATCAGAATATACAGCAGAGAGAATAGGAACACAAAAATACTAAATCAAATAAAGATCTAAGGATAAACTTTTATGTTCAGTTGCCATTCATCATTCCTTATGTCATTAATTCAACATCTAATGAGAAAATACACAGACGCAATGCCTGCAAGTAAGGAGTTCAGCCCAGAGAGGAAGTAACAAATTAAACAACAATAACCGTGCATGGCATGGAAGGTTCTGGGAAAGAAGCTCACTGACTGGAGAGGATTAGTTAAATGAATACCTATTGAGCACTGATTAAATGTCAACTGTTGGGACCAGCAGTTAGTGTAATGGCTATGTCGCTGGACTCCCACGTAGTCGACCGCGGTTCGCGTCCCAGACCCGGTGGCTTAAAACTCACGCCGGGCTCGTGTGCGTGCGTGCCCAAGATCCCGAGAGGAAAATGGAGGAGAAGGGATTGCGGCTTTCTGTCTCTCTGTCTCTGTCTGTCTGGCGAGCACACGCACACTATAGCATAAACCTCTCCCCCACCCCCCCAAAAAAAAAAACTGTTTTGCTAGGTGATTGAGACACAAAGGTGAATTAAAACAAGGATCCTAGGGCCAGCAGATGGCATAGTAGTATAGTAGTTATGTCACTGGACTCCCACATGGCCAACTGTGGTTCAAGTCTCAGATCTGGTGGCTTGAATCTCACACCAGGCATGTGTACATGTGTGCCCAAGATCCCAGGAGGAGAATGGAGGAGGAGAAATTGTGGCATGGCCATCTGCCCAGGGGGTGATTTCACTTTTTCTCTCATTGTCTCTGTCTCTCTGTCTCTGTCTGCTGAGTATATATGCCCTCGGGCAAAAACCTCTAAAGGAAAAAAAATGCATCATAGTTTATACTCTCATAAAGGAAAAAAGAAAGTTAAAAGTTAGATTTCCATGCAATTTTACGTGCAAGGATGAAAGAATCACTTAACGTGTCCTTGATTTACGGAGAGGGAAAGGAAAGTTATCAAGAGAAGAAGCTTCTGGGAATATTCTAAACTATTATATGAATGATCCAATAGTCAAATTAAAAGACAAGTTGGGACTGGCCCCATACCCTAGTGGCAAGGAAGTCAGTTCCACATGGCTGACAATAGTTCAAATCCTTGCCCAGTTGGCTTGAAACACAGGACAGGCACATCTCAACAGGATGGAGAAGCTGAAAAGTGGTTGCCACCTGATGACACTCTACTGCTGAGTGCTTTCTCCCTCTCTGTTTCTCTGTGTCTTTCACTGGTGAGTATACCTATCCCCTGGCAACTAAACAAAATAAAATGAAAAAATATAAGGAAATGGGCCAGCCTGCCAAGTGGTATAGGGGTTAAGGTGACTGGATCTCACATGGCTAAGTGCATGGTTCAAGTCCAGACCTGGCAGCTTGGAAGATAAGCAGATGAATGCATGATCAAAATCCCAAGAGGAGAGTAGAAGAGAAGGAATTGCATGTGCCATTTCCCCTGGGGGTGAGATTTTTCACTTTCCCTCTCTTCCTTTTTCTGCTTCTGTATCTTAATGATGAGTACATGTGCCCTCCAGCAAAAAAACTTTAAATACTTAAAAAATAAAACTACATGAAGTAAAAAATGACTGAAGAAGAGAAGGGAGAGAAAGAAGGATGTGAAAACAGAGAATTTAATTGGAGAAATATCAGAGATCAAAAGTGAAGCTCAAAACCATGAGTTTGGAGACATAAGTATTTTGATAGGCTAGGATATAAAGATCATGTAAAGGGTGGTAAGGGATGAGTCTGCAATTCAGCAGGTGACAGATGACACTATTTAATCTCTCAGTCTGGGACTTGGATCTAATTCTATAGCTGGTAGGGAAACACTGAAACTTTTTTTTTCTCTGAAACTTTTTCAAGCAGTTGAAAGCAAGTAACACTCCATTGTTTGTATATAGATTGTACTAGTGACATCATTTACGATGGACCTGAGGGATCAAACTTGGAATGAATTAAACCAGGCATCTTTTCTTTATTTAAAGGAGAATAGAAGTTGGTAAAATGTTGGCTGTGACCAGAAGAAGGGGATATATAGGATGATGCTTGTAATAAGTAACATGGTCGATTATAGTGCCAGGATGCGTGTGAGAGGGAGTAGATATTCAAACTGGTCCTTTTGGGACCAGCAGATGGCATGATGGTTACGTTGCTAGATTTCAACTACAGTTCAAATCCTGGACTTGGTGTCTTAAATCTCACGCTGGCGCGTGTGCGTGCATGCCCAAAATCTCGAGAGGAAAATGGAGAAGGGATTGTGGCATGGTCATCCCTCCTGGGCGGTAATTTCTCTCTGTCTCTCCAGCGAGCATATGTACCCTATATCAAAAATCTCTCTCTGAAAAACAAAGTAAAACAAAACAAACTAGTACTTTCAGTGATTAACAAATAGTCAAGTGAGTATGACTGATAATCTAGCAAACACAATATTGTTAATTATATCATTGTTTATTGAGAATGGAGTAGAAATACTGAGTAAATGGTTAAATGTACAAACAGGATGAAGGCAAAGCTTTTATTTTAGATTGGAAGACAATTAATGTCTACAGTCAAAAAAGATAAGGAGATAAAGGTAATTAATGAAGATGTTAAAAATATCAACAGAATGATTCAAATCAAACAATGCCCTACCCAGGGCAAAATCTCATTCTCCTCTTGGGATTTTGGGCACCCACCAAGGAACAGATGAGGTATTGGCCTTGAATAGGAAGCACCATTTACACCCTAAATTTAAAGAGGAAGGAAAGCTACTGGCAGGTATTGTCATAGTCAAATCACTTATTTGACAAAAAGGAATATTATTCTTTAATTTATCTTTTTAATATGAAGAAGCTAAAGTGTAATTAAAGTCTTATTTCTGAGTTAATGTTGTGGGGTTTATTGTGATGTCTGAATCTCAGGATTTTAAAATTATAAACTACCTGCTATTCTCTTCTTTTACATTGTTTCCTTCCTCATTCTATTTTCTGTAACTCTTTCACATTCTTCCTCTTTTCCTCTCTGTGCCACATTCTAGATTCTAATATATTTTTCACCCTCATGGCTGTATGTACTATTCAATTAATAGAATCTTTTGTTGTTATTATTGGGTTTTTGCCATAGGGCACATGCATATGCCAGGGGGGAGACAGAGAGAGGGAAAGTGAGAAACCACCCACCAGAAGGGATGGCCACCATAATCCATTCTCCTCTTGAGATTTTGGGCACACACACACACACACACACACACACACACACATGTACACACACACACATACGCCTGGTGTGATATTCAAAGCCCCTGGGTCTGAGACTTAAACTGTGGTCGACCATGTTGAAGTCCAATATATTTTTTTCTTTTTTTATTTTTTTTTTACATTCCTAAATGATATTTTATTTCAATTCTTTTATACATTCAATCACATGTTACTTAGCTTGCAAAGTGAATATTCCAACATGTGTACATTTCTCACCAGTCCAGTTAACAATACTATAAAGTTATCTTCAATAGATAATAAGCCATTTCTTTGTCCCATAAATGACTTGCCCCTCTATTTTTCTCCTTAATGTCCTTCCTCAGACTCTACTCCTTCACCCATTCTCTTCCCACACTGTATCTGGTATTCACAACCATTTACTATGTTTCTATATCCTTTAGTCATTCAGTTTCGACCATAGAGTGGGGACACTCGGTATATATTAAGTGGAGACATACAATGTCTCTCCTTCATAGCCTGACTTGCTTCACTCAGCAGTAAATCTTCCATATTCATCTACTTTTTGTCAAAAGCCAGGGTCTTGTTGTTTTGTATGACTGAGTAGTATTTCATAGAGTATATGTGCCACAATTTTTCAATCCACTCATCTTTTTGTGGGTATTTGGGTTGGCTCCATGTCTTAGCAATTGTGAATAATGCTGTAATAAACATCGATGTGCTAGCACTTTTTTGATTAAGAATTCTTCAGTCCTTTAGGTTGATACCAAGTATCAGGACTGCTGGATCATTTGGTAGTTCTATTTGTAGATCTTTGAGGAATCTCCATATTGTTCTCCACAGTGTCTGGACCAATTTACATTCACACCCGCAGTGTAGGATAATTCCTTTTTCACACACACACACACCCTGCCAGCACTTATCATTTTTTATTTATTTTTTTTAATCTTAGTCATTCTGACTGGAGTTAGGTCGTATTTCATTGTGGTTTTGATCTGCATCTCTTACAGTGTAGGATGTTGAGCATTTTTTCTTATTCCTTTTGGCTATTTGTATATCTTCCTTAGAAAGTGTTTTTTTCAGCTCATTCTCCATCTTCTAATAGGATTGTTCAACTTTTTTCAGGACATCTGCTTGAGCTCCTTATGTATTCTGGCTATCAGTCCCTTATCTAACCCATAGTTTACAAAAATATTTTCCCATTCTGAGGGCTGTCATTCACACTAATTACTGTGTCTTTTGCCATGCATCTTTATCACCACTGGCTGGTCCCTAATTAATAAAATCTTTAGTATAAATGAATTCCGTTTTAATTTTTACAAGGTTTGGTAGGTTCTCTTTCAGATCCGCCTGAACTTTTTTGATAGTGTTCCATCAGTTTGTATTTTTTCCTCTCATCATTTTAAAATTGAATGAATCCAATGATCTGTTACAGAATTCTATAATAATGTTATTATTTGAAATTCTTGGGAGATAAATATACTGCTGGTTAATTCTGATAACTCTCATTCATACTATATTTTTTCCTTGTGTGTTTTATAATTTTGTCAGCTTCTTTTTAAAAGTCTTACTTATCTTTGAGAATCATGTGTGGCCTTGATGTGAAGTTCATTCTTTTAGAGAATACTTGAGTTGACCAGGATAACTTTTTTTTATTCTAATTTCTTGGTTAGGACCTTCCAAAGTCACCCAGATGGTATAAACTAAAGACCAAGCCATTGTGAAGACCAAACTAGGAATGTGCTCACCTGTTTTTTCTTGCTTTCTTGTTTCTTCCTTTGCCAGTAGGCATATTTTTTTCTGGTCCATCCATTCAAGTACTTAGACTTTATCTAGCTTCCTCATATGCACAGATCCATGGCCACGATCTATGCTTCGAAGTCACTAAAAGGTGATACCCTTGTTTACTAAATTCAGCAAGGCCACTCTTCTGCCCATATTTTCAAGGCGGCCAAATTGCAGCTGGGTATTAAGCCTACAGTTAAATGACTTCCTTTGCATTGAACTAATGGGGGTTTCTTTTACTTTGTAACATCTCATTCAAAAGATGTAAGCCTTGTTTATGCCCCATGTATGTGTTTTGCAGCAAAAATATTTTTTTTGTATTCTCTATTATCCATATTGTAGGATGTGTACATTCCAATTACTTATGTCTACACTTTCTTTTTAGACATCTCATTCTGTTCCATGTGTACAGAAGTAACATCTATTGTCTTCCTGTGGATGCTGTAAGAGCCATCAAGTGATCTCATTTATACACTTTACCCTCTATTACCACAGCAACATACCCCAGAAGGAGATAACTCTTCACCCTATATCTCAGAAGAAACTATGTGAACTGCAAAAACAGAAGACAGAGCTAAATTGCAAAATGAGCGAGAAATTATCCTTTATATTGTAAGTCACTAAGATTTGGGGTTGGTGTTATTGCAGAATAATACTAACTCTCATTCATTTTTCTTATCCTCACGAGAAAGGATCCAGAATGATTAAAGGACAACACTGAGAATGGAACTAAACAAAATGTAAGTTAATGATAAACGCAAACACCATCTTATTATCCAAGGAATACAAAGTGGAGAGGTTTATCATATCTAATATATTGGATATGTTATATAGGGAAAAACGTATTTGCTGAATTACCTTTCACTGATTTGATATGTAATGTTGTCAATTTCAATCACAATTCTTTTATTTTCTTCTGTCAGTTGAGTATGTGCTATTGAAAGATCTGAAAGATCTTTTGCAAAATTAGAAAGCTCAATATCCCATGTGTTTCTCTTTAAGAAAGAAAAAAAGGATTAATTTACACATGTTTAAATGTCAAAAAGAAAAAATTGTATATAAAATAAAATTACTTTGTTTACACAAGTAATATTTGGGAACAGAGATTGGAACTCTAGTGAGAAGTAAGGAAAGGTTAACTTACCGCTGCATAAAAAGTATTAAGTGCTTCTAGATACTGCTTTTTATAAACTTTTTGCTTCCAGATTAGTTGGTCATAAACTTTTTTCAAATCACTCAGCTAAGAAAAAAAAAATACACAGAAAATAAGTGAATTGTGGAGCTTCTTATCCTTTTAAAAAGTAGGAAAGAGGTTATATTTCCCTCTACATAGCTACCATAATTTAATAAATATTGACTAAAATAGAATAAAATATCACCATAAGCTGATAAAAATTGATGCAAGAATATGAATAAAATATAAATCAAGTCTAAATCAAGTGTTGGTTTAAATGAATAATCATATAAAATAGAAAGTTTTACATTTTTAGAAACTGATAAACAAAAAATTTTGAATCATAACTCAAAAATTGATTTACACCAACAAATTAAAGAAGAAAATAACATGAATGTGGTGATACTTTGTTAAATAGCCATTTAATAAATTTATCATCTATTTTTCATAATTTTTAAAAGTTGTAAAAGGAAGAATTCCCAAATATAATATAAAGAGCCAGTGGGACCAGCAGTTAGTATAATGGCTATGTCGCTGAACTCCCATGTAGTCAACCACAGTTCGAGTCCCAGACCCGGTGGCTTAAACTCACACTGGGCACGTGTGCGTGCGTGCCCAAGATCCCGAGAGGAAAACGGAGGAGAAGGGATTGTGGTGTGGTCATTCCCCCTGAGGGGTGATTTCTTGCTTTCTATCTCTCTGTCTCTCTCTGTCTGGCGAACGCATGTGCCTTATAGCAAAAGCCTTTCCAAAAAAAGGAGCCAATAGAAAATATCAAAATAATGAAATAATGTATGCCCAAGAATAAGACATTATCTTTTATCAGCAATATTATTAATTATGTCGTATAAAAAAAGTGTCTATTCACAATTGAGTAATAAAAACAAATATTTTTATTATAATACTGAAGATGAATAGATAATGTAGGCTTAATTTCAGGTGATGTGATTAAATACCTATTTAAAATTAAAATAAATTATAGGGCAGCCCTACATCCTGGTTGTTAAGGGAACCAGATCTTACATGGCCAACCATGGTTTCAATCTCATCCCCAGTGGCTTACAAAACATGCTGAGTATACGTGTGCATGCCCCAAATCCAGACAGGATGGAGAAATAGAAGGAGAAGAGATTTTGGTGTGACTACATCTCATTGGGGGGCTATTTCTGTTCCCTCCTCTGTCACTGTCTTTCTCTGCATCTGCCTCTGGCAACTAAAAAAATTAAATTAAATTAAATTAAATTAAATGCTTTTGGTAAAATGTATAGATTTAAAGATAAAGACATTGATAGCTTTTGCTTGTTCTCTAGAAGTAATAATTTGTTTTTAATTATTTCATTGTATTAATTATTATTATTATTATTTTTTAATTTGCTATAGGGCACGTGCACTCACTCACCAGATAGAGAGGAGAAGTGAGAAAGCAAGCTGTCAGGTCTGAGACTCAAACCACAGGCAGCCACGTGGGAGTCCAGTACCTCTTAACCACCATACTACCTGCTGGTCCATAATACTCTGTTTTAAAATATAGTGACAATATCTTAAAAGTTTTGTTAAAAATACAAAATATTTCAGAATAAATTTAACAAAAAGAGAGGACCTATAAGAAGTCAAAGGAAACTCTTTGTTAAATGTCTAAGTCAAATCTACATGAAAAGAATGATATGCGGGACCAGCAGTTGGAGTAATGGTTATGTCGCTGGACTCCCATGTAGTCGACTGTGGTTCTAGTCCTGGACCCAGTGGCTTAAACTCATGCCAGGTGCATGTGCATGCATGCCCAAGATACCAAAAGTAGAATAGAGGAGAAGAGATTGCAGCATGGCCATGCCCTCTGAGGGGGTGATTTCTTGCCTTCTGTTTCTCTGTCTCTCTCTTTCTGGAGAGCACTTGCACCCTATAGCAAAAACCTCTCAAAAGAAAAAAAAAGAATATGTCATGGAAAAGATTAATAGAATATGTCAGTTTTTTCAAAATTAACATAAAAATATAACTAGATGAAATACTTCTCTATAGTTCATATTGAAAGAGAAAAGCATGTAAGACTTTACAAGAGCTATCTGAAAAATGTTGGGAACTTGCCACTAGTTATAATTTAATGACCTATGATACCATCATAATAAATCAGTATTTATCATCACTGTAATAAATGAAGACTAGAGGAAAAAAACTAAAGGCCAGAGATATCAATTAATATTTGTAAGTGGTATCTGAATTCAGTAAGATAAAAACTGTTTAATTAATGGAGCTAGAATAATGTAGAATCTCTGTTTGAAAAAATACAAAGTGGGGACAGCATATGGTGTAGCGGTTACGTTGCTGGACTCCTACATGGCCGACAATGACCTGATGGCTTGAAAATTACACTGGACATATGTACATCATGTCCAAGATCCTGGAAGGAGAATAGAGGAGAAAGGATTGTGGCATGGCCATCCCCCCAGAGGGTAATTTTTTCACTTTCCCTTTCACTGTCTCTGTCTCTCTCTATATCCAGCGAGCACATGCACCCTAAGGAAAAATCTCCTCCAAAATAAATTAAAAAAAAAAAAAAAAAAAAAAATATATATATATATATATATATATATATATATAAACTAGAAAAAAATACTAAAAAAAAATACAAAGTGGTGTCTATCCTTTAACATCTAACTTATATAAGTACAAAAGTAAATTTTGTATGGATAAAAATCTAAATGCAAGCACAAATATTTCAAATTATTAATCATTGTGGCTTTATTTGTATAATCTTGTATAATCTTCGGCTTAAAGAGAATGTCACCTTGCCAAGTAAACCAGTAATCTAGCAGCCACACAAAAGAATAAAACCATGCTAGAACACTTTTAAAGCTTCATTCTTAGACAATGGTTATCATTTTATTGGTCTGGTGGTTTTCTCTGGAATACCTCAGTTGTAAGGATGTCTTTATTTGACTTCATCGAGTCAAAGACTTCTTTTGTTCAAACAGTGCTAAAAGTCTTTCCCCAGGAAAGTCTTCTTCCAGGGAATGATTGTAAAAAAAAAAAAAAAAAAAAAAAAAAAAAAAAAAAAAAAAAAAAAAATTCACGTAGTTGATGAACTTTGTATCCAACTGAGACATTGACTAACAATTGGGACAAACATAAAATAAAAAATAAAATTAAAAAAAAAAACTTAAAAGGGAAAACTGGGGAATAATGCCTATAGTGGCTTTGTGAAGCTCCAGAATATTGCTGGTAATCTGGAAGTAAATGCCCATAGATGTGTGAAAGCTTGCAGCTGATTGCATGCTCTGGAAATACTGAGAAGCCTCTTAAAATCTAATCTCTGACTGATCTTGAGATTTTATGAAAGCAAGAAACAAAACTGAGGCAGAGCTGACAAATGTCTGGATGAGTAATATTGAAGGTGCATTTAAACAAGCAGAATCACTCAGCGAAGATAAGAAGAGGTTTCCAGATGTATAAGAATCATTGTTCAGTCATTAAAGACCACTAAACTGAGAAAAGATTTCAGTGGATACACATGAGAAAAAGAAGACAGGCTTCACAGATTTAGCATAGAAAGGTTCACATAGAAAAATGACAACTTTAGCAAACAAAAGGAAAAGAAGTGAGGAAGAGAAGTGAAAATCTAATGTCCACTGTGTTGCTATATTGTATTATTTTAAATGTTCTGTATTCAATAACCACACAAAACGTGACACAAAGAGAAAAGGACTACCCAGAAGGTAAAAGCACTCAGCGAAAACTGTCTCCGAGGAAGTTTAATCACTGCTAATTATGTTTAAAGAGCTAAAGGAAAAATGTTGAAAGAACCAAAGTGAAGCATTAACAGGCTGTTTCACCAAATAAAAAGTATGGATCGTTTTTATTATAAAGTTATTCAAAAGGACTCAAATTCTACAGTTGCAAAATACAGTAACTGAAATGTAAAAATTGATGTAAGGGTCAAGAACATAATTAAGCAAATAGAAGAATGAATTAGCAAACTTGAAGATGAGTTAACTAAAATTATTTAGTTTGAGGAACAGGAAAAAAAATAATGAAAAGCCAGGACCAGCAGTTAGTGTAATGGCTATGTTGCTGGACTCCTATTTAGTTGACTGCGGTTCGAGTCCCGGACCCGGTGGCTTGGACTCACACCGGGTGCATGTGCGTGCATGCCCAAGATCCCAAGAGGAGAATAGAGGAGAAGGGATTGTGGTGTGGCCATTCCCCCTGGGGGGTGATTTCTCGCTTTCTGTCTCTCTGTCTCTCTCTGTCTTTCTGGCCAGTGCACATGCCCTATAGCAAAAAAAAAATCTCTCACCCCCCCAAAATAATAAAAAGTTAACAGATCTTAATATGGTTCTTAATATGGTGTGAAACATGAAATAAATCAACATACATATAAAGATTGTCAAAGAAAGGTGGAACAGGAAAAAATATTTGAAGAAATAATGGCTAAAATATTTGCCAATTTGGTCAATAAATAATCTGCCCATTCAAGAAGCTGAAGGAACTACAAGAAGTGCAAACTAAAAAATGTACACAAGAGATACATCCAAATTGAACTGTCAAAAGAAAACCATAAAGAGGGTCTGTGGGTGAACTGGTGGTTAAGCCACTGGACTCCAACATACTTGACCGTGGTTCAAGTCCTGGAACTGGCTGATTGAAAATCACACTGGCATGTGTGCATGGATGCCCAAAATCCCAGGAGGAAATGGAAGAGAAGGGATTGTGGTGTGGCCATCCCCACAGGGGGTGATTTCTCACTTTTGCTCTTACTGTATCTCTCAGGCAATCAGGCAACCACACACACCCTATGCAAAAACCTAAAAAAAAAAAAAAAAAAAAAAAAAAAAAAAAAGGAGAAAGAGAGAGAAAACAAAAGAAAAAAGACAAGACAAAGAATTTTGGAAGCAGTAAGAGAAAAGTGAGATTTCCCACAAAAAGCATGTTTAATAAGATTAACAGAATTCTCATTTATAAATAATGGGGTCCAGAAGGCAATATGTTAACATATCCAAAATACAGAAAGAAAAAAAAGTACCAAGTGTCCTATGTGAAGCTAAAGTATTTTGAAAAATGACAGAAATATTAGGACATTTCAAGATAACAAAAAACTCAGAGAATTTGTCACTAGGGTACCTATCCTAAAAGACATTCTAAAATGAGTTGTTTACATTAAAATGAAAGAACACTAGACAATAACTTGAATCTACAAGAAAAAAATAGAGAACTAGTGAGCATTACTAAATTAGTCAATATAAAAGTATATGTGCATTATTTTGCCATAGTTTTTTCCTAACCTAATTTCAAAGACAACAGAATGTAGTACTAATTGAAACATCTCTTTTGGTGGTCACACAATGTGTAAAGATGTAATTTATACAATACCAGACCAAAGCAATAGGAAAAGGAAGAAACCTATAGAGAAGCAAAATTTTTGTGTAACATTAAAATTAAGTTAGGATTAATTCGCAATTAGTTTTTTTTTTTGTATATTAAAATGTTAATTGTCTTTCAGGTCAATTTCTAAGAAAATAATTTAAAAATATGTAGTAAAAAAATGATAATTACGATGCAGCATAAAAAATGTAGTAATGGAAAAAATAGGGGACATATAAAAATAAGCAATCTATAGAGAAAAATGGCAAAATGGCAGACTTAAGTTTTTTTCTTTTTTATCAGTAATTACCTTGAAAAAAAGGTGAAAGCAATCTATAGAGAAAAATGGCAAAATGGCAGACTTAAGTTTTTTTTTTCTTTTTTATCAGTAATTACCTTGAATGCAAATTGAGTAACACTCCAGTTAAGCAAAGTATAGAGATTGACAGAATAGATTTTTTAAATTACACTACCACATACTGTTCATAAAGACATACATTAAACACACAAGTACATTAAAAGTGAAAGGTCAGAAAAAGAAATACCACGTAAACAGTAACCAAGGAGAGCTAGAGTGGTTATATTAATCCACCTTTTAGACAGCAAACATATTTTTAATATATACTTCAAATAATGTAACTATCCCTTGGGACCATGAGGCACATGCAATTTGACATAATTAAAGAATGTATTAGGTCATGGCAAAAATCATGATATATGTTTCTATGCAAAAATGTGTCATGACCAGCAGTTTAATCTATGTCATGTAGTCCCGCGGTTCGAGTCCCGGATTAAACTCACGCCGGGCGCGTTTAAGATGAGAGGAGAATTTGCATCCCCCCTGGGGGGTGATTATTTCTGTCTCTCTCTGTCTGTCTGGCGAACGCGCCCTTTCTCCATGTTTTTTTCCATCACAGTTTATTTGAATTTATTTTTTTCCTCACTGTGAATACTTTTTAAGATTTGTAGTAGGAAATGTTTGGCTTTTGAATGAGAAAATATCTTTATAAAATATCCTAATTTTGGGACCAGCAGATGGTGTAATGGTTACATCACTAGACTTCCATGTAGTCAACCACGGTTCAAATCTCAGACCTGGTGGCTTAAAACTCAGGTTGTGCACGTGTGTGTGCATGCCCAAAATCTCAAGAGGAGAAAGGGGAAGAAGGGATTGTAGCATGGCCATCACCCCTGGGGGGTGGGTATAATTTCTTGTTTTCCATCTTTCTGTCTCTATGGTGACTGCATGTGCCTTATAGCAAAAATCTCTCTCTTTATTTATTTTTTTTAGAGGTTTTCGCTATAGGGCGCGTGTGCTCGCCAGACAGACAGAGACAGAGAGACAGAAAGCGAGAAATCACCCCCAGAGGGGATGGTCACGCCGCAATCCCTTCTCCTCCATTCTCCTCTCGGGATCTTGGGCACGCACGCACACGCGCCCGGTGTGAGTTTTTAAGCCACCGGGTCCGGGACGCGAACCACAGTCGACTACATGGGAGTCCAGCGACATAGCCATTACGCCAACTGCTGGTTCCCTATAGCAAAAATCTCTCTCTTTAAAAAAAAAAAAAAAATCCTAACCTTATTTCCCAACTACAAAAGTCATCTAGAAGATTGAATTTTTCATCCAGGAAGATGAAGTTGCTTTTTGTTTGGCTGTTGTTATTTTTTCTTCTTTTTTTCACTCTTTCACTCTTTCTCTCTTTTCTTTTCTTTTCTTTTTCTTTTCCAAACTGAACAATTGAATAGATTGAGGAGTTTTCAGGATAATTATGGAGCATCTGGTCACAAATTCATGAAATCACATGAGTGATTTCATTGGACTTAGTACAATGAATAATGTTAACAATTTCATGGTATACCTTTATAAAATTTCTGTTTGTGATGGTTTTCTGTGAAACAACAGATTTATCATCTATGCTTAAGAGAAAACATGGATTCCAAGCCATGTCACTGTTTCCAAAAGTCATCACTGAGTCTAAAATTTCTTTATTTGTAGACATTAACAAATAATTCAGTTTGAATGAATTGATCAGTTTGCAGTGAATTACATCAATTTTCTTACATTGGAAATATTCTTCTTTTTATTTTTCATCACATCTATGAGTAAAACCTGCTGCCTTATTAGACAAAGTCATTTCATTAATCATTTTGCTTGCTATGTCCCTCTATCTCAGTATTGCCATTTTGTTGGTAGACGATTTGATAAGTGTCTTGCTAACTGCTTCAGCAGATCTGGGGTTTGAAATTCAATGCTATGCTGAATTTGAGGTGCTAAGAACTTAGTATTTTTATTCTATGTTTTTATGCATGGTTTTCCATTATACTTGAGTACCCTTTTGTTTTAAAATTCTGATAGGTGTGTAGTCTTTCTTATGATTCAACTTAACACTTGATTTGGATTATTACATACCTGGTGTTGTGACCAGTCCTAACACACACAATAAAATAATTTGTTTTCTTCACCAATTCATGATATCCAAATTCAGATAAATGAGAATTACCTCCACATTGATTTTTTTTCTGATTTCTAAGTATGGTTTTAGCTTCTACTTTACATTACTAAGGGTAATGTAAATTTAGGCATAAATTTAATTTGCTCTTACTTCTTGTCTGAAGACCCACAACTGAGTCCATGATGTTCTTCACTAGTATCTTTATCTGTACACTTAGAAATCCTCAGGTTTTTTTTTTTTTTTTAATGATTTTCAGCATTTGTTGTTATTATATCCACATAGCCATTTACAGTTAGCTACTATAAAAACTTCAGTTACACACAATGTTCTTGAATCCAGACAGTGGTACAATCCTAGAAACTGTGAAGTTGAACAATGGGATACTGAAGCACATTGGTGACTATTCTGAATTTTTTAGTATGGTCAGATTAGCATATTTTAGTTTGATTCTTTGGCTATTCATTATTTTTGCTTTGGTAACACTTCTATTTGTGGACCTTCACTAACATGATGACATTAAACAAAAATTATCTGGGGACAAGCTGATGGCATAGTGTTACATTGCTGGACTCCCAAGTAGTCAAATGAGGTTTGAGTCCTGGACCAAGTGGCTTAAAACTCATGCTGGGTGCATATGCGTGCATGCCTAAGATCCCAAGAGAATGGAAGATAAGGGATTGTGGTGGGGCCATCACCCTGAGGGGTGATTTCTCTCTCTCTCTCTCTCTCTCTCTCTCTCTCTCTCTCTCTCTCTCTCTCTCTACAGCACACACACCCTATAGCAAAAATCTCTCTAAAAAAATTATCTGGAGCCAGCAGATGGTGTAGTAGTAGCAGTTATGCCACTGGATTCCCACATGGCCTACTGCAGTTCAAGTCCCAGACCTAGTGGCTTGAAAATCATGCAGGACATGTATGCATGCATTCTCAAGATCCCACAGGAGAATGGAGGAGAAGGAATTGAGGTATGGTATGGTCATTCCCCCGAGGGGGTTATTTCTCACTTTCTTTCTCAATCTCTCTCTCTCTCTCCCCCTGCCTCCAGAGCGCACACGCACCCAAATGCAAAAACCTCTTTAAAAATCATCCTTCAGTGCCACATTTAATTGTGATGGTGCTTAAAATAAAAAATCCTCATTCTTAATCACTGATTAATGATTGGGTCAACAGAAGAGCAAAAATGAGATAGCCCTGACAGTATTTTTTCAATGTGTTTTTCAGCATCAGATGTTGTAGCTCTGATGCATAAAATTATACATATTTCACACACCAAACAATTGTCAGTCTCTAGAAGTGGATTAACAATGTGTTCTCCAATTAAAAAAATAAACATGAACATAAAATTTCAGTGCTTGGGGGTCAAAATTAATGATCTGTACCACCATGACTCTTTGTAGAAGGCTCAGTAAATAAAATTATGAACTATTCATGAACACACCTTAAACATTGAATGTGTAATCTTCTGCCTAAGTACTATTAACTTAACCCTGCCCTAAGCAATAAAATCAATAGGATCACTGGTGTTATGTGCTAATATTTCTTTGCTCGTATAAATGGTAATAAATGCATCTTCTAAAATGTTAGTCATTGGTGCAAATCAGGAAAACACAATGCTTTCCTTTGACTCCATCTCACAATGCAGATCACTTCTGTGATTCTAATATGAGTTGGTCTTTCTCCTCACCATCACATAATCAATCAGTTCTGTAGTGGAAACCAGCTGGGTGTACTCTCAACCAGCTCATTTCTGACACTATTTACCTAGAGATAGTCTCAGATCTCACAGATTGAGGGTTCAGTCCTTAAGACTGTCCTCCTCCAACCCCCACACACATACATGCTTTAGACACCAGTCAATAGTCCAGGTCCCTAGAACTTCTGAAAAATTGCCTACAAGTTGGGGTTCCCACAAAGCCCCTCCTCGCCTCTTTAGGTTTGATGAACTTGCTAGAGCAGTTCACAGAACTCAGGGAAACATGGTTATTGGACTATTATAAAGGATATTTGAAAGGATGCAAATGAAGAGATACATGATGCACAGGGTAAGGCAAATGGTAAAGGATGTGGAGTTTCCATGCTTTCTGTGTTGTACCCTCTCTCTAAGAACTTCATGTATTCAGCTGTCTGTAAGCTTCCCAAACCCTGTCCCACTGGGTCTTTCTGAACACTCTATTGCATAGACATGAGATACTAAGAAAATAGGTAGAAAAACCGTGTCTGTTTGTTCAAATTCTTGGACCTCTCTGTGGGGTATTCCTACCCCCTTGGGTATGGGGGGGGGGCATTCTTGAAGTTAGAAGAAGATTGGCATTTCTGTGATCTGCCTCGGGGTAGGTGAAAGGAGGGACAATCTTTCATTTCACTTCTCTGAAACTGTCCTGTCCCAAAGCTGTATCAGGAACCAAGATAAAAGTCCATATACTTATGAGCTAGTAACAGTAGATGAGTACCAAAAATCATACACCATAATAACACAAATAAAATACTTAAAGTTACATAGTATATCAGAAATAGTAATCTTTGCAACTAAAAAATAAAAAATAAGTCAGAATGGCTAATAAAAAAGTAAAACTGGAGCCAATCAGTGATGTATAAGACAGATGGATCCCACTTGGCCAACTGTGTAGTTTGAGTCCTGGCCCTACTGACTTGAAAAAAATGCCAGGTGCATGTGCATGAGTGCTCAAAATCCCCAAAGGAGAGAAAGATGGAGAAGGGTTGCAGGGTTGCAGCATGACTGCTCCCCATTGTGTGTGTGTGTGTGTGTGTGTGTGTGTGTGTGTATTTTTCACTTATTCTCTGTCTCTCTGTCTCTTTCTGGCAAGTGCACACACTCTATGAAAAACACACACACGAAGAAAATTAATAATTAAAAAAACTGTATTTACTGTACTACTAGACAGAAAAATAATTTTTTAAAATCTTATTTTAGTTTTTACATTTGCCATAAGGTGTATGTACTTACCAGAGAAAAAAGAGGGAAAATGAAAAAGCACCTCATGGAGTTTAGCCATGTTGCAATCCCTTCTCCTCCACTGCTCCTTCTGGGATTTGGGGCATGCACACAGATGCACCCAGTGAGTTTTTCAAGCCACCAAGTCCAAGACTTGGGCCACACAGTGGTTACATCGCTGGACTCACACATGGCCATTCACAGTTTGAGTTCCAGACATGGTGGCTTGAAACGCAGGCTGAGGCTGTACATACATGCCCAGTATCCTAGGAGGAGAATGGAGGAGAAAGGATTACAACATGGCCTTTTCCTCTGGGGGATGATTTCTCACTTTCCTTCTCCCTGTCTCTGTTTCTCTCAGATAAGCACATGCACCCTAAGGCAAAAATCTTTTTTAAAAAATCTGATAGACAAAAAAATGGCTGAGACACTGGGGCTGAACAAGTTGGAACCAAGAGGGAGTTGATGACTATCTAATCTTCAGACTCATTATACCCTAATTGTACCTTATTAGCATGTTAGATGACTCCCACCTGCACCAGGACAGGTGAAATAACCATGGCAAAGACGAGAACATCCTAGTAAGGCCAGAAAAAGGGAGGGATAGTGGTTCCAGGAAAACTACTGCCACTTTTCCAGAAAAGTCATGACTAAACCACTCCCTTACTTAGTCTGGTTTTAAGCCATATAAATCAGATATCCAATGATATTCAGGTCTTCCCTGCCTATGGGGTGGCCCTTCTATCCTTCCCCTTCCTCTTGGAGGAAGGAATTACACTGTTTTCTCCTTCCCCTCACAGGGCTGCTCCTCCTACTGAATAGTCTCTGCTGTTACTAAACTTGCTTTCCCTCTCCCTCAGTGGCTCATTCTCGAACTTGTCTGCCTAAAGCCAAGGACCCTGGGCAGAGACAATCCGTGGGTTGGGACTCCCCAGCAACATCTTTCTGGCACCACGAAGGGAGTTTGAGGGGACCCTCTAGCCAGCCGGACTCTAAATTCATCTGTGCAGTACCAATTGGCCACAACGGGCGGCGGCGTATGTCAGAGGGACTTTCCCTCTGCCCCTTTTCTAGGTTACCTGGCCTTTCCTGTCCTCTCCCATCTATGGAAGGGAAGTGGCCGAGCTGGCTCAGAGGCTGATGCCAGGCAGGGCTGGCCACATTCGGGACGCTGCATGGGGAGCTTAGCACTTCCGGGAGCTCAGTCGGCAGTACACCACATCCGGGACACTGAACTGGGATCCACCCACAGGCTGAAGTACGCCTGCCCACGGAAGTGGTTGAGCCACGAGGGCCTGACACTGGCACACCTTATCCGCTTGTAAGCTGTATCTAGGACGCTTAGCCCTGGAGCCCGGACATTTCTCCCTGACCGTGACTGCGTCAGCTACTCAGTGTCAGGTAGTTTTGTGATCTGCCAATCTGGCTTTCTGTTCTTTATTTTGCACATCTCATGTGAATGCGCATTGGCCCTTCCCTCTGAAGTAATCGGCTAACTCTTCAAGTGTCGCTGTGGAGTGGGAGAGGGTCCTGTCGACTAGGTTACTACTTTACCCCAAGGGTTTTGAGTAGGGAACTTTGACTCTAAAAGTCCATTTCTCTTCTTCCGTGTCCTATTCTGCCTACTAAATCATTGTGCTTGTTGTTACAAAGTTAGGAAGGAATTCAACCTCTGTTTAAGCAATAATTATTCCTGAGCGAAAGTGGGAAATCCCCATGATTCTGTGGAATGTGGGTACCTAAGTAAGTGCTACCATTGAATACTTTCACTTACTTCTATAGTAGCTTTTGACATTGCAGAGAAACTGCCCAGACAGAATATGCTAGAGAAAGGTACAGTTCCCACAACCTTATCTAGAGCCACATGTTCATCCATCAGTAGGACCTTAATAATTGTTCACAAACTTTATCATAGGATCTGCTGATAGTGCCCCAAAAGACTCCCTCTTGGGCCATCTTCTAAATAATTAGTATCTTTTTAAAATAATTTTTTTAAAGAAATTAATATTTTTTCTGTAACACAGAATAGCCACAATATGAGATGGAAGGCCAAGAGCAGTGGCCAAAAACTGGGTCTCTAAAGTATAATACAATTCAACAGCTTAGCCTATTTTGCAAAAGAGAGGGCAAGTGGGGGGAAGCCCCACATGTATGGGTTTTCATGACTTTACATCAGACTTTAAAAATTAAAAAAAAAAAAAAAAAAAAAAAAAAAAAAAAAACAAGGTAGAATGTGTCTGGCTCTCATGAGCCCTGTGATTCTAGAACCAGACATCCTTGATGACCAAACTGTGGGAAGTGCTAGAGAATGTGTTTGCCCAGACTACAGTTCACAAGGAGGGACATCACATGAGCACCCCACTGGCAAAAATCCCTGAGGTAGAACACTCTCTCTCATCTAAAGGATCCAGTCCCTCAGCTCCTACTCTGAGCTTGCCTCCCTAGTCGAGCAAGCAGTTAGACTTAACCCAGTTAAACCTGGCCCAGGAGGAATCACACTATGTGGGGACCTTGCAACCAATAGAAGCACAGTAAGCTTTGTCCACTAAGCCAAGTCCTGGATGGAGACAGAAGACTGGTCCCAATCTAGGTCCCTTTCTCCATGATAGACTTGGCACTCTGTAGACAGAAGTTAGAAGGTTCTCAAAGCACCCAGAGAAATTCATAAAAGTGTTTGTCTGTTTAGCCTGGTCCTTCCTAGACAGCCAAGACTTCCTGTCTATTTGTACCCCTGAAGAAATACAGGATAATTCTAACAGCCAGAGAGTTTGCTGATTCTCAGGCTTTCCAGCATGCCAGGGATGGCCAAAAGTGAATTTATAGGATATGTGGAGATGTCATTCCCAAGAAAAACCCATACTGGGACTATCAAGACCCAAGGCTATGGCTCAGAATAACCACATATGCTTGCTTAGTGGAAGGGATGAATAAATCTCTAATCAAGCCAGTGTTTAATAGGGTATGAAAGTTCACTTACAGCAAAGAGAACCCTGCCACATTTCAATGTAGACTAGTAGATGCACTAGAAAGTTGACCAACATAGACAAAAGTAGCAAAGAAGGACAAATTCTTCTGGACACATATTTAATCAGTTCAATCAAATCCAGGCATTAGGAAGAAACTCCAGAGTATTGTTGAAAACCCACAGGCACCTATTTCTAAACACCTGGAGGTAGCCAAAAATTGTAACTAGAAATTTAACTGTAGCTTTCAAGAAAAGAAATACATACATATGTACGTGTGTCTGTGTGTGAGAGAGTGTGGGTATTTGCAACATATATGTGTGTATATACACACATAAATTTATATACATATATATTATGTCTGTGTATATATACATGTATGTATATATATGTATATATCACATATACATAAATGTATACCTCATGATATATATGCAGTATGTATACAAAACAAATATTTGTATGTATCACATATGTATATATTTTCTATATAGTATATACATATATATAGACCTTGTAAATATAAATTTCTGTATGTATAAACATTATGTATGCAAAACAGGGAAGTGAAAAGTAAAAAGAATAAGCTTAAAGAAGCAAGCAGAAAATTATAATAATAAAAGCATATGTTAGACTAGCAGGCAGTGTAGTAGTGTAGTGGCTGAACTCCTACATGGCCAACCATGGTTCAAGTCCTGGACCTGGCAACTTGATAATCATGGCAGGTGTGTGTTTGTGTGCCCAGAAACCAAAGAGAAGAAGGGATTGTGGTGTGGCCATCCTCCCGTGAGGAGTGGTTTCTTACTTTCCCTCTCTCTCTCTCTCTCTCCAATGAGCACATGGGTCCTATGGCAAAAACCTAAAAAAAATAAATAAATAAGCACATGTTAATATGTTAAAGGTCAGAAAATGTTAGAATTATTTAGTCCAAGAGCATTCTTATTTTTACAAAAATATTAATATTTAAAAATTTGAGACCCTATTAAAGAGATTAAAATATACATTTAGGAGATATGGCAAAAGTATAAGAGAACATTTTGTATCATATTGCAATAACATATTTGAAAATATAATCCATTTAGATTATTTCCTGGACTATTAAAAAATTACAAATAAACCTTAAGAAGAAATATGTAGCCTGATAAGACAGTCATATTAACAAATAAGCAGATACTTATGGGAAAAGTAATTATTCCAATGAAGAAAAGGAAAAAAAATAAAGGCTATATTGTTACCAAGGTGTTTTATCAAATTTTCAAGAAATAATATATTGCCTCCAAGTAATAAGAAAAGAAGAAAAGCTTCAAAATTAATTTTATAAAGCTAGCATAATCCTGATAAGAAAAATCTATCAAATATAGCACAAAATAAAGAACACTGGAATAGTTTTACTTATGAATATGGATGCCAAAATCTTAAATAAAATACTTGCAAATCAAACTCAGCAGTAAATTAAAAGAACAATAAACCATAACCAAGCAGAGTTCATCCAATGAATTTAATAATGGCTTAATATTAATATAATACATCATTTCAATAGGTCAAATGAGAAACTCTTTAAATTCATCTTCACAGATGCTAACAAAGCATTTTCTGTAAATAAATATTTATTTCTAAAATATGTTTTTATAATCTGAGTACATTTTTAAGAACCTTTAATATGGTAATAAACATGTGAAAGAAATCAATATACAGATAACATTAAACATTTCTTTAAAAATATAACAAAAGCTGATTTCATAGATGTCTTAATATTTTATATATATGTCACAAAATAAAATATACACATAAAAATAGATTAATTCTATGGTGGAAAAAGTTAGCCATATATGCTTTTATATAAGTTATCATGTTTTATCTATACAAATTATGAATATGAATATTTTGTAATAAAATAAAATTATTTTCAATAGTCCAAAACTGCATTATAAATAACTCTATCACTTATCTTTATGTTGGTAAAAAAAATCCTGCAACCTCTCTAGACTGGTTTCCTATTTGATCAATTCTTAGTAATAATAATTATTATTGTCTTTTCTTGAGAAGGAAACTGCTTCATTTGAAAGATTTTAATGCAAAAATATGAATCAAAAGGCATAGCTGGATGGCTATTTTGTAGTGTTTGGATTCATATTATCTAATATAGAGGCCAATAAGTTAGCCATAATAATTAATTTTGTAATAAAAAGAATAATATTCAAATATTGTAAAACACCAGCTTTTATACAAAAGGAAACCATTCATTTGCAATCTTTATCTGCAAAATAACAACAAAAAATTTTGTGTGCTTATGTCATTATTCAGTAAAATATAAAAATCATTAATATTTTTAAATTCTTAAAAGTGTTTATTATCTTTTCAAATTATAAAACAAAATGTAGATAACTTTTTATATTACAAGAACCTAACAGTTGGAGATAATGGAATGATTTTTCCAAAAATAAATTCTGAACTATGGGAGAGGTAGATTGTAAAGTAAACTTGGAAGAGGAATGTATAGACAAGTTTCATTTTACATTTAAAAAGAATTTTATCTTGGGGCCCCAGGTGGCTTGGTGGTTAAGGCACTGGACTCTGACATGGCTGATGGAGGATAGAGTCCCATATGCATGCGAGTGCATACACAGAATCCCAAGAGGATAATGTGGGAGAAGGTATTATTGCATGGTCATCCCCCCTAGAGGGGTGATTTCTCACTTTTCCTCTCACTGTCTCTTTGTCTCTCTCTGGTGAGCACTTGCATCCTATGGCAAAAATCTAAAAGATAAAACGAAATCAATCCTAACATTTTAAGTGCTTAACCAATTTTATGACTTTTTTTTGTTTTTTAAAAGCCATCAATGTAGAAATAAAAAAGAAAAAAAAATGTGTTTCTAGTTTCAAGGACAATCTAAATTGGAGAAAAGTGTATGTTAATGAGGTAAATACTCTAAATTGAAAGCACAATATGTCTTGAAATTAAAAAAAAAAACAGTTAAGTTGTATGTGCAAGTAGGCAGCACAAATCTTTTATTTTTCTCTTGAACTAAAAGTTTCAATTGCATACCAAAAAATAATGCATGGCAACGATGCACATCATTGCTTTTAATTGAGTGCTTAACACGAGCTCTTTGGAATTCTAGCTTAAAGGTTTTTATAATGAGCAAAATGCAGAAAAAATTAATATATCTAAACTTCATCATGTTTTCATCTTCCCTAGTAAGTATGATGGTCCCCAAATGATTTCTATAATTGAAACATATACTAACCTTCTAAACACATTTATAATTTATCAAAAATAGTATTCTGTATGACATCAAATTAAGAAGGGACAGACTTGTCACTTAGAGATAATCAAATCAAAAAATTTAAAATGACCATAAGTTCAGTGAGTGAACTTTACTGCTTTAAAAATATTTTATTGGGACCAACAGATGGTGTAACAGTTACATTGCTGGACTCCCACATGGCCGACTACAGTTTGAGTCCCAAAACCGGAGGCTTGAAACACTCCAGCACATATGTGTGCATGCCCAAAATCCTGAGAGGAAAATGGAGGAGAAAGGAGAGCAATGTGGTCATCCCCCTGGGAGGGTGATTTCTTTCTTTCTCTCTGTCTGTCTCTGTCTCTCCAGTGAGTGCATGAGCCATATAACAAAAATCTCTAAAAAACTAAAATAAAAAATAAAAATATTTTATTAATGAGGATTTTTTTTTTCTAGAGAGACTTTTGCTATGGGGTACACGTGCTCACCAGAGATAGAGACAGAGAGACAAAAAGTGAGAAATCACACCCTAACGGGATGGTCCTGAGAAGGACTCCACACACCATTGCTGGTTTTAGAGACTTAGAGGAACCACCAGCCTGGAATGCAGGCAACCTCTACAGATTGAAAGTGATGGCTGAGAGCTGCCCAGGAAACAAGGGCTTCAATTCTAAAATCAAGAACTGAGTCTTGTCAAAACGGAATGAAACTGAAAGCACAGGTTCGTCCTGGAGTCTCCAGAAAGAAATGGAGGGATACTGACACCTTGATATCAGTCTTCCTCGTCTCAGAACAGAGGACACAGCTAAGCTATCCAGTGCCCAGACTTCCTGATTCAGACAAATGTTGAGATAATAAATGGGTGCTGTTTGAAATTGCTAAAGTTGTGCTTAATTTGGTATGCAACAAAAGAGACTAAAAATGGCCTAAGATCATCTAAGTGCTAATTAATTATTGACTGAATGTCTTACTATTTATGGCTTAATGCTAAAATAAGTATTTTAAAAAGTTTAAACATGAAAAACTCACCGTTTGTGATAAAGTAGATAATTCATCTGATGATGTCTTTGCTTCCTTCAGTACTTCGGTAACTGCCTCTTCAGTGGCTTCTACACTAACATAAGCATGTTCTATTGTTGTAATGTAATGAGCACGTAGATTGTTAAGTTTATCTATCTCTCTCCTAAGGAAAAAAACAAAGCAGTGGATTTTATCCACATTGAAAAGATTATATTTAAATAAGCTTCTAACTTAACATACAAATCAATGTAACTTCTCAAATGTATCCCATCCCATTGCAACTCTCTGAATCCTAAAAAGTATCTGTTAGATATTATGTAAATAGTGAGAAAAAATTGACTAGTACTATTGATGTTTCTAAGTGAAGGCACAGTGGGGAAAATTATTTGTAAGTGATTTCAAAGAAACCAATTTTTTGTTTGTTTTGGAGAGGTTTTTGCTATAGGGTGCATGTGCTTGCCAGAAATACAGAACTTTGAAAATATAGATGTGATAAAATGGTAAGAGGCCAGCAAGGTGTGTGATGGTTAAGGTGCTGGACTCCCAGATTGTGAGCCACGGTTTGAGTCCTGGACCTTGTAGCTTGCTTTCTCACTTTCTTCCCCTCTCTCTCTGGAGAGTGAATGTGTCCTATAGAAAATTAAATAATAATAATAAAACAACAAATAAAATTAAATAATTCTTAAAAATAGAAAGAAATGGTTAAAAAAAACAGTACAGATAGAATCAGAAGACTTGACATAAATTTAATCTGAATCCTAGACAAAAGAGAAAATAGGACTAAGGGTATGTTTAAAGAGATTATGTCTGAGAATACTCAAGAATAATGAAAAACTGAATACATAGGACCACAAATACTAGACAACAAATAAATCCCAAAAGATTATTAAAATTAATTGATATCAAGACTATCTTAATAAATAAAATTAACAGAATTTTAAAACGAGTTGATTTTAAGTCAAAGGAAAAAATATAGACTAGGCATATAGTTCTCTGAGTCAATGAACTCTTCTTTTCTCGTAGAAAATCAACAGATTATTGAATGTAAAATATTTACTATATTAAAATACAATTAAGAATACCATAAAAACAGAAAATTAATTTCAAACAAAAACTCAGAAATTTTGTCATCAGCAGAACCTTAGGTTAGGACATTTTTAAGGATCTACTTCATCCAAAAAGCACCCCTAGATGGAAAGTCTAAAGTGCATGAAATAAAAAAGAAAAATAGTTATTACGAGGATAAATATAAAAAATAACCTAGATTGTTTAAAACAATACAAACGTTTTAGTGGGTTACAACAATAAAATATTTTATAACAGCAACCAATATTTAAATCAAGAAAAATATAACTATTTTTTTTTAGATCCCTTTATGGCCCAGCAAGTTAATAGTGAAAATTGTTTTTAGTCTGGCAATAGAAGTTTGTATGTGATAATTAATAGGATATCCTGGGCCAGCCACTGGTACAGTCATTCAGGTAGCTCAATCCCACATGACTGACTGCATGGTTCAAATCCTGGCCCAGATCACTTGAAAAACACATCTAATGCTTATGCCTGCATGCCTCAAATCCAGAAAACAGAAATGAAAAAGAAGGGATTTTAGCATGGCTAACCTCCACCAAGGGTGTGCCTCCTCACTTTCCCTTTCTCTCTCTCCTGCCATCTCTCTCCAAGTACATGTACCCTCTAGCATTTTTTGAAAGATACTCTACTACAAATAAAAGAGAACATAATTATAATCAACAAACTAGTGAAAACAAAATGATAACAATAACCAACATGAAAGAAAGCAATAAAAAGGAAAAGTGTATGGGAACCAGCAGTTAGCGTAATGGCTATGTCGCTGGACTCCCACGTAGTCGACCGTGGTTCACGTCCTGGACCTGGTGGCTTAAAATTCACGCCGGGCGCGTGTGCGTGCGTGCCCAAGATCCTGAGAGGAGAATGGAAGAGAAGGGATTGCGGCGTGACCATCCCCCCTGGGGGGTGATTTCTCGCTTTCTGTCTTTATGTCTCTCTCTGTCTGTCTGGCGAGTGCACGCGCCCTACAGCAAAAACCTCTCAAAAAAAAAAAAAAGGAAAAGTGAAATGAAACAAATATATCTAACAGAGTAAGTTACCTAGTAGTTTATACTCAAATATATTAGTGATTTGTGAGTGCACTTAATAGTTCACCTTTAAAAATATTTTAAACTGTTAAAAAATATATCTATATGATGTTTACAAAAGGTGTATCCAAAACACAAGGACTTAAAAATATTGACTCCCAAATATTAATCAAAAGAAAGCTAGTGAAACTGCAAATTTAATTGCATTTAAGGAAAAACGTATTTCAAGAATCAAAGAAAATCAACTTAGAATGCCAAAGGAGGTTAATCAATATTCCAGAAAGATACAACTTTAAGCTTGTATGCACCTGAGACTATAGCCTCAAAATATATGAAGCAAATAGTAATGAATTTCTAAAAAATTATGTAGACCTATATACAACCACAGTGGGCAATTTTACAGACCACTCGCAATACTTGACAGAAAAAGTACTAAAAAATCAACAATGATTTAGAATAGTGCTTCTGAAATATTGCTTTGAGCTATTTAAAAACTTCAGATTCTCATTTATCAGGTCTGGATTGGGTCCAAGATTCTGTATTTTGAACTAACATCCAGATAAAGCTGATATTGCTGTGCAAAGATGAACCTTCATAATTAGTCAACTCAATTCAATGAAACAGTGAAGAGCAATACACTCAACAAGTAAAGAATAAATGTTATTTTCAAATATACAAGGAATATTTACCAAAAAAAAATGTTACTGAGACATCAATTAAGACTATACAATATTCAATAGATTGAATTATATAATGTTTTCTAACCAAAATACAGTTCAGCTGAAAAACAATAAAAACTTAATTAGAAATGCATCATAGAAATGTAAAAAATAAAATGAGAAGTCATCAAGAAAATTAGAAAAACATATGGTTGAATAATAAACTACAATAAATCAGGTAAGTTATAAAAGAGATTTATTTACCAAATAACAGATGATGCTTATGCATATATTAAATATACATTGGAAGTGAAGAAATGTAAAAACCATAACAAATGAATTTTATCTAGATTGTAGAATTTTGCATAAAATTTGCTCATTTTGGTTATACTTAGGAATATAACATTTTCTATACTAAATCATTGATTATTTTGTATAGATTAAAAATGTTATTATGTAACAGAACCATAAAGAATTTAAAGTCACTGAAAAGAATCAGAAGAATATCAGAAAATATAAATACAGCAGAAACAAATGTTTAAAAAAATACTTCAAGGAGGAGCCAGCAATTAGCATAAATGGCTGTGTCTCTGGACTCCCATGTAGTCCACCATGGTTCGAGTACCTGACCCAGTGGTTTAAACTCGCGACGGGCGTGTGTGCATGCATGCCCAAGATCCCAAGAGGAGAATGGAGAAGGGATTGTAGCGTGGTCATCCCCCCGGAGGGTGATTTCTCACTTTATGTCTCTCTGTCTCTCTATCTGTCTTTCTGGCAAGCGCACATGTCCTATAGCAAAAACCTCTCCAAAAAAAACCAAAATAATAATAAATAACTACTTCAATTGGTAATGTAGTATTAATAATATAATTAACTATACATCTAAAATACTCTATTTTATTAGTAATAACATAAATGTTAGTTAAAATAACCAGATTTTATGTTTTATTTACTACATTAATACAATTTTTGTTTCTTTTTTGAGAGAGATTTTGGCTATAGGGCATGTGCGCTTACCAGAAAGACAGAGACAGAGAGAGAGGTAGAAAGCAAGAAATCACCCCCTGAGGGGATAGTCACACTATATTCCCTTCTCCTCCATTCTCCTGGGATCTTGAGCGTACACTCCCACACATTCAACACAAGTTTTAAACCACTGAGTCCAGTACTCAAACTGCTGACAACTATGTGAGAGTCCTGCAACATAACCATTACACGATCTGCTGGTCTCCAAATTTGTTTTTGATAATATGTCATACTGCGTTTTTTTTCCCCTAAATAGTTGCTTTTGTACATAGATAGTAGGAATATATGTTTCTATATCCTTATGTAATTTGGCAATACATGTAAAGAGCTTTAAAATAACACAGAAATATAGTGCTTCAGGACATTATGCAAACATAAGTTTACATATATGAAATATACATATTTTAATATTTTGCCATAAGATTCATGTGCTTGCAGAGAGAGACAGAGAAAGGGAAAGTGAGAAATCACCCCCACAGGGAGATTGTCACACCACAATCCCTTCTTCATTCTCCTCTTGGGATTTTGGACATGCACACACATGCACCTGGCATGATTTTCAAGCCTCTGTGTCCAGGATTCAAACCATGGTTGTGCGTGTGGGAGTCTGACACTTTAACAACCATTCCAGCTGCTGGACCCATTATAGGTAATATTTTTTTTGGTAAGAATTATTTATTTTAATTTTATTTATTCTTTCATTTATTTTTATTTGACCAGACACACACACACACACACACACACACACACACACAAACACACACAGAGAAAGTGAGAAAGCAAGCCACCAGATTCAGAACTCAAACCATAGTCAGCCATGTGGGAGTGTCCAGCACCTTAATCACCATGCCACTTGCCAGCCCCCAATATGGGTAATTTAAACTCTTTTCTCCTTATCTGAAATTTTTGTACAAGATAAAAGGCATTTTCAAAAATTTCATGAGGGACCAGCAGTTAGCGTAATGGCTATGTTGCTGAACTCCCATGTAGTCGACTGCAGTTCGAGTCCCAGACCCCGTGGTTTAAACTCACGCTGGGCATGTGTGTGTGCATGCCCAAGATCCCGAGAGAAGAATGGAGGAGAAGGGATTGCAGTGTAGCCATCCCCCCTGGAGGTGATTTCTTGCTTTCTTTCTCTGTGTCTTTCTCTGTCTTTCTGGTAAGTGCACGCGCCCTATGGCAAAAACCTCTCCAAAAAAAGAAAAAAAGAAATTCATGAAAAATAAAATTCATATTATTAAAAAAAACTATGTAGGCATTTCAAAATTTTTTTAATTCCAGTGTCCATAAACATTTGATGCCCCCTTGTATACTTTTAATTACTATTTTATTTCTAACCATTATAAGTAACACTTGTAAAATAAAACTTACTTGTATCTCTCTATGTTTTTTTCACCATTAATAATATCCTTTTCCATTTCTTCTTTAGCTTGTTTAGCCTTCAATTTCCAATTTTCATAGTTGTCTATAGCTTCTTCAAGTTGGTAATGAATGTTTTTGTATAGTTCCATTACCTAGAAATGAAAAATAGTTTTGCTAATATATACACTTAATGTTTAATCAATAGAAAATTCTTTAACTTAGAGTAGTTTTGATATAGCCAAAAAGTTATTTACACATGTTTTCATACTGTATTTGCTGTGTTGTTAATAAGTGGAGTTGTAGGTGGTTTCCTTTATCCTGAAAATGCTGGGAATGTACAAAAGTTACTGAAAGGACCAGCAGTTAGCGTAATGGCTATGTCGCTGGACTTCCATGTAGTCGACTGCGGTTCGCATCGTGGACACAGTGGCTTAAAACTCACGCTGGGAGCGTGTGCGTATGTGCCCAAGATCCCGAGAGGAGAATGGAGGAGAAGGGATTGCGGCATGGCCATCCCCCCTGGGGGGTGATTTCTCACTTTCTGTCTCTCTGCCTCTCTCTGTCTGGCGAGTGCACGCGCCCTATAGCAAAAAAACAAAACAAAACAAACTCTCCAAAAGTTACTGAAGGGCCCCAGCCATGGATCCCATATAGCTGGCCGTGTGTTCTGAGTTCTGACCCAGAGTTTGGAGGAACAGCCCACGTGAGTGTGTTTGCATGTGCCCAAAATCTGAGAGGAGGGACAAATGGAGAAGGATTTACAGCATGATCATATCTCACGGTGGTGCTTTCTCTCTTTCCTTCTCTCTGCTTCTCTTCAGCAAGCACATGCACCTTCTAACAAACATTATTTAAAAAGTTATTGAGGGGACCAACAGATGGTGTAGCACTTATGTTGCTGGACTCCCATACGGTCGACCACCGTTTGAGTCCTATGCCCACTTCCTTGAAACACGCTGGACACGTGTGTGTGTGTGTGCCCAAGATGCCAGGAGGAGAATGAGAAGAAGGAATTGTGGCTATCCCTCTTGGAGGGGGTGATTTCTCACTTTCCCTATCACTGTCCCTGTCTGTCTGTTTCTCTCGCCAGCTAGTGAACATACCCTAAGGCGAAAACATCTACCAAAATATTTTAAAAAAAAATATTAAGGGGCCAGCAGGTTGAATAATGGTTAAGGTGCCAGACTCCCACATGGCTGACCAAGGTTCAAGTGCCAGGCCCTGTGGCTTGAAACTCACGCCAGCTGCGTGTGTGTGTGCACGTGCCCAATATCCCTAAAGGAGAATGGAGAAGGGTTTTAGGCATGGCTACCCCAGCTGGGAAATGACTTCTCACTTTCTGTCTTTCTGTCTCTCTGTCTCTGTCTCTTCAGTGAGCACACACACCCTATAGCAAAAATTTCTTTCAAAAAGAAAAAGGTTATTGAAAAAAATAAACTCAAATCTTGGTTAATATGTCCATGACAAAAGCATTATATTCTTACCCACAAAATTATTTTTTTTCCTCTTAGTCTTTAAATATCATTGTATTGTAGAAAACAAATGAACAAAAAGTAGAAATTAAAATCGCCTGTACTGGGAACCAGCAGTTAGCGTAATGGCTATGTCGCTGGACTCCCACGTAGTTGACCGCAGTTCGCGTCCCAGACCCGGTGGCTTAAAACTCACGCCGGGCGCGTGTGCATGCGTGCCCAAGATCCCGAGAGGAGAATGGAGGAGAAGGGATTGCGGCGTGACCATCCCCCTTGGGGGGCGATTTCTTGCTTTCTGTCTCTCTGTCTCTCTCTGTCTGTCTGGCGAGTGCACGCTCCCTATAGCAAAAACCTCTCCAAAAAAAAAAAAAAAAAAAAAACGCCTGTACTCACCTTAAGTAACTATTATTATCTTAGTGTAATGGTTCAAAATAATACATTTTTACTGTTTTTTTTTAAATAAGCAAACATAAACATTGTCCCTCCCATCTTTCCTTTCTCTGCTTGTGTGTCTGTCTGCCTGCCTGTCTACCTCTGCATCACAATGTTACTTGGACATATTATTCCCTTATATTGTGGCTTACTCATTGTTTAACTCATCAGCAATAATATGAACATTACACACAAGCTGCTATGCACACATTATAAAGGATAGATAACATAAACATTATGTAATGAACACCATAAGCAAACCACACAACCTATAGATAAATTGCACATCCTTAAATATTTTCTTCAAATGAGTTGCTAAGGGACAAGTTACTAAGTTCAACAGAAATGACAAATATTTTAAGAAATTTGATATATACTGGTTGCCAAATTACTCTCCAGAAAAAGGAAGAGAGTATATTCACCAGTAGGACAGAGGAAAATTCACATCCCAAAACCCATTTCTGCATTTTTAATTATTTTTTTCCAAGAAAATTTAGGGGCCAGCAGGCGGTGTGGAGGTTAAGGTACTGGACAGCCACATGGCCATCTGCAGTTTGAGTCCTGAACCTGGCAGCTTGCTTTCTCACTTTCTCTCTGTCTCTGTGTTCTTTCTCTGGTGAGTGTACATGACCCATAGCAATTTTAAATAATAATAATAATAAAAATAATAATAAATACAATTACATAACTTTCAAAAGAATATTTTCAAATTGACAGACAAATGTTTGTGTGAATTATACTAAAAAGTTATGAGTTTTACTTATTAATTTTGGTATGGTTGACACTATTTATTATGGTAAGACTTCCTATCAGAACATATTATGTGTCTATATTAATTGTCTGTTTTCCTAAATAAGATATTAGCCTTTTTCATCTATACCTTTATACATTTCTTTTTTTAAGAATTATTTTATTTAACTTTATTTATTTATTCATTTACTTTTTTATTTATTTTAATTTGACCAGAAAGGGACAGAGTGAGCAAGAGAGAGAAAGTGAGAAAGCAAGCTGCTAGATCCGGGACTCAAACTGCGGTCAGCCACGTGGGAGTCCAGTGTCCTTAGCCACCATGCCACCTGCTAGCCCTTATACATTTCTTAATATTTATTTAAACATTCTTGCTGGTTACAAGAATTTTCCAGGGACTGGCAAGTGGCGTGATGGTTAAGGGTTCTGGACTCCTACATGGCCAACAGCAGTTTGAGTCCTGGACCTGGTGGCTTGATTTTGCACTTTCTTGCTCTCTCTCACTTTTGCTCTTGCTCTTGCTCTGTCTCAATCTGGTCAAATTAAAACAAAAAATAGGTAAATAAATAAAGTTAAATAATTCTTTAAAAAACAAAAGAAAGAATTTTCCCTTCAGGGACCAGCAGATAGTGTAATGGTTATGTTGTCAACTCCCATGTGATCAACCACAGTTTGAGTTCATCTGGTGGCTTGAAACTCATGCCAGGCACGTGTGTGAGCATGCCCAAAATCCCAAAGGAGAATGGAGCAGGGATTGTGGCGTGGCCATCCTCCCCAGGTGGTAATTTCCTGCTTTCCATCTGTCTCTGTCTCTGTCTCTGTCTCTCCAGTGAGCACACACACCCTCTAGCAAAAATCTCTCTTAAAAATTTTTTTCCCTTCATATTTTTAATCATTTATTGTCAATATGGAGAAAATTATTTATACTCATGTTGGTAAAAGTATGTTGTATTTAGGTGACTTAGATTTAGTGAATACTGACTTTTTTAAAATTCTATTTGATGTTTTGGTTATAATAATACAAACATAATTTCATTACTTTTAAATGCAAATCTTTTGTTCTGTTTTACTGTCTTATAACATCAACAAAAATCTTCAAAAGGATATTAAGCTATAATGGGGATGTCAGATATACCTGATTTGTTTCTATTATTCCATGAAATAGATGTAGTGTTTCAATGATTAATATGAATGCTAGTAATCTTTGTGAAATAGTCCTTTATTTATATGTAAGAAATGTATTTTTATTTTAGTCATTTATTTATTTCCAGAGATTTCGAATGATAACAAATTAATCTCAACCATTTTTAATAAAATCATGTATTTTCTTTTCTCATGTTGATACAATAAATTATATACCTAGATTTTCTATTGTGGAGCTATTGCTGCATTCATGAAGGGTTCTTTTGCAAACAATTTATGTAATGTTTTCAAGTATATATATTTATTAGTAAACTTTGTATATAATAATTTTTTAAGGGAGATTTTTGCTATATGGCACATGCGCTCACTGGAGTGACAGAGAGAGAGAGAGAGACAAAAAGCAAGAAATCATACCCCAGGGGGATGGCCACACCTCAATCTCTTCTCCTCCATTCTCCTTTCTGGATTTTGGGCATACAAGCACACACACGCCCAGTGTGAGTATTAAGCCGCCAGGTCCAGAACTCATACCTCAGTTGACAACGTGGGAGTCCAACGATGTAACCATTATGCCATCTGCTGGTCCTAATACTATTTTTTTTTCTTTTCTTTAAAGAAGGGTTTTTGTTTTATATAGGGTGTGTGTGTTTGCTGGACACAGAGAGAGAGAGAGAGAGACAAAAAGCAAGAAATCATCCCCTGAGGGCATGGCCATGCCACAATCTTTTCTCAATCTCCTCTTGGGATTTTGGGCATGCACGTGAGTTTCAAGCCACCAGGACTTGAATCATGGTCAGCCATGTGACAGTCTAGTGATGTCATTTGCTGGTCCCATATATAATAACTTTTTAATATCAGTTTAGTTTGGGTTTGGCTGGAAATAACAGAAATAAGCTAAATTGCTTAGACAAGATTGCAGTTGATGTTTCTCTCACAGAATGGATGTGAATCTCCTTTTGCACATTTTTAGACCAAAGACCTTTTTTGATTGTACTTTCACAGAAAATATATATCAAAATATTAACTTTTGGGACCAGCAGTTAGCGTAATGGCTATGTTGCTGGACTCCCATGTAGTCGACCGCGGTTCGCGTCCTGGACCCGGTGGCTTAAAACTCACACCAGGCACGTGTGCATGCGTGCCCAAGATCCCGAGAGGAGAATGAAGAAGGGATTGCGGCGTGGCCACCCTCCCTGGGGGGTGATTTCTCGCTTTCTGTCTCTCTGTCTGTCTCTCTGTCTGTCTGGCAAGCGCACGCGCCCTATAGCAAAAACCTCTCCAAAAAAAAAAAAAAAATATTAACTTAGTGGCTGTAAAACTGTTATATTTTGAATGTAATTTCTAGTGCTATCTTAATAATACTACTTTAGAATGCAGAGTATACGTTTATATTTGGCTTGCTCAGTGAAGAGAGATGCTTTAGTTAAAGCTCATTTATTCACTACTGGGTGAGAAATTTTAAAAAAAGGTTTAACTTAACATTAACTGAAACTGTAAACTCATAATTTTAACTCTTCGTTCTTATGCTACACTGTTTCTGTATTAGTAGAACAGAAACATTACACTATCACGTTTGAATGATGCTAATGGACATAATAAAATATTGAAAATTTTTCAATCTACAACCAAACATGCACTCTAAAATGAGCATTTTTTTTTTTAGAAATAGTGTATTAAACTTTATTTATTTATTTATTTATTTAAATTTGACCAGAGAGGGACAGAGTGAGAGAGAGAGAGATAGAGAGAGATGAAAGTGAGAAAGCAAGCTGCCAGGTCGGGACTCAAACTGTGGTCAGCCATGTGGGAGCCCAGTGCTCTTAACCATCATGCCACCTGTCTGCCCCATAAAAACATGAGCATTATTGTGACTACCACTAATATACTAAACTATTTCATCACTGCTATTTACATATCAAGTGAAAATTGATTTTAACAAAATCTCATTTAAAGCTGAGGAAAAGTATATTCAAAACATAGAAATAATCAGATTATAAAATGCTACATCAATAGTGATATACAAGTTCCCTGATGCTAAGTGACTTCTGACTTACAAAAACCTCAATTTTCAAATCACCAGGTAGAAATGGTAGAGGCATCATTTCCTCTCAGGCTGGGAAAATAGCTTTCATGGAGAGAAGTTACACCATTTTAACAACAAGACTTTGATTATCCTCCAATTTAATACCAGTCTCCCTTTAATCCCTCAAAAATGAAAATATAGAATATAAGGATTATTGGAAGGGAATTATATCTTAGGAATTATCTTGATCAGTGCCCATTTTAACCAAAGAACAACTGAATTAAATTTTAACACTTAAAATCACATTGTTACGTGTAACTAAAGTTACCAATGAATAGTTTTTAACATAATATACCACATGTATACAAAAAAGCTTCATTTCCTATTCCTATTCCTTGATCTTTAATTTAAAAAAATGATATCACTAACTAGAGTTTACAAAATAATTGTAATGGCACAGGATTAACTCTGTAGTGATCAAAATATTTTCTAAATACTTGGGCTAAATCAGTCAGTGATAAATTGTCAACTTTCTTTGTAAGAATATTGTTTGAACAAGAAGACACTTCACTGGGAAGAAATCTGTAGCTGGAAACAGTGTGCATTAAGAAATTATTAAATTACCTTGGAAAAAACTCTTAAAGTTGCCATGTTTTCAGAGGTTCCCAACAACACATGAAGGATCAATCTGCTAGCTCTAGCCTCACAGTGACCCACATAAAGAATATTCTGGTCAAAAACGTACTTGGCTTCTCTGCTATACTGGCAAGAGGTCACAACCCAAGACCTCTGAATGTGACGGAGTATAACAAATTTTATGTTCATTTCGGGCAAAACATTTCCTTTTCTTATTTTTTGGAGAGGTTTTTGCTACAGGGTGCGTGTGCTCACTAGAAAGAGAGAAACAGAGAGACAGAAAGCGAGAAATCACCCCCCAGGGGGATGGCCATGCCACAATCCCATCTCCTCCATTCTCCTCTCGGGATCTTGGGCATGCACACACACGCACCGGGGTGACTTTAAGCCACCGGGTCCGGGACTCAAACCACAGTCCACTATGTGGGAATTGAGCAAGAATTACGCTGACTGCTGGTCCCAAAACATTTCCTTTTCTAATAAGAAAGTATGTAGTTCTTCAGATTATCTTGGACTCAAACTTATTGTACACAAAAAGAATCTTCCGTAAGTAAGCTGGTAGTTGTCTTAAAATTGTAAATAAATTTGTCCAGTTTACATTTGCTAATCTGTGCCTAGAAAATAAATCATTAGTAATTCTAATAATAGCCTTTACAGAGCATATATAATTGCTTTCTTTCTAATCAGAGATGTAAACATTCCCAAAAGAGCATTGTTAGTTTTACCAATTTAGGTATTTACAGAGTCAACATGTTTGTTTCCTTACATAGTTTTAGTGTAAAATAATGCTTATTCCCAACATCTTACATAATACCGTAATTACTTAAGAAAAGACAGAGTGAGAGCAGCTGTGGAAGCAGCAAGATGTTTTCCACACTAAAGAAAGAGAAAGAAAGAAAGAAAGAAAGAAAAAGAAAGAAGGAAGGAAGGAAGGAAGGAAGGAAGGAAGGAAGGAAGGAAGGAAGGAAGGAAGGAAGGAAAAAAGAAAAGAAAAGAAAAGAGGGAAAAAAAAAAGAAAAGAAAAAGGAAGGAAAAGAGAGAGAAAGAAAGAAAAAGAGAGAAAAAAGAGAGTAAGAAAGGCAAGTTAGTGATTACTGATAGTATGAACTTCAATATCTTGTTTTGATGCCCAAATTAAATTTGATAAGCTTGAAGCCTTACCCTACATCCAGCCCAGTAATAGGAAATTGACTCAATTTTAACCTTTTCAAGCACCTATAACAAGTTATGCAATTCCAAAAAAGGTTCAGCCCACATAACCAATTTGCTTTCAAATGCACTAGTGAATTTATAATATGAGGGAAGTGTCCATCCCAGTGCTTGGCCACATAACTTCTCGTGGGGAAATGAAGACTATAGTCACTCCACCTTTTGCATACACCATATACTGCTTTCATTGTGCAACCCTTTTCGGTCCAGAAGATATTATGACTAAAATTCCATTTATATTCCACTCAATTTTTGTAACGTTACCCAACTGTGGTGGTTCAGCTTCTCTAGTATCCACTGTTTTTGTCCTCTCTGCTACTTGCAACTGCAATATGATGATAATTTTTCTCACTTCTTTCACCCAAGGGGTTGGATTCTCACCATCTAATATAATAAGCTAGGAACAGAAGGAACCATTCTTTTCTGTTCACCATTCTTAAAGTGTGTCGAGGCATAGTATGCCTCCTGCTACAGCCCACTCTCCTGTACCATGGGTGTACCCACCATAATACAAAACATGTGTATAAAATATAGGTCCCACCACAGTCTACAGTTCAAGGAAAGTTTTCAGTTTCAAATGTATAATATCCAAAGGCAGTTCACTTATAGCATGGTCACACACACACACAAATCTTTGAAAAATGTTAAACCTGTCAGTAGAACTCAAATTTAACTTCTGTAATTGTTCTGGAGGAAGAAGTGTTGACTGACCATCAAAATTGCAGAAGATGGTGGGAATCACAATAGTACATTCAACAGAAGCTCTTTCTAAACATTATTCAATTCATGGAAGAACCCATGAGCCATGGATTCTGGTAGCAAAGCAATTGCAAACATGCTCAAGAAGATTTCATTTATGGGCTACCAGGAAATAGCTCCCAAGATCACTGTTGCAGAAGACTGAAGAATACCTAATTCCTATGAAATTAAGAAAAATGACACATCCGTTTGGATGCCATGGTTCTATTCAGGCTATTGTTACCTGCTCTTTGGTTAAAAATCACCTTATGGCAGTCATTTAATTCACTATGGAATTCCCAAAGAGTATAGAAAAGACTGATATGGCAACTCATCCAGAAAATTCTGAAAATAGAAAAGCCTGATATTAACCAAAAACCAGAGATAAGCATCTGTAAGTCTAAATGCTGAAAAAATAATAATAAAAAAAGGTCAATCATTTTAGTGAAAATGACTGAAGGTCTTCTGCAAATTCTTCCTTGGCACAAAAAGAGTTTTTACCTTTCAGTTACTGAAAGTCCACTAAAATAAATGTCAAAGAAAGGATCAGTTATCAGGCAAATTAAAACAAAACAAAAACAAAAACAAATTACAAGCAAAAGCAATGGATTTGGCGGAGTTTCCAATGAGAAACAAAAAATGAAGAAGACTGCAAAAATCAGTAAATGTGCAATAGCTAGGAGAGACATCATTCTCATGTAATAATCAGCATGGCCATTGGAACAACAGATGGTATAAGAGTTATTGCCACTGGACTTAACTGCCATGTAATCAACTGCAGTTTAAGTCTCAGACCTGGCAGCTTAAAACATGCTGGATGCATATGCGTGCATACTCAAAATTCTGAGAGGAGAATGGAGAAGAAGGAATTGTGGTGTGGCCAGCCCTTGTGGGGGAGATTGATTTTTTGCTTTCTGTCTCTGTGTCTCTCTCTGTCTCTCCAGTAAGCAAATGTGCCTTACAACAAAAATCTCTCTTAAAAAAATAATAATCAGTGGGAACCAGCAGTTAGCGTAATGGCTATGTCGCTGGACTCCCACGTAGTCGACCGCGGTTCGTGTCTCGGACCCGGTGGCTTACAACTCACGCCGGGCGCATGTGCGTACGTGCCCAAGATCCCGAGAGGAGAATTGAGGAAAAAGGATTGCGGCGTGACCATCCCCCCTGGGGGGTGATTTCTCGCTTTCTGTCTCTATGTCTCTCTCTGTCTGTCTGGCGAGCACACACGCCCTATAGCGAAAAACCTCTCCAAAAAAAAAAAATAATAATCAGCATGACCAAAGCCACAGTGACGACACCCACACATTTCTCCATCAACATAGTTGTACTGGCAATGGCAAATCTAATTGTGATTTGTAAAGTGGGTTGATAATGGACATAACCAGAAATTCTCTCCACCAAAACACATAATATCCTTAATACTATGAAAGTTAGAAGCAAATATTTGGTTGATTCTTCTTCCACATTATTTTCAAAAGATGAATTATAAAAATATAGGAGGCCAAGCAAGAATCCAAACCAATATATGGGGAGATTAAATTTACTGCTTCATTGAAAAATAATAGCATATATTGGCAATTCCAAGAACAAAAAGATTAAGAATGAAAATGATCAAAATTAAGGATTTTTTCCATTTCTTTTTTTGTCATCTTACATAGAGATCTAAACATATAGCAACCAGTAAATTGATTCTGGCTAAGCATTCAAGGTACTGTATAACACACATGCTCTTCTCTAATTACTTTTTCCAGGCTTGTCATTGCTAATTAAAGTCAACTAAAACAATAACACATTTATTTACACATGTAATCTAGGAAGTTAGGCTCTTTCCCCTTGTTACAAAAATCTGCTTATATTTCATCCAGCAATGAATCTGTAATCCTATTTCAATACTTTCTCAGGGTGGAAATTTTGGAATCTAATTCTGTCTTAAGCACCAATGTATTCTCTCAACCTTCCGTCTATTGCAAAGCCAACACACTGAAAAGGGGGTGGTGGGAGTTTGGGGACTGAGTGAGAAAAGAGAGGTGACACACGAGGGGGAATAACGACCCAAGGATGCAGGTATAGTACAGGCCAGTCTCAGCAGAAATTTTCTCTGTTAACAGCCCAGCTAAGCTATGGCTGCCATATTTCCACCACAGACTCTTGGGGGAATGCTTTCTCACTTTCCCTCTCTCTCTCAGGAGAGTGTACTGAGAGAAATAAATAAATAATAAGTTGCAGAGAGTTATACAATGTATGAATGACAATGTGTAATTAAAAAGTACTACAGGAACAGCCAGTGGCATGATGGTTAGGACAGCTGGATCCCACAGGGCTGACTGCACGGTTTGAGTCCTGCACCTAGCAGTTTGAGAGGTGTACTTGCCCAAAATCCTTAAAGCAGAAATGGAGGAAAAGGGATTGTGGTGTAGCCATTCCCCATGGGGGATGTCTTCTTACTTTCTAGTAAGTGGATGGGTTCTCCAACAAGATTTTTGAAAAAACTGCATATTGTCAAAAAAAAAAAAAGTGTACACATAAAATTATATAAACTTTGCTTAGAAACAGATGAAATTCATGATGAAATTTGTCTTAAAAAGGGAGGGAGAAAAATGGAACTGTCGAGGGGAACACTGCAAGCATTTAACAAATTGTTTTATTTACTTTAAAATGATCAGAAACAAATAGTCAGTGATGGTGAATTCCTTACTTGGCTCAGTAGCCTGGGGAGGTTTGTTAAAGAATATAATCTGAAGTTCCTTACGAAAGATTCCAGTACAGCCAACTAAATCAATTAGTATTCTTATTGGGCTTTATGCAAATAACAGACACCAAATTGAGACTAAACTTTTTTTTTTTTTCAAATAAGTTAGTTTATGCTTCTCTTTGGTTAGTAAAAGAGGGAATGTAGAGAAAAAAAGGTTTCAGAAGAAAACTGTAGTGCAATTGTTACTAGATTTTAGCTCTGTCCATATTTGCTGTTTGAGTTTTAGTTTCTACCAGCTGTTTGGACAGAATCCTAACCTGTTTCCTATCTTTTAGTTTTAAGCAAATTTTTTCTTAACTATGTTTGATTTTGATTCATTAAAGCTAAAACTGCATTTTTTTAATTAAAAATAATAATAGCAAACTAAACACAGTGCAGAAAGGTGGGCAATGGGAAGGGGGCAGGGAATCAAGGGGGGAAAAGGAGCAGAACATTTAATGTACACAAATACGGAAAATTGTTTGCTGATAACAAAAACGTGTATGATAATAGCTTTGACTGGACCGATATGCAGTGTACTCAAGGTGGCAAAATTCATTTGTATGCTGTAAAGATGTACAGAGACTAAAAATAATATTAATAAAAAACAAAGATAGTACAGATTTTGATTTGTTGTATTGTGACAGGTACAAATAATTTTTATTAACATGTTCCAAAAATAGAAGAGCTAAATGTTAATTAATCATTCAAAAGACTTGACTTATTCACTGAAATTGATTGATACATTTGACTCATATTCTTCCTCATTTCAATTATGCCTTTAAAAAAATACCAGGCTGTTTTACATGTTCAAAAGTTTATGGGACCAGCAGTTAGTGTAATGGCTGTGTCGCTGGACTCCCACGTAGTCGACCGCGGTTCGAGTCTCGGACCCGGCGGCTTGAACTCACGCCGGGCGCGTGTGCGTGCGTGCCCAAGATCCTGAGAGGAGAATGGAGGAGAAGGGATTGCGGCGTGGCCATCCCCCCTGGGGGGTGATTTCCTGCTTTCTATCTCTCTGTCTCTCTCTGTCTGTCTGGCGAGCGCACGCGCCCTATAGCAAAAACCTCTCCAAAAAAAAAAAAAAGTTTATTAGTAGGTTGACTAAGTATTATTAATACACCTAAGTATAAAGGTAAAGGAAGAAGACATAGTCAAAATGAACAGCAATAGACTGTACAGTTTAATAAATCCTCTAAGAAGTAAATAGGTCAATTTTTAGTGAAAATAAAGCATTTAAAATTAGGTTATTTTCCTGGGGCTGACAGATGGTATAGTGGTTGGGGTTCTGGATTCCCATATGGCTGACCATGGTTCAAGTCCTAAAACTGACAACTTGCTTTCTCACTTTTTTAACTCATTGTCTCTGTCTCTCTCTGGTTAATTAAGAAAAAAAAAATATATGTACATATGTACATATATATATATATATATATATATATATATATATAAAATTGTTTAAAAAAAGAAAAAAATTATGCTAATTTCCTATGGATGAAACTTTTTTATGTAACTAATAAACAATTTGTGAAATGCACATCTGTTTACTTTTTCATTTACCTCAAATTTTTTTTTAAAACATTCCTTCAAAGCTTCCAGCTCCTGGTTACGTTTTGAATTCAGTAGAGGGCCATGTGTTTGCATGTAGTCTATGTCTGTCTGAACCTTTGCATTAGCCTCTTCTAACCTCTTCTTTTGTTCCTCCATGTGTTCCAGTTGATTAACTCTGTCTTCGAGATGCCATCGTAATTCTATAATATCTCCCAAATAAGCCTCATGCTCTAGAAGTCGAATCAAAAATAAAGGAAAATCTGATTTTAAAACCAAAGATCTAGAAGAAAATCTTTGTGATAACAGGAAATGTTTTATTTTAAGAAATTACTTATCTGTGGATTTCACAAAGTTACTGCAAAATATATTGCATTCTTTATTCACAACCAAAATGATTAAAATATGTTTTATAAATTAATAATGATTTTAGAAAACGTCCTGTTTATTATACTCATTGTACTGATTATTATATAAAATCACTATGTAACTGCTCCAAAGTAAGAACAACTGCAAGAGTAAAGGAATTCCAAAACTACTTGCAAGTAAAATGATGAAATAAGAGTTAGAAATATCAGAATGGAAAAATCAAAAATGATTATTTTCTAATGAGACAATTATATAACAAAACATATGAAAGAATCAATTGAAAAGTATCATAGAACCAGCCACTGACATACTTTCTCAGGCAGTTGAATATACATGACCGATTGCATGGTTCAAGTCCTGGACTTGGCAGCTTAAAAAATATGCTGGGCATGTGTGCATAGGTGCCCAAAATCCAGAAAGGTGAAATGGAGAAGGGATTGCAGCATGACCATGCCTGACAGGAAGTGACTGCTCACTTTTCTTTCTCTCTCTTCTCTTTCTCCAGTGAGCACACACACCGTCTAGTGTGTGTGGGTGTGTGTATGTGTGTGTTTTAGTATTATAATGCATAAGATAGTTTATATATAAAATTAATGTAGAAATTAAATGTCTATAAAAAGAATATGTTGAAAGCAGAATAATGTCACAGCAGCAAAACTGCAATATAGTGCAATATAAAATAAATTGCATAAATCCAGTAATAAATGTAACATGAACTGAGCAAGGCCCAGAAAGAGAAAATGTCAAAATGCTTTTAAACAACATGAAACTCAAATAATGGATAAAAAGTAAAATAAATTAACATATAAGAATAAAATTTGTTTAGTATAAAATATTCGAAATTTAAACATGGACATCTCCCTCAATTCATTTAATTCAATCCTAATCAACAAGCTATGAAAATTTTAGAGTAATTGAACTTTTTATTTGTTATCCACGACAGAAATACATGAAATGCACACAAATGAGAGAGAAAGACAGAAATAGAAAAGTATTTTTGACAGGGTCTTATCAATTTGTAATCCCCTTCCTCTGTCCCCTAAGCTCCTGAACATCTTGGCCATGAATTCACACACCTGGCATGTTTTAAAGCTGATCTGGGCATCCAAACCCACAGTTGGCCATGCGGTTTCTAGCATTGCAGTTTAGCTTGCTACTGACTGTACCACCAGGCCAGGCCAATTTTAGAGAAAATTAGATAAATGGATTTTCTCATTATAAGTTTCTAGCAATAAACCAATTCTGGATTCTTGGAATAAAACTAGTCAGGTAGCTTGGTTTGGGGACTTTCTGATGTTGTCTTCACTAGAATATTTTGTATTTTTATTGGTGAACTAGGCCCATTACTTTCCATATTTATAAAGTCCTCACCTAATTTTATTTTATATTTTATGCTACCTTCTTAAAACAGTTGTAGTCATTTTTTTTCTAGGATTTTGTGGAAGTATAAAATTGCAAGCTTTATGACCCTACTATGCATGTATGTATTATTTTGGGAAGAAGATCTTTAGTTACTGGTCAAAATCTTTAAATGTTTATATAAATATCTTGGTTATCTGTTTATTCATCAATCTATATTTTTGTGTAAATTTATTCAGTTCATCAAAATTCAGTAATATTCTAAAAGCTTTGTTAATATTTTTATTACTATTAATCACTATTACATCTCTATTTTTTGTTAAAATTGTTTAGTTTTTTGCTATAGAGTGCATGTGCTCACCAGAGAGAGACAGAGGACAGAGAAGAGAGAGAGGGAAGAGGAGGGAAGTGAAAAATCACCGTGGTCAACCACGGTTCGCGTCCCGGACGCGGTGGCTTAAAACTCACACCGGGCGCGTGTGCGTGCACGCCCAAGATCCCGAGAGGAGAACGGAGGAGAAGGGATTGCGGCGTGGCCATCCCCCCGGGGGGTGATTTCTCCCTTTCTGTCTCTCTGTCTGTCTCTGTCTGTCTGGCGAACGCACGTGCCCTATAGCAAAAACCTCTCAAAAAAAAAAAAAATTGTTTCTTAGTTCTTTTATTTTCAAAACTTTTTTTTTTTTTTACATATGTTCATCATACTTATTTATAAGCTCATCTGTACTCCAATATCTTAAAAATAGAGTAAAATTTTGTGGTCCATTTCTACTGATTCACGTACTAATCAAAACTGGATTTTTGTGTTTTATATTTGATATTGAGATACTACTTTTGTTAGAACTTTATCTAAAATAATTCCTTGGTGTTTAGGTTCAAATTTTGGTATTCTAGACAAAATTTGGGACCAGCAGATGGCATATTGGTTACATTGCTGGACTCCCACATAGTCAGCCATGGTTTGAGTATCGGACCTGACGGATTTAAAACTCATGTCAGGCGTGTGTGTGAGTGTGTCCAAAATCCCAGGAAGAGAATAGAGGAGAAGGGACTGTCATGTGGTCATCCCCACTGGGAGGGGATTTCTCGTTTTCTGTCTCTCTGATGAATGCACGTGCCCTGTAGCAAAAATCTCTCTCAAAGAAAGAAAAAAGAAAGAAAAAATTTGTCTTTGCTTTTGCCAGATGACTGACATCTTACTAAGTCACAGAACATTTAATGATGACATTTTCCACTCAAAAATTTCTAGACATATAGCACAGAGACAGCAGGAATTTGAGTTACAAATCCATTTGAGGTCAGTACAGTAAGAATGTTCATGGAACATATTTTCTTCCATTGACTAAGTGAAACAAACGAGTTTCTCTGCTATTCAACCTTAGAGGCAGGTTTATTAATGATTCACTTTTTTTTTTTTTTTTTTTTTTTTTAAGAGAGAGATTTTTGCTAGAGGTTACATGCCCTCACCAGAGAGGCAGAGAGACAGAAAGCGAGAAATCACCCTCCAGAAAGGATGGTCACACCAAAATCCCTTCTCCTCTATTTTCTTCTTGGGATTTTGGCCATGCATGCACACATACCCGGCATGAGTCTTAAGCCACTGGGTCTGGGCATTGAACCACAGTCAACTATGTGGAAGTCCATAGACATAATCATTACACCATCTTCTAGTCCCTAATGAATCACTCTTATGCTAACTATGTAAAACTGGATTCTCAGCTTTGTGTCATGATCTCTGTTCAGACTTGTCATTTTGTGTGAGCCTTATGCTTTATTTCCAGCCTCCTCTACGCTATAGATATATTGAAGTGGTGATTCAAGGACATCAGGTTTCATAAATCTCTTCAAACCTAAATCTGACACTAATGCTTATTTATTACATAAAATTCCTGTGCTAAACTGAAATATTGGTCTTGGTGCATTTCTTATTTTCTTGACAACTTGTCAGGATATTTTTAATGATTTTTTAAAAATCAAAACACATGAACAAACTTGACAATTGGACAAAATAACTTTGCTATAATTAGTTTCTTCTGTGGTTCTCAGCTGAAGCCAAAGAGACTTCAATATCCTTTTAACAACTCAATGAAAAACTAGACAGAATATCATTAAAAAGAGAGAAAACTTAAGCAACATTTTTTAAATTTTTTGAGAGATTTTTGTTATAGGGTATGTGTGGCTCGCCAGAAAGAGAGAGACAGAAAGCAAGAAATCACGCCCCAGAGGGATGGCCAGGGCATAATCCTGTCTCCTCCATTCTCTGGTTGGGATTTTGGGCATATACACACATACATCTGGCATTAGCTTCAAGCTGCCAGGTCTGGGTCTCAAAACACAATTGGCCATGTGGGAGTCCAACACCTTAACAACCATGCCACCTGCGTGCCCTATAGCAATGCTATTAACTTATTGACTTAACTAATATTTGTAGATATTCTACTCACCGACAGCAAAATACATCATTTTTTAAATTTTTAATTAATATATAGTAATTGTACATTTTTATGGAAGTATATGTGTATCCCTTGGAAAAAGAAAAACAACTTGGTCATGGTGTATAGTCTTTTTAATGTGCTGATAAAGTCAATTTGCTAGTATTGTTTTGGAGACTTTTGCTTCTGTATTCATTAGAGATACCATTTTTTTAAAAGAAGTATCTTAGGGTGTGTGTGCTCACTGGAGAGATTGAGAGAGACGGAGACAGTGAGAGGGAAAGTGAAAAATCACCCCCAGGGAGAATGCCTATACTGCAATCCCTTATCCACCATACTCCTCCCAGGATCTTCAGCATGTATACACACACACACTCGGTGTATCAAGCCACTGGGTCAGGGACTTGAACCATATCTACCATGTGGGAGTCCAGGGACATAATCATTATGCCCTCTGCTGGTCCTGATTAGGGGACATTATTCTATAGTTCTATTTTGTTGTTGTTGTTGTTGAATCTTTGGTTTTGATTTCAAGGTAATGCTAGCCTTGCAGAATTAGTTTGGAATGGGTCCTTACACTTCAATTTCTTTGGAACAGTTTGAGGAGAAATTATATTAGTACTTCATTAAAAATTTTGTAAAATTTGTCAAAAATTGATTGGTTTGCGCTTTTTTTTTGAGAGAAGTTTTATTACTGATTAGATTTCATTGGTGGTTACTGGCTATTCAGAATCTCCATTTCTTCCTAGTTCTGTCCTGGTAGGTTATTTTTTCCCAAGAATTTATCTATTCCTTCTAAATTTTTTATTTATTTGGCTTATAGTTGTTCATAATAGTCTCTATTTTTATATTAGTATGTTATCAGTTGTAATGTTTCATTTTTTATTTTGTATTTATTTATTTGAATCTTTAGGTAATCTAGCTATTGGTTTCTTGTGTTTTCATTAGTTTTTTTGTTTCATTTTATATATATATATATGTGTGTGTTTGTTTATAATTTGTTTGTTTATGTCTTCTCTGATCTCTGTTATTTATTTCTTTTTTTAAGATGTACAATTATATATTAAGCAGAAAATACAATAAAAAATACATAGCAGTGGTAAATTTGAACTATAACCATCAATATGAATTCATGATTTTTGAAAGTATATTTTCTTTTTTTTAATTTTTTAATTTACACTTTTAATACATTCAGTTACATTATTTAGCTTACAACGTGATCATTTCAATATTTGAACATTTCTCCCCAGTCTAGTTGATCAAAATATAGCAACATTACCTCCCTGTCTCAACAATGCTGTCTCCGTATCCCTCCTCCAAATGTTCTTCCCTAGGCCCCTCTCCCAACACACCCCACCTCTGGGATTTACATCCATTACTTCTGTTTGTACATCCTTTAGCCCGTCAGTTTCAGTTATAGAGTGCGGACTTTCGGTATATATTAAGTGGGGACATACAGTGTCTCTCCTTCATAGCCTGGCTTGCTTCACTCAGCAGTAAATCTTCCATATTCTTCCACTTTCTGTCAAAAGTCAGGGTTTTGTTGTTCTTAATGGCTGAATAGTATTCCATAGAGTATATATGCCACAGTTTTTCAATCCATTCATCCATACGGGGACATTTGGGTTGATTCCATGTCTTAGCAATCATGAAAAGTGCCGCAATAAACATCGATGTACAAGCACTTTTCCAATGAGAAATTCTTCTGTCCTTTGGGTAGATGCCAAGAAATGGGATTGCTGGATCATATGGCAGTTCTATTTGTAAATTTTTGAGGAATCTCCAAATTGTTCTTCACAGTGGTTGAACTAATTTACATTCCCACCAGCAGTGTAAGAGAGTTCCCCTTTCACCACACCCCCGCCAACACTTACCATTTTTTGTTTTTTTAATCTTAGCCATTCTGACTGGGGTTAGGTGGTATCTCATTGTTGTTTTGATCTGCATTTCCCTTACGATGAGGGATATTGAGCATTTTTTTCATATGCCTTCTGGCTATCCGTATGTCATCTTTACTGAGTGTTCTTTTCAACTCCTTCTCCCATCTTTTAATAGGGTTCATCGTCTTTTTTCCAAACAGCTTCTTTAGTTCCTTATGTATTCTGGTTATCAATCCCTTATCTGATGCATAGTTTACAAAAATATTTTCCCATTCTGAGGGCTTTCGATTCACACTAATTACTGTGTCTTTTGCCATGCAGAAACTTCTTAGTCTGATTTAATCCCACTTGTCTATTTTGGGGATTATCGACTGTGCTTTGGGGGTCTTATGTAAGAAGTCTTTCCCTACCCCAATGTCTCCCAGAGTTTCCTCAGTGTTTTCTAGAAGCAATTTAATAGTTTGGGGTCTTAGATTTAGATCCTTATCCACTTTGACTTGATTTTTGTCAAAGGTGACAAGTAGGGGTTAAGATTCATCTTTCTACAGGTGGAAGTCCAGTTTTTCCAGCACCATTTGCTGAAGAGGTTTTCCTTTTCCCACTGGATTGACTGGTACCCCTTGTCAAAAATCAGTTGACTTAATGATTGGGGATTTATTCCTGTAGACTCAATTCTGTTCCATTGGTCCACATGTCTGTTCCTATGCCAATACCATGCTGTTTTGATTACCACAGCTTTGTAGTATATTTTTGGGTCAGGGAGTGAGATGCCACCCACTCCACTCTTCTTTTGTAGAATTACTTTGGCAATGCGGGGTCTTTTATTATTCCAGATGAATTTTATGATTGTCTTTTCTAAATCTGTGAAGAATATGTCTGGTACTTTGATTGGCATTGCATTAAATAGGTAGATTAATTTGGGTAGGATTGCCATTTTGGTTATATTAATTCTTCCAATCCAGGAACATGGGATGTCCTTCCACTTTTTTGTGTGATTTTCAATTTCTATTTTTAGCTTTTCATAGTTTTCCTTGTGGAGGTCTTTAACTTCTTTGGTTAGATTTATCCCTAAGTACCTTATACTTTTTGTGGCTATGGTAAATGGAATAACTTTTTTCAGTTCTATCTCCGTCTGCCTGTTGTTTGTATATAGAAATGCTATAGACTTCTGTATATTAATTTTGTATCCTGCAACTTTACTGTATTCGTGCATTACTTCCAGAAATTTCTTCATGGAAATCATTGGGTCTTCTATGTACACAATCATGTCATCTGTGAATAGAGAGAGTTTCACCTCTTTTCCTTTTTGGATGCCTTTAATTTTTTCCTCTTTTCTGATTGCATTGGCGAGGACTTCCAGTACTATATTGAAAAGGCGTGGAGAAAGTGGACATCCTTGTCTTGTACCCGTTTTTAGTGGAAAAGCTTTCAGCTTTTCTCCATTCAGGATGATATTCGTGATGGGCTTTTCATAGATAGCTTTTATTGTGTTGAGAAATGACCCTTGTATGCCAATTTTGCTGAGCGTCTTGAGCATAAATGGATGTTGTATCTTATCAAATGCTTTTTCTGCATCAATCAATATGACCATATGGTTTTTGTCTTTTTTCCTGTTAATATGGTGTATTACATTTATGGTTTTACATATGTTGAACCAACCTTGCATTCCTGGAATAAAGCCTACCTGATCATGATGTATAATCGTTTTTATAAGTTGTTGGATACGGTTTGCTAGTATCTTGTTGAGAATCTTTGAGTCTGTATTCATCAGAGATATTGGTCTATAGTTTTCCTTCCTTGTCCTGTCCTTATCTGTTTTGAGGATAATGGTGATGGAGGCTTCATAGAATGAATTCAGGAGAGATTCACCCTTCTGGATCTTTACAGATAACTTGAGCAGAATGGGGGTTAACTCTTCTTTGAAAGTTTTATAGAACTCAGAGATGAATCCATCCGGGCCAGGACTTTTCTTTGTTGGAAGGCTATTTATTATGGATTCAATCTCCTGGCTTGTTATGGGCCTATTTAGGCTTTCTATATCCTCCTGGCTCAATCTTGGTAGATTATACGTGTCCAGGAATTTGTCCATCTCATCTAGATTGTCTTGTTTCTTGGCATATAGTTGTTCATAATATCCTCTAATTATGTTCTGTATTTCTGCTTTGTCTGTTGTTTTATTTCCTGCGTCATTGCAGATTTGATTCACCTAGTTCCTTTCTCTCTTCTTCTTAATAAGTCTCACTAGTGGTGTATCGATTTTGTTTATCTTTTCAAAGAACCAGCTTTTACTTTCATTTATTTTCTGTATGGTTCGCTTATTTTCTATTTCATTTATTTCTGCTCGGATCTTTATTAGTTCCTTTCTCCTGGAGTTTTTTGGGTTATTTTGCTATTGCTTCTCCAATTCTCTGAGGCATGATGTTAAATTATCCATTTGCCTTCTTTCCGTCTTCCTCTTATGAGCACTAATTGCTATAAATTTCCCTCTTATGCCTGCTTTAGAAGTGTCCCAAAGATTATGGAAACTCGTGTCCTCATTATCATTAGCTTCCATGAATCTTTTGATTTCAGACTTTATTTTGTCAGTAGTTGTGTAGTCATTCAGTAGTAGGTTATTTAGTTTCCATGTATATGAGTATTTTTGAAGATTTCTCTTGAAATTAAACTCAAGTTTAATTCTATCATGGTCAGAGAAGATGCTGGGAATAGTTTCTATGCCTTTGAATCTGTAGAGGCTTGCTTTGTGCCCTATGATGTGGTCAATTTTCGAAAAGGTTGCATGTGGGGGTGAGAAAAAAGTGTATCTCGTAGTTTTTGGATGGAAAGTTCTATAGATGTCTGTTAAGTCCATTTCATTTATAGTATCATTCAGATCCTTTATCTCTTTATCCATTTTTGTCTAGATGATCTGTCTCGAGGGGATAGTGCAGTGTTGAGGTCTCCAACAATTAGTGTATTGCAGTCTATCTCCCCTTTTAGATCTAACAGTCTTTCCTTAACATATTTGGGGGCTCCTGTGTTGGGCGCGTAGATATTTATAAGAGTTATATCTTCTTGATCTATTGATCCTTTTACTACAATGTAGTGCCCTTCTTTGTCTCTTCTAACAGTTTTTGTTTTAAAGATTATTTTGTCAGAAATTAGTATCGCAACTCCAGCTCTTTTTTGGTTCCCAGTTGCATGGAAAACCTTTTTCCAACCCTTCACTTTCAGTCTATGTATGTCTTTATCGATGAGGTGGGTTTCCTGTAGGCAACAGATAGAGGGTCTCTGTATTTTTATCCATTCGGCCAGTCTGTCTCTTGACTGGGGAATTTAATCCATTCACATTCAGTGTTATTATCATTGTAACTGGATCTGTCCCAACGTTTAAGTTGGCCATTGTCACAGCAGGCTTTTATTCCTTTGTTTCTGTCTGTTAGCTCTTTAGTTTTCCTGGAACAGTACTTTCTTCAGGGTTTCTTGAAGAGCTGGTCTGGTGCTGGCAAATTCTTTCAGGTCTTGTTTGAGAAGATTTTAATCTTCTTTTCCCATATGAAGGATTATCTTGCAGGATACAATAATCTTGGTTGAAATTGTTTCTCTCTTAGCACTTTCAATACATCTTCCCATTCTTTCCTTGCTTGTATTGTTTCTGTTGAGAGATCTGGAGTGAGCTGATGGGATGACCTTTGCATTTCACACTTGTCGTTTCTCTCTTGCGAGTTTTAGTATCATGTCTTTATCTGTGGTCTTGGATAGTCTGGCTACAATGTGCTTTGGGGAAGATCTTCTGGGGTTGATTCTAACTGGGGTCCTTTGTATTTCTTGGGTCTTGATGCTTGAGTGCCTCTCAAGACTAGGGAAATTTTCTTCCAGGATTTCATGGAATAGATTTTCCATGCCGTTATTAGTTTCTTCACCCTCTGGGATGCCAATTATTCTGATATTTTGGGCATCTTATGGAATCTAGTATTTCTTGTATATTATCCTCGTGTTTTTTTGTTATTTTTTCTATCTTTTTGGTGGTTCTTTCTAGGTCAGATGTTTTATCTTCTACATCAGAGATTCGATCTTCAGCATGGTCTAATCGACTTTTAATACTTTCAAGGGAGTTTTTGATTTCCTTTATTCCAGACTTTATTTCTAATAGCTCCATCTGGTTCTTTCTCAGAGTGTCCATTTCTTCTTTCATATCTTGGGATGACTTCCTCATCTCTTGGAGTTCGTTGTCTCTTTTCTGTTCCAACTCAAAGAATTTGTTCACCATAAATATTCGAAATTCTTTGTCTGACATTTTGGTAACATCGTCCATTAGCACGACAGATGGAGGGGAGTTACTCTGTACTTTTGATGGAGATTTATTTCCTTGTTTATTCATACCTGAGGCTCTTCTTCTACTTCTAGCCATTAGAAGATGTATTCACTTTGAATACCTCTTGCCGGAAAGTTACTCTGACTAGGAGTAAGTGACTTTCCCTTTTGCTGCAAATTAATGTTTGCTGAAGTCTCTCTTTTGTTGTTTTAACCAATGTGGTATCAAGAGGGGTACTGTATTGAGGTGTCTGAAAAGCAATATCTTCTTTTTTTCAGGTGGATCAGTACAAGGGAAGATCCCAGAGAAAGTTAGGTTGTTGGGGGATTTCAGGTATCTGATTATAGACCTGTCTAGTCCTTCTGGAAGGGTGGAAGATGAAGAGGAGAGAGAATTAGATAAAACAACACAAGAAAAAAAAGAAAAAACAGAACACAGAGAAATAAACGCGGTTTCGCCAGATGCCTGCCGCTGGGTCTGTCTGTGGCCTGCAGCCGGGACAGGACAGGCTGTGAGAGGAGGAAGAGCAGAAAATTAACAAGAGAATAAAGGAGCTTAAAATCCAAAACAGAAAGTAATGGTGACCTACCTACCTAGCGGGTGGGCGCTGGGGCTGGGGTCTGCAGGAGAGGTAGGTGGGCAGTGATGTCCCTGCCTCAGAATCGCTGGCTGGCCAGAGGCCTGCCGCTGGGTCTGTATGTGGCCTGCAGCCGGGGACAGGACAGGCTGTCTCTGTTATTTATTTCTTTCTGCTTATTTTGAGATTAGTTTGTTTTTATCTATTTCTCTGAGGTGGTCATTATATTGTTTCATTTTAAATCTTTCTTTAACTCTTTTTTTATTATGAAGGCAATTATTGCAATAAACTTCATAGAACTGCTTTCGTTGTATCCCATATGTTTTAGTTTGTAGTTTTATCTTCACTTGTTTCCATAAACTTTAAAACTTCTATATTAATTTCTTCTTCTTCTTCTCTCTCTCTCTTTTTTTTTTTTTTTTTTAAGAGAGTTTTTTGCTACAGGGCATTTGCGTTCGCCAGAAAGACAGAGAGACAGACCTGAAGTGAGGAATCACCCTGCAAGGTGGATGGCCATGCTGAAATCCCTTCTCCATTCTCTCACAGGATCTTGGGCATCCATGCATATGTGCCTGGTGTGAGCTTAAGCCACCAAGTCCGGGACTCGAATCGTGGTCAACTGTAGTCCAATGACATAACCATTATGTTATCTGCTGGTCCCTTGAATTCTTCTTTAACCAAAGATTGTATGATTTTCAGTACTCATATTGTTAATAATTTCTATAGTTTTACTTCATTATGTTCAGCAAAGTACTCTCTATAATCTCTATTTTATAAAAAAAATTTGAGAGTTGTTTTGTGACTAACTTGAGGTCTTTCTTGGACAATGATCAATGTGCTGATGAGGAGAATGTATACTCTGTACATGTTGGATGGAATGTTCTTTAAATGCCTTTGATGATTATTTAATCTATGGTGTAGTTTAAATTGGAGGCTTTCTTGTTGATTTTTTTGTCTAGACAGTATGTCCAGTTCTGAGTGTTGAGTATTAAAGTCTCCAACAATTATTATACTGAAATCTCTCTCTTTTTGAGTCTAGTAACTGTTTTATATATTTAGGTGCTCTCATTGTGGGTACTTGTATGTTCACAGTTGTTATGACTTTTCGTTGGGTTGGTCCCTTTATTATTACATAATGGCCTTCTTTATCTCTTTTTACATTTTTTGAATGAAAGTCTATTTTGTCTGATATTGATATAGCTACTTCTGCTTGGTTTTGGCTTCCATTTATGTGTAATATCCCTTTTCATTCCTTTGCTATTAGTCTATCTGTGTTTTATAGATGAAGTGTGTTTCTTGTAGCAGCATATAATTGAAGTTTATTTTTTTTAGCCATTCAGTCAGTCTATAAGTTTAAGCCATTCACATTTATTATTATAGATAGATTAAAATTTTATTCCAGTCATTCTGCTAAGTGATTTGTGGTTACTTCATGCATTCTTTATTTTTCTTTTTCTTTTCCATGTCTCATTTGTGTATCTAGTTTATCAATGCATTTTGCATTTTGAATTTTTATTTGTTTTTTGTTTTGTTTTTTTTCCTTTTATTTTATAATATTACTGCCCTTTTGCATCCAAATGTGGGACTCCCTGAAAGATTTCTTATAAGACTGGTCAGTGATGGTGAATTCCCTCAGTTTTTGCTTATCTGGGGAAGACTATCTTTTCTTCTGTTTTGAAGAAGAAATTTGCTGGGTACAGTATTCTTGGTTGGCAATTATTTTCTTTTGACATTTTGAATATATTATCCCATTCTCTCCATACCTGCTTAGTTTCTGCTGCGAAATCTGCTAGTAGTCTTAGGAAATTCCATTATACGTAACTTGGTGCTTTTCTCTTGCTTCTTTAATTTTTTTTCTGTTTTTGAACTTTGACATTTTAATTATAATATTCCCATAAATTCCATGGTCTATCTTCAGTCTTTCTTTTAATTATTTTTTCAATTTTTTTTACCTTGCTGGATGATTTCAAAAGACTTATTTTCCAGGTTTGTGATTCTTTATTTTTGCATGTTTTAGTCTGCTGTTGAATCTCTTCATTACATATTTTTTTCTTTTTCTTTCTTTATTTATTTATATTTGTTGGCACTAACATTATATCAGATAACAGTATTTTTAGGTGATAGTGAAAGAAGTTAAATGAGAATAAAAATCTATTTCTCATGAAATTTGTTGACCATAATTAGTTTTTAAAACAATTTAACTAAATATTTTCTATTGTTATAGTAATATGAATTTAAAATTACAACCTTATCTTTATGTTATGTGATAATAATTAGAATGGTGCTTCTGTATATGAAATCTATACTATCAGAAAAAAAATGCAAATTCAAATCAAGTTTTACTACCCAAGAATTTGTAACTTGATTTGTAAATGGCTATTTCACAGTATCATTTACAGCCTAAGTAATGCTATTTTTTTTAAGTTTTTCATGACAAGGATATGTTGCATATGTTAATAAGTGGATTATCAGAAATAAGCTGTTCAATTTTCTTTTAAAATTTCCATACTACAGTCCTTGTTCAAACACTTTAAAATCTATTTCATTAACTGTGAATAAACAAATGTCTGGAAAGTCAGAAACTCAAAGGAAGAAGTATTTATAAAATGAAGGGAGATTCTCTTAAGCATTCATGCTAATTGTTTTAGAGTTCAAAACCAAATACTTAAAAGTAAATCATTTATAATTGGAAATAATTGGTTTCATCTTTCAATGGAAGGGAACCAATACTACAAATTTTCCACAGTGAAAAACTGTCAAATCTCCCAGTTTCCCAATTGCTATATAGTGCTCTAAAAATCATTATGAATACATCTGAAAATCTATTATTTATCTATTTCCCATATCTAATGCATCTCACTAATTAAACACATTTGTTAATAATTTTACAAATGAGTATTATTAAGCTGCTTCTGAAAAATATGAACAATTTCAATCTGTGTTTACAAAGACCATTTGTAAAACTTTAGAAACCACTGTTTAAATCAATCTTACACCCATAGAAATATATGTGTACCACTTAGACTGAGATAAAACTTATGATAAATTTTTAAACATCAATTTACTCTGTTCAGGATGCGTGTGTGTATACACTCAATAGACTAGAATAACTTCTTTGAAGAATTTCTACATAGCCTATTGATGATATAGATTTTGATAACACAACTAAATATGTATTTAGGCAGAAGAGCATATTGATAGGAGAATGGCCCCTACTGAGATATACTCACCAAAGATATTAAGGACAGTACTATTCATTCTGAGTCTCTAAGGTAACTCTCTACGTTTTTAGCTTTCACATTGCTTTTTATAATCATAATGCACTTTTTTTTTAATTTCATGTTCTTTTATACATTCAGTCATGTTATTTAGTTTACAAAGTAAACATTCCAACATGTGTACATTTCTTCCTAGTTCAGTTGATAATACTATAAAATTATCTTCAACAGATAATACCACATTATAATTTCATATATTTAATTGTGTTTCATCTTGAGAATTTCTGTTTAGTTTTGTTTTTAATGACTTCCATCTTTGTTAAATTTCTCATCCTGTTTCTCTAATTTGTTTTCCTGGGAGCCAGCAGGTGGCGTGCTATTTAAGGTACTGGAATTCCCACATGGCTGACTACAGTTCAAGTCCCAGCCCTGGCAGCTTGCTTTCTCAGTCTCTCTCTCGTCTGTCTTTCTCTGGTAAAATACATATGAAAAAAGAATGTAATAATAATAAATTAATTAAATAAGTAAGTCTTTAAAAAATTTGTTTTCCTGGGAACCAGCAGTTAGCGTAATGGCTATGTCCCTGGACTCCTACGTAGTCGACCACGGTTTGCGTCTCGGACCCGGTGGCTTACAACTCACGCCGGGCGCGTGTGCGTGCGTGCCCAAGATCCCGAGAGGAGAATGGAGGAGAAGGGATTGCGGCGTGACCATCCCCCCTGGGGGGTGATTTCTCACTTTCTGTCTCTATGTCTCTCTCTGTCTGTCTGGCAAGCGCACGTGCCCTATAGCGAAAAACCTCTCAAAAAAAAAAAAAAAATTTGTTTTCCTGGTTTTGTTGAATTCTTAGTTCAGATTTCACTGAGTCTTTTCATAGTCATTATTTTGAATTCCCTTACAGAGATTTTAAGAAATTCCTTTTCTAGGGACCAGCAGTTGGCATAATGGCTATGTTGCTGGACTCCCATGTAGTTTACCGTGGTTAGAGTCCTGGACCCGGTGGCTTAAACTCATGCTGAGTGCATGTGCGTGTGCTGTGTGCCCAAGATCCTGAGAGGAGAATGGAGGAGAAGGGATAGTGGTGTGGTTATCCCCACTGGGGAGTAATTTCTTGCTTTCTGTCTCTCTGCCTCTCTCTGTGTTCTGGTGAGTGCGTGTATCCTATAGCAAAAACCTCTCCAAGTAAAAAAAGGAAAAAAAAAATCCTTCTCTTCATGATCTAATTACTGGAGATTTATTGAGTTTCCTTGAAGGTGTCAAGTTTCCTTATCTTTTCAAGTTTGTTATGTTCTTATATTGATACTTGTACATCAGGGAGCAGTTGCCTTTTCTGATTTTATTTATTTATTTATTTTTGGATAGCTTTCTTAGTGTAAAATTCTTTTTATTTATTTATTTTTGTGTTGATTAGATGGGATGTTTTTGTTTTCATTAGGTGTAATAGTGTAGTCTTTGGAAGATTCTTATGTTGCATTCACTGTCAGTAGTGTCTGAGCATGCCTCAGTATTCTAGATTTGGAATGTTTGTGGTATCAATGGTATAGTTTTGTTGGGGGTGGGCATTCCCTAGTGAGATACTTGTCTGTAAGCAGGAATAGAGTAGAATGTTGCTGTCCAACAGTCTCTACGGAAACTGTCAGCCCTGGTAGTGGAGAGATAGCAATCACCCGTGAATGGCAGAGCAGAGTGTTGGTCTGCAGTGTCTTGAGGGTCCTTTATGTGGGTGGGGATCCATATTCTGTGACTGTAATAGGTGTTGGACACAGTATTGGTCATGGATGGGAGTCAGCCAAGTTTGAAAGGTTCTTTGAATTGAGAGGCGCTCATGCTCTCAAACTACAGGATGTGCCAGACTCAGCACCTGTTAGTAGTAGAGGCCTACCAAGTTGGAGGGCTCCCACAGGAAGACAGGGTCCTTGATTGGAGTTGCTATATGAGCTAGGTTCCTGGAAGGAGTCACTGGGTAAAAGCCACACTGAGGGGAACAGAGGGCTCAGTTCTGATTATATTCTTGGTTGCTGCTTTTTTTAGTGTTTAGAGAATAACAACAACAAAATTCAAAACAATTAGGACTAGCACAGTGTTGTGTACTGTTAAAATGTTGTGTGTGCCACTCATGAGACCATATGTGAGGTCGAGGTTATATGACCCGCCAACCTAAGACACTGAGCATGATCACATGTACCTGTGGTCCTAGAAACTCAGGGGGACTGAGGCAAGAGGATCATACTCAAGTCTGGTCTGGGCAACATAGTGAGATTTTGTCTAAAAAAGCCAAGTGTAGTGGCATGTACCTACAAACCCAGCTAGAAGACAATTCCCTGTCTTAAAAATAAATGAAAAATCCACTATCTTTAGATTGACACTTCAACATAGATTATTTCACTCTTTCCTCTCATATTTACTGCTTAATTCTCAAAAGCAGACACAGGTAGGAGGGAGCATCAAAAAAATAAAAAACATGCAAAATCTTTTCTATGAAAAAAAATATGCGTGGATTCCAAATTTGTTTTGTACCAAAATAAATTCACATTTTAATTCAATTTTTGTATGAACTTTTTGATGTCCCTTTATGTTTCTTAAAATATTACATAGAAGTCTTTCATTTTCCTATATTTAAAAATATGGCTATTGACACAATCTGGCAATCACTTTAAATTTCTAAATTTCTATGAATTCGAATGCTATAATTATAAAGAATATGTGCTAAATGTTTGCACAACCTCTAGGTACCATTAATGCCATAGAATTTCCAACAGACCCAAATGATAATAGGTCCAAGTGAGCTAGTGCTATCCCAATTTATGTCTTTGAACTCAACATCATCATTAATAGCATTGTCTAAAAGCACCCTGTTTTGTATGAGAAACAATATGGTCACTCTCAACCAAAGAGGTTTTTTATTTGTTTGTCTGTTTTTATATTGAGCTTTTACTCATATCTCTTCAAAAAGGTAAAAGGCAATTTGAAAAATCCTGATTATTACCTTTCTGTACAGCTAACGGGAGTTCTTGAAGTTTCCAGATTGACCAAGCGTCAATTTTCAGGCTAATCCTTTTCTTTCTTGATCTTTGTCGTTTTAAAGCCTCTTCAGCTTCTGCTCGGTCAGTTTCTAGACTTTTAACGAGATGGATGGCCTCTGATAGCAATGTTTCCATTTCCTGCTTTAACTCTGGACACTTTTCATCTTAAAATATGAAGAGGTATTTATATTTGTTAGTGAATCTGCCTATAAGTCAGATGATAGAAACATGGGTCTTAGTTATATTATTCCTTTAAATATTTATATATTTTATAAGAGAATGTTGGAAAAATGAATTAGCCTTTTAAAGTCAGTTTTATTATAATAGAAGGATAACATTGATTATAACCTTTGAAAAGAGATTTTTTCAATGAATATTTTATAAGATAATCAGAATAGCTAAATCTCAACCAATTACTTCAAAATATCATTTTATCTAAAAGAAAAATAACACATGGCCTAGTTAAGTGTTGTACTATAGAGTTTTAATTTTAAAATATGTTTGTGTTTCCTTCTATTTTATAAGAAAACAATAACAATGATTAGATCAGGTAAATACTGAAAATTCTCAGATGGTTCCTAGTAACAAGATAGTTTATATTCTTCAACCTTAAGAGATAATAACTTCTCTACTTAGCCTCATTGGGAATTCATTGGAATTTCCAAATTCTATTTATTCGGTTATAATACAAATTAAATCCTTTAATGAGACATGTTTGTGATTCCTGATTCATGGCTCTGGAATGACATGACTTAATATTAACCAAATTATTACTATGGGTCTTCATTATTCTAATTATGAAAGCAAAGTGTCCAGAGACTATTGTGTCTCAGGTAACATACTCTCCCTTGGCAATAAGGAAGATAAAGACAGATATGGGTCCCATTCTTGTAGGGTTTATATCTATAAGCTGTGACATTTGCTGAAACATGACATGACAAGAATACATAAACATGAACTGTCTAGAAGGACAAGGACCCCAAAGAGCTGAGTTGAACCAAAAATAGTAAAACTGGATCAAGAAAAGTGGTGACAAATAAGTTGCATTTTTGTTTTGCTTTTGGACAATAATGATTTTCTGTTAGCTGGAGCATCACCTACTTGGTGATATAATGGTTTTAAATACAAGCTCAGCAGTCATATAGTCACTAGTTCTAACCTGTTGGGTTAGAAATTAAGCATGCTGACTCACAAGAAATATTGAAAATCAAGTTTCTCTATTTTAAAACATAAACATGATGTTTTCTGGACTGGTCATTTATTTGATATCTTTGGATCCATTGTTTTCCTCTGTCAGATTTTACCACATCTCTACATTCTATGTTCACCTGTAGTGGCATAGGCAGTAGGGCACCACTCTGCAATGTTGAAGCCACATGGAAAACCAGTGCCTTGGATCCTGGGCTGACTTGAAACATAGTGAATGTGAGCACATCCATAATCCTGACTGGTCAAAGCTGGGGAGTGGGGTATAGCAGTATGATGACACTCTGTTGTGGGTGACTCTCCTTCTCAAGAGATATATATTTTTTTTTAGTTCTACCACATCCTGGACACTTATATAGTTAATTGTCTGTTTTCGTTTTTGTTTTGGTTTTGTCAGAGGACATATGCGCTCACTTGAGAGAAAGAAAGCAAGCAAAGGAAAGCAACAAAGCATCCTCTCCCTAGGGTGAGATCACAGTGAAATCCCTTTTCTTCCTTTCCTTCCTTCTTTGGGGATTTTGAGAATATATGCACATGAGTTTGGTATGTTTTTCAAGTCACCAGGTCTAGCACTCAAGCCTTGGAGTTGGCCATGTGGTACCCAGCTGTCTTAACCACGACCACAGGCTGGCCCTGTCTGCTTATTTATTTATCTATTTTTATGAAAACATACTTTGTATTTTATACTATTCCTTTAGTAGCACTCTAAAATAAATACTGTAAGTATTTATACTTCAAGTGTCTCTAATTCATTATACTTAATACCTCACTCAAAATTTTTTCTATTATCTCAACAAGTTTTACTGTTTCACATCAATTAAGTGATGTGCCTTTTCATTTTCCTTTTCCTTTTTTTTTTTTTTTTTTTTTTGGAGAGGTATTTGCTGTAGGGTGTGTGCACTTGCCAGAAAGACAGAGAGACAGAGAGACAGAAAGCGAGAAATCACCCCCCTAGGGGGGATGGCCACACCACAATCCCTTCTCCACCATTCTCCTTTTAGGATCTTGGGCATGCATACATACATGCCTGGCATGAGTTTAAGCCACAAGGTCCAGGACTCAAACTGTGATTGGCTACATCAGAATCCAGCAACATAGCCATTACACCAACTGCTGGTCTCTATCTGCCATTTTTTAACACCAGTTACAATTAATCTCCTTCATCCAACTACTGCTTTGTGTTTTAGATCCAAATACACATGTATAATTTTATATCCATGGATTAAATCAACCATGAATCAAAAAATATTTGGAAAAGTATTGCTTGTGTCTGAACTGAACATGTACAGACTTTAGCTTTTCTTGTCATTGTTCCTTAAATAATACAACATACAATATGTATGCAGCATTTACATTGCACTGGGTATTACAAATAGTTTACAGATAAGTTAAAGTGTACAGGACAATGTGCATAGATTATATTCAAGTTTATGCCATTTTACATCATCAGCGTGAGCATCCATGGATTTTGGTATCTGAGGGAGGGCTCCTGAAATTAATCTCCCCATAGGTAATGAATGACAGTGATCGTAATTAATTTAACTGTGATTTTTACCATCAATATGCTCATTTTTCTCCCAGTATTTGTTATGTGAGAACTTGGTAATGATTGAGGTTTTTATCTTCACTGTGGACACAAATAGTGAAAAGGGAAACCGTAATAACATAGCTTTACTATGAATGACAGTTTGAAATACAGAATACTCTGGCTTCTTAATAAAGTTCTAAGTTACTAATCATCCTTCACTAACAGTTTTTAGAAAATTTTTGATGCAGGGGAAGAGATGTTTAACATACTGGGTCATCAGAAAAACCCTGGCATATTTTTCTATGCAAAATGCATCATGACTTTTCCAACGACCCAACAATTCCACAAATATATTCAAATATGTTGAAATAATATGCCAGCATATAAAATACAGTACACTTTATAAATTATGACAAGAGTGTTATTACAACTTATATACGTGCTAGAACTGTAACTCATTTTTTTTTTTTTTTTGAGAGGTTTTTGCTATAGGGCGCATGCACTCACCAGAAAGACAGAAAGAGAGAGATAGAAAGTGATAAATCCACCCACAAGGGGGATGGTCGCATTGCAATTCCTTCTCCTCCATTCTCCTCTCAGGATCTTGGGTTTAAGTCACCGGGTCCAGGTCTCAAACCGTGGTCAACTGCATGGGAGTCCAGCGAAGTAGCCATTACGCCATCTGCTGGTCCCAAGAACTGTAACTCTTGCATAATAGCCATGTATCACACGTAACCATTTACATTTAAATGTAGTTCAATAAGGGCTGGCCTGGTAAGGCAGACAGATTCCTCATGACCAGCCCTATGGTTTAACTCCTAGACCGGTCAGTTTAGTAAACATGCTAGGGGTGTGGGCATACATGCCCCAAATCCTGACTAGATAGAGAAATGGAGGAGAAAGGATTGTGACATTACCATTCTTCATGGGAGGGGCTTTCTATCTCTCCCTGCCTGTTTCTCTGTCTGTCTGGCCCCCTATTGAGGGTCTTTTTTCTATTAGATACAAAAATTATAAAACTTTTAAACAAGATAATTGAGAACATTAGAAATATATTCAATGATACATCAATGAGTTTTTTCAGGATCATTACATTCATCAAAGTGTGAGAAACAGTTTTACCTCTCCCTTCTGGCATGTTCTCCTTCACTTGTGTAGCAATGCTCCAATCTTCCTTTAAGTCTCTTGCGGAAGTTCTGCTCCTGCATGATGGGAAAGAGGCAATCAATGGCTATAAAGGAGGGCTCTACTGAAAGCTGGTAAAACACATGTTAGGTGATGCCCTTACTTTAATTTTAGATGTTTATGGTGAAACTTACTATATAAAGTACTCCTCCCATATAGGAGACTAATATAGCAAAATTCTAATAAATAATGAGATTTACATTTGATGACAAATTAATAGAAATTCTAATTTGTTACAAATGACCAAAAATTTCTTAAGAAGATATTAAAGGTCTTTTTTTTCCTAAGAAACAGATTTTTCTTGAATAGTGTTGTTATTAAAAAAGGGGGGGGGGTGTTTATTGAGAATAATTTGGATGAGCTATTTTCCTACTTTCAGTTTAGCAGTATCCAGAAAATCAATATAAATTACAATGTGTAATAATCCATTTTAAATTTAAAGTTAATAAGCTTTTAGAAAAATGCCCGAATTAAAATGTTATTTCTTTTGAAGCATCTTATTAGCTAAAGTTCTAATGTTGAATAACAAAATATCCCCCATTGTCAGTATTTCCCTGATATGGTTCTAAAATCTTAAACTAGCCTTCATTAAATTTTAAAAATGGTATTTTGCCTCATAACAAATTTATAAGAAAATCAATATCAACCACAAAGCAGGGAATTGCCTTTTAAAATTTTTATTAAATTACTTTTTTTATTAAAAACATTACAAATTAATTTAAGAAAGCTGTATATATACCAACATTATAAAATCATATAAAATAACCCACATTTATTTAATCTCTTCAGAGATAACAAAATGTAATGTGTAATGGTATTTCAATTTTTGTAAATCTAGAGCTAGAAAATTTTGCTTCATGCTTTAGTTAAATAATACTATTTTAGTTATATTTTACTAGTACTTATATTTATAATGGCTAAATATTGTTTGTCCCTTCATTCCACAATGTCTATTCTATCACAAGATAAATAGCAATTATATTGTGATCAGAGAAATTTTCATCATTATCTTCCTTTAGTTTTAATTTCCATTTCAGAATATTTGTTTTTTCTTATTTGCTTGCTTTTTTTTTTCTTATGGTTTTTACCATGGAGCACATACTTTTGCCAGAAAGAAATAGAGAGAAAACAGAGAGTCAGTGAGAGGGAAAGAGAAAGTGAGAAATCACACCCTGGAGGGATGGCCACACTGCAATCCCTTCTCTTCCATTTTCCTCCCGGGGATTTTGGGCAGGCATGCACACATACCTGGTGTGATTTTTAAGCTTTCAAGTCCAGAACTCAACCTGTGGTCAGCCACATGGGAGTCCAGCACCCTAACTTCTATGCCACCTTCTGGCCCCATTGCTTGCTTTTAAAAAAAATAGAGAAACATCTGTTCCAGCAGCTATTAGTCAATAATGCTTTCCTTGCTGGCTTTAAATACCAATTACATGATAAGGTAAACTTTATACATATTTAGATCTATTTTTCTGCATTATTCTTGACCAGTAAAACTCTATGTTAATTTCAAATTTTTTTAAGGTAAAAGTCACATAACATAAAATTAATCATTTAAAAGAGAAAAATTTTGTGGCACTGAGTTCATTCCCAATGTTACAAAATCATCATCCCCTTTCTAGTTACAAAATGTCTTCATCACCCTAAACAAACAGTCCCTACTTATTAAGCAGTTGCTTTCTGTTCTCTTCTTACTAGTCCATAGTAATGACAAATCTGTTTTTCTATCTTTGTGGATGTACCTATTATGGATATTTTATATAAATGGTATCATATAATAGGTGTTTTCTTTAATTATTGTTTGAGGATGTGTGTACTTATCAGAGAGAAACGGGGGGAGGGGGAGGAAAAAGCATCTCCTAACGGGGCATGGTTATGTTGCAATTATTTTTTATCTTGTCAGGATTTGGGGAATGCATGCACATATGCCTGGTGTACTTTTCAAGCCCTGAGAACTAGGACTCCAATTGCAATGGACTATATGGCATCCAGCTCTCTTAATCATTAGTCTGACAGTTTACATCTGCTTCCTTTAACTTAGCACAATAGTTTTGTTTTTACTTTTGCCAGAGAGCATATACAACCACCGTAAAGAGAGAGAAAAAAATGGGAAAGCACGTCCTAATAGTCATGGTCACATCACAGTCCTTTCTCCTTTTTTTTCTTCTTTTAGAATTCTGGGCGTAGACACACATGTGCGCAGTATGTTTCTCAGGTCACCAGGTCCAGGATTCAAAACACATAATTAGTCACGTAAGAACTATCCACCTTAATCACCATGTCATGGACTAGCCCTGGTGTGTATATAGCTTTTTATATCTTTTTGAGGGAGTGATACTCTTATCACTATATAGTCATATTTTGTTCCTTGGAACAGGTTTTGATCTTAAGTCTATTTTATGTTATATTCGTATAGTCACCCAGCTCTGTTACGATTATTCTTTGAATGAAATATGCTTTTTCATCTTTTCATTTTCAACCCACTTGTGTCTTTGGATCTCAGTTGAGTCTTTTAGAAATAGGACATGGCTGGATCTTGTATTTGTATCCATTCTACTGCCCTATACCTTTGACGGGAGAGTTTAATCTATTTTCATGTAATTAATTACTGGTAAAAAGCTTATTTCTACTATTTTGTTGTCTGTTTCCTATATTACTTTTATTTTTATCATTCCTCAACTCCTGCATACGTGCCTTTTTTTATGATTAGTTTATTTTTTCTAGTACATTTTATGTTTTGGGTTTCCCTTTTCTTTGTTTTTCTGTACATATTTTAAGAATATGTTTTAGTGGTTACCCTGGAGATTTTAATTAATGTATTAACTTTATAAGAATTAAGTTTGAAGTAAAATCCATTCAGTTTAAATAGTATAAAAAAGCTCTGCTCCTCTACAGCTCAGCCTTCTCTTTTGTGTTGTCATTTTCATAAATTACGCACTTAAAATTGCGTGCCTATTATAATAGATTTATAATTATGGGTTTTACTCATTTCTCTTTAAAATTACACACAGATATTTAAAGAGTTAAAAACAAAAATACAATTGTACCAAATTTTATATTTACTTGTGTAATCTATCTTTACCATCATGCCTTTTCTTATGGCTTTGTTTTACTGTCTAGTGTGAGGACAGGTCAAGTAGTGTTGCACCCTCAGTGTGTTTATGTAGAAATTCTCCATTTCTCCTTTATTTTTGAAGGGTACTTTTACGGAATTTAAAATTCATCATTGGCAGTTTTTTTTTTTTTTTTTTTTTTTTTTTGTTTCTTACCGGCAACTTAAATATGTCATCCCACTATCTTCTGTTTCCTACAGTTTCAGATGAGGAACTAATTAACTGTTCATCTTATTGACAATGCTTTGTACATGACAAGTTGCTTCTCTCTTCCTTTTTTCAAAATTCTCTCTTTGTCCAAGGCTTTCAATCACTTGATTAAAGTATGTTTGTGTGGATCTCTTTGACTTTATTCTACTTGGAGTTCACTGAGTTTAGTGGATATGTATCTTCATGTCTTTTATCAAGTTTTCTAATATATTTTTTCAAATATTCTCTTTCCTTTTTCTCACCTATTTTAGTCTTGAACTCCTATTATGAGAATATTTATATGCCTGACAGTGTCTCTCATCTCTCAGGTTTACTAGGAACTATTTGTCTTCATTCTCTTGTTTTTCTGCTTCTCAGACTGAATAATTTCTCTTGACCCATAATCAAGGTCACTGATTCTTTCTTTCGCCTGCTCAAATCTGCGATTGAACCCTTCTAAAAAAATTTTTAATTTAGGTTACTTTACTTTTCATTTGCAGTATTTCTACTTAGCTTTTTTTTAATTATTTATTTTCTGATATTCTATACTTGTTGAGACATCATTTTCCTGGTTAGTTTAGTTCTTTGTCTATGATTTTTATCTCTTTGAAGATACTTATGACAGTTGATTTACAAACTCTGCTCGACAAATCCAAATTCCAGACTGTCTCACAGCCATTTTATATTGATTTTTTTTCTTTTTGTTGTGAGCAGGCCATGTTTTCTCTATTTATTTGCATGCTTTATAGTTTGTGTAGAAAACTGGACTTTTTCATATTCTAATGTGAAGTACAAATCAGATTATATTTCCTCCTTTGGATTTATTGGTTTGTTTGTTTTTGGTGTGTGTGGGGGGTCATTGTACAGTGACTCTTAATTATTAATTTATGTATTTATTTATTTTAATGTGATCAGATAGAGACAGAGTTAGAGAGAGGGAAAGTGAGAAAGTAAGCTACCAGGTCTGGGGACTTGATCCAACCACCATGAGCCAGCCCCTGTTTAATGACTCTTCTGAACACTTATTATAATCTCTGTATTCTTTTTCTTTTGTCACCATTGAAATCCCTTAGTTTATTAGTGAGCTATTGTTTCCTCTGAGTTACCTTAAATACGTGAAGTCAAAAAAAAAAAAAAGAAAGAAAGAAAGAAAAATAAATAAATAAATAACCTCCTAATATCTCAGCAGATTGGCTCTGTGTTAGGACCCTCATTAAACCAATGCTTATTCAGCTGTTTTCAACCTTGTCTCTGCCTTTAATTTCTAACTGTGTGGATTTTAATAGCAAGAGGTCAAACATTAGGGTTTTCTAGGGTTTTATCTGACCATATTTCTATCTCTTTTCATATCTGTGTTCTTGACTCTTCAGTATATTGAGAGCTTTGAAAACTCCTATTCTCTCATATATCTCTTCTTTGAAGCTCTTTCCTAGGCATTTTAATCATCTAATATTTGCCCCAGCTATCATTTATAGCCCTAGGATGGCCTGGCAAGTATTCAAGGGGGTTTCAAAATTTTGTGGAAAAATTGAATTAAAGGATGAGTTTATTTTGGTGCAAAAAACCTGAAATTTGTTTAGAATCTTTTCCTAAAATGCAGTCTCCACAAAATTTTTGAAGACCCCCCCCTCCCCCTTGTATGCTTTCAAATACTTTCAGTAAATATTGTCTGGACACCACCCAAGCCCTGGGATTACTCCAAGTCAGACAAAACAAAGGCAAGCCTTTGTGCTAGTCCTTTGGGGAGCTGTCAGACAGGTCAAAACACTCAAACACAATTCTTTGAGAATAAGATCTCTATTGATCCCTCTGGCACTGACAATCTGCTTCACAAGTATGGGCTGCTCTCTTCACAGAGTGCGACCACCAATCTAGAGGTTCAGGATGATGAGCCCACAATTCGAAATGCCATGGGTATCTTTTAACACAGCACAGTAACTTTTTTCTTAAGTTTTTGCAGTTGCTGACAATTTTTGACTAGATTCCAGATTTCTGCAAAAGTTGCTTCTGACCATTTTCCCCTGTTTTTTTTTTTTTTTTTTTTTTTTTTTTTTCTTGCAGATTTATAGATATTTTGTGGATGGACAGAGCTTGAGAGAGCCCAACTCTGCCCCTTTCAGTGATGTCCTAATTCTTATATTTTTAAAAATACATTTTAATACTTTATGTGAAAAATTCTACTTCCACTTTTCTTATTCTTTTTCAAATAAAGCTAGTCTACACGTACTAAAATTTTAACATTAAGACGAATAAGAGAAACATAAATGTTTCTTACCATTCTTCAAGAGAAGTTTCAAACTGTTCAAAAGAAAAGATCTCAATAAAAATCAAATTTTAAACATCTCAAAAACATTTGCTTAAACATGTTAAACTTGAACTCACTTTTAAAACTGTCAGTTCTCTACATTATATACCCTACTATGGTTTTGTCCTATTATATTCTTTGTTGTTTTTTAAACAGACATATACTTCTCCTTATCCTATCCTTTTATTAGTCCTCTTAATACTACTCACCTTCCATATTTTTGTTTCTAATTCATAACCCTTCATCAAGGGCCAGCTTGAACATCACTTATTCTCAAAAAATTTCCCATACAATCAAAAGTGCATGATGTCCACTGAATTTTTTTTTGAAGCGAGTTTTTGTTTTGTTTTGTTTTGTTTTGTTTTGTTTTTTGATTTTTTTTGCTATAGGGTGCATGCGATTACCAGAGAGATACACAGAGAGATAGAAAGTGAGAAATTACCTCCCAAAGGGGATGGCCATGCCACAATCCCTATTCCTCTATTTTCCCTTTGGGATTTTGTGCATGAACGCACATGCACCTAGTGCAAGTTTTAAGTTGCCAGGTCCGGGACTCGAACTGCAGTTGACTAAGTGGAAGTCCAGCAACATAACCATTATACTATTTGCTGGTCTCAATGTCCATTGAATTCTATGCATTACCCTAGCTTCCCCTGGGGATTATAGGTGTATTCCACTGTGCCATGTATTTATGTAATGCTCACCTGTGGAGCACAGAATCTTAGCCAGCACACATCCAAAATTTTAGAATTTATAAAATAACCTGTCTGGTTAAATACAAATTTCTAAATGAAAGAACAGTTATAAACATGTTAAATGAATAGTACAAGCAGAAAAAATAAATATTTGCAATCAACTGAGATTACTATTAGTATTTCTATAAATTAGCCAAAAAAAAGAAAAGTTACTAAAAATACATGAATAGTAACTAACAGAAAATCAAATGCAAATGGCAGGATAAGAAACATATGAAAGGAAACTCTATATGTACTTGCTGATCTACGTCTATACACTTATCTATGTACCTGCACACACAATTACATACACACATATACGCAGATATATACTAAATAAATATGTGATAAAACCAGTACTTTAACATTACTATATTCATCAGCTTGCCCATCTTCTCCATTATCTCCCAATCAGCCCAGTCTTCTAAACAGATTTTGGTGTTCTTTATACCTACTGGAATTTTCCTATGCTGATAGTTTTAAAGGAAACTAAAAAACTCTGAAAGATACTACATCATTCATCTACATAATAAAAAATAATGAATGAAATTCTGTTTGAAATCTTATTGGTTTCATTTTCATAAATGTGATAAGTTAGTTCTAAAATGTATATGAAAGAAGAATGTATCAACAATACAAAGAAGCCCCAAAAAGGGAAAAACACAAAGAACTGCTATACCATTTTTCAGAACATGGTATGAAGCATGTAAATTAGTGAAATGAAATCATTGAAATAAGGAGGTGAAACTGACCAATAAGATGGAGGAACAAGAAAACAGATAAAAATCATACATTAATATGCACTATAAAAAATATAACTGAGTTAATTTCTAGGAAATGACTGGGTTGGCAATAAAAATTAATCTTTCAAATTGTGACATGGGAAAAAAAAACACAAAATTTTGCATAATTTATTAACTTTCAAGTGAAAAACTAAACAATGTAAAGATACAAACTAAAAATTTTAAATGATTCTGCTATGGAAAGATTCCTTAAATAAAACTTAAAACACTTAAAGGTAAAATGATAAATTTAAGTAAATTAAAACATAGAACTATTTTACTAAAAGATATTTTAGAAAAGTAAAAAGATAACTCACAAATAGAGATAATGTTCATAAACCTCTAATTTCCTCTTTTTAAAATACCTTATTATCTATAAAGCATGTGCACTCTCTGGTGAAAGAGAGAGGAATCATACCCCTGGGAGGGGGTCAAACTGCAATTCCTCCTTCCAGAATTTTGAGCACACACTCACACAGACACACAGACACACACACACACACACACACGTACCCAGTGTGTTTTCAAATTGCTGGTTCTAGGACTCAAACTGTGCAGTCAGTCATGTGGGATCCAGCTACCTTAATCATCATGCCACCAGTTGGCCACACATATAACTTACTAGAGGTAGTAAGTTTTTCTTTCAAGTCAGTAAAGAAATACAAATAAACCCAAAAGAAAATAGTTGAAAGATAAATAATCATTGTGTGGAGAAGAGAATGTTAAGTGAGCAGAGAAATAGATTCTAAACTAATTAATAATCAAGAATATTTTACCTCTTGATTTTTGAAACTGCAAAGTCAGAGTTCTGCATAATATAGAAATATATGTCAGGATGATTTATATGATGGTTCTAAGAAGCCATTTGAAGTTGAAGTAAGTTGAAGTGTCACAAGAGAGTCAGGAGGAAATTGGTTAAGAGGCACTTCAACGAATTATGACATAATTCTCCAAATGTTTAAAGTCCTCGAAGAGTGAGCACTGCTTAATTAATATTTTCAGTTTGCTCTTCTTCAAAGCATATTAGAAAATAATGAATTTTATAAAGAAGGACAAATATGAAAATAGATATTTTTTAAATGCGTAGAAAACAGCAAATGTTTGGTAAATGGTAACTCTTACTATATTGGGTGGATAGATACTGCAGATGTGTGTAGAAAAGAAAGATTCTGATTCATGTCCTCCTTTATTTGTTCATTCAACATTTACAGTGTGTATGTGTCACTAAGCTAGGCAGTGCAAAAAAGCACTGAACAAGTCATCCCAGTGTTTGTTGTCAGAGAGCATTTTTAGGTTTTTGCCATAGTGTGTGTGCTCACCAGAGACAGACAAAAAGAGACAGTAAGAAATCACCCGCCGGGGAGGTCCAAACGCCATCCCTACTTCTCTGTTCTCCTCCTGTGATCTTGGGCATGCTCACTCGTCCTCGGTGTGAGTTTCAAGCCATGATGTCTGTCCAGGACTCCAACAATGTCAGCCTTGTGGGAGTCCAGCACCTTAACCATCATGCCACCTGCTGTCCCCAGAGCATTTCTGTTATTCAGTTGGTGCATAATAAATGTACCCAAGACAGTCTCTTTTTTTCAGTTTTCCTGATGATCAGCTATAAAATAACTTATTTTGTAAAATTAATTTATCTAAGGTAATCCTATAGCTGGCCCTTTATTAGTAGTGTTTAGGAGTTTATCAACTCTTCAGAGTCCCAGGTGGGAATGGAGAAAGAACATGAGCCATGAGCTCTGATAACAGTGTTTGAATCCCAATCCAGCCTGTAACCTTGAACAACCCATTGAGTTGTTTTAAATTGCTAGTTCCTTATCTATCAGTTACGTATTACAGTAACCACTAAGAGAAATAACATAGTAAAGCATGGCGTTTGACTTATATTAGGTTTACAATAAACAGTAGTTGTTATAACTGTTTACTAAAACATCTGTGAATCTATTTTCATCATTTCAACAATGTGGATTGTTGTTCATTAAAACACATTTGAAGTATCCAGCATATCACATTAATATGTATTTATTCTCTTGCTGTTTCCTTAAAAGCCCAGGACATTATGAGTCCTGTGACCTACAAAGCATTTTCTGAAAGGGTATTCTGATTTGAAGAATATAGAAACAATAGAGATAATATAAGACTGGTATAGAATGACATAAATAATATTATAGAATTAACAATAGCAATATATATTGAGTGCATAGCGTACACTGCACTTGTCCTAACACAGTGTCATTATTTCTCTCTTGTCACCTATAGTCACAGAACATGTCCTTCTAGAGCCTGCAATCTTGACAATTACCTTCTAGGGCCTTTCAAAGGCAATGGCACCCTAAACAGAATTTCGAGTAGCCCATCAGAACATTGTCTACATCCATTACAGTAGAGCAGGAAAAGAAATAGAACACATCTCTGGCAGACTTATCCCCCTGCTTGGACATTCTAGTTCTGCATTAGTTGTTCAGAAATTTAATTTTAATAAAGCGTATAAGATTTTTTAAAATCGTTCCTAAGTCACCTTTTGAAAATAAATGAAAGTTACAGTGATTTTAAGATTGAACTCTCATCAGAATAATAATGGTAAATTTTAACAGTTAAAAAAAAACACAAGGAAACATTATATTCTCTTTCAACAGACTTATTGAGTATTTCTTTAGAATGAAATAACTCATTAAAAAGGACACACTGTCCTTTTATATACCAATTTACTCATCTAATCATCTAATCAGTTTAGAGTCCCCAAAAGGATGTAAATACTATTTAATTTACTAGTCAAGTTGACTTATGGAAATTACTACTTAGCATGATTGCCTCTAGATAAAGAATGAACAGGTAGGGGGAAAAAATCTATTTAATAAGGTCGTTTTACCCTTCTGGAGTGAGACTATCAAAAACATGTCTAGACTAGTAAATTATGCAACTGAGCAAAGATTGTAAAATGTATTCCAATTATAGTAAAAAATTCAAAATAATTCCCTGCAGTTTTAAAATAACAAACCTTACAGGCTCTATAGAATCCACAAAAATTAAGTAAGTTACTTACTCGTTTCAAGTGCTCCTGTATTTTAGACTCCACGTCTTCAATGTGTGAAATGATTTTATTCACACATGGTGCTGGGATGTTCACTACAGAACAGCTATGACGTCGACATGGGTAACTAAAATAAATGCCTTTATTCACCGCTAAAGATAAAGCAGACAGAAGATGTTAGTAGTTTGATGCAGAGTAGTTAACCTTGATGTTCAGACTATGCAAAAAACAATTATGCTTCATTAATGCTACCATTCGTAAAAAATTCTTTAATAAATGGGTTGATAAATATGCCGGAAAATTATAGAATTAACCTTCAAAATATCTAAATGCTAAAATAAAATCATTGTTTATAACTTAATAGCATAGGAAATAAAAATGAACCTGAAAAAACAGAATAAAATTTCAAGTCAAGTTAAAAATTAATGTATTCCATAGTGTCATGAACTAAACATTGAAAAAAGGCAAAAAGAAAGAAAAAAGGCAGAGAACCAGTTAATCAATCTATTTTTAAATGAATCTCGAATCACCTAGAAAATTACTTTGAAATATGTTTCAAATAATCCCTTTAAAGAAATTCCACATTTTCCAATATAAATAATATCCAACTACATGTGCATTGAAGAATTTAAATCCAGTGTGAGTTTTTCTTGCTGAAAAAAAATAAAAGCAGGTCTCCTTCATCCTCATAATAACCTCATTTTCTACCTTCCATTTCTGAAAATTGGAGTCTCATGCGAAGAGTGATTGATGGTCTCACTATAGCATTCAAGCTGTACTCATCATAAAATCCACTCAGTCCGATGTGCCTCAGTGATTCTAATCCTGGCATGTCCCGAATAGACTGAAGGTTGTAGAAGCACTGCAAAGTTGTCCATGAAACTTCACCAAAGTGCTTACTTGCAGTCCTTTTCACTCTAAGGACTCTCTAAGGCTGGATTATAGTTGTAATCACCAATCTTAAGTGGAAGACACAAAATACTCTCAATGCCTCTAAGAGAACAGTGTGATGTACTCATTTCTGTTGACCTTGAGGAACAGAGAAGTAATGTCGTTGGCTCTTGTTTCAATGCCAACCCATTGAGATGGTAAATCTATTTGATATTTCCATTTAAACTACAGTCTATTAAATAACTTTTAGGAGAAGCCTCACGACCTTCTCTATAAACACAATCTCTGTTATAAGAGCCTATTTGTTTAGTTATAAATAAAAGTATTCACTCCTTTGTCACATTTATATTTAAATGTGTGTATCTGTGATGAACATTGACTAACATTTTTATGACTAACATTAATATTTTTGGGGCCTAGAAATGTGAAGCAGAAGCTAAACTAAGCACTTTGATGCCACATATTATTGAATCCTCATAACAAGTTTATGAAATGGAATTATTGTCTTGATTATAAGATGAAGAAATCAAGACTTGAGAAGTTATATATGTTGTCCACATTCACAGAGTTGGTAAGTGAAAGAGCTGAGATTTGAACTACTCTCAGTTAGGAAGTACATAAAACATACCCATTCAGAAGTTGATACATCATGAATAAGGAACTGAATTCACATCAGGAAAGTAAAATGCTAATGCCAGAAATGTTACAGAGAAAAAGGAATAACATTTGCATCATTAGGCATAGAGTTGGAAAAGGTAAGGGAAGTAACTAGGGGGAGCTCTAAAATGGGAGGGCTCTGATGCATGACACATCGTGAGAATGGTGCCTGGCACAGAGTGGATACTCTGGAACTATTCAACAAGTAAAATAATGATATAAGTAATGATTTTCGAAAATAAACTTTTTGTTACCCTCTTTTCTGCTCCCAATCTATTCAGTTTTAAACATTTTGATTTTGTCAAGGCCAGCAAGCCATATATAGCTTTGAAGTGACCAATATCATTTCCAAATCTAGTATCGATAAAACTGAACTCATCTTCATCCCACCCAACCTTTCTTTCCTCCCATTCCTTCTTGTTATGAAAGTGTGTAACAGTTAAATCACCTTTGAAGCCTCCATCTTCTCATTCAAGTTCCCATGTCTACATACAGAGACTAATAGGTTTCTATAAGGAATAATCAGTCCTTTGTAATATTTCTCTAGTCCCTATAAATCTCTTGTACTATTTCTCTAAAATCTTGAATATCTATGGATCATTCTTAGGTCTTTTTATTATAAGCCTTAAGTGCAATAATAAGATAATTGGTTCTCATATTTCTTACTATAGGCAAATAATTCTGCATACTTAGACTTTACAAACAAAGAACTTAGTTATGTCACATCCCTACTTAAATATACACAGGATCAAAGACTGAAAAGTTAATGCTTGAGCTTGGAATTCAAAGTGATTCTGGACTGCACCTCATTTGTCTTTCTAGTTTTATTTTAGCCATCTCCACATTTCTGAATCCTCTCCATGCTATACTCGAAGCAGTCTATCCTTTCCAGATTTTGTGTTATTCCTTCACTGTTATTTGACACTTTCTACACTTCTTGCTCAAGTTCACTCATTTTTCTTTTCACATATAAATGCATTCTTTAAAATTTAGTTCAAATGTCCCCTCACCAATTGACATTTCTCATAATGCTTGGAGATCACACTAATTACCTTATTAAAATGTTGAAGATAATTATTCTCTATGGTATTCATTTGGCATGTACTGCCTGTCTCATCTCTGCTTCTACTCTATATAACCATTCCCTATTACATTGTTGTGCAAATTGGTGTATATATTTATATTTTATGTGGCCTGCAAGATTATACACTTCTTTAAAGTGACATTCCTCATTCTAATATATCTTTATATTCTAATAGCACATGGATATCCCACTGTCTTAAACTAGTTGGTTAATAAAGCATTAATTTTATATTTTATAAATCTATCCAAAACTATATGGTCTATAACTGATTTTAGGGGATAAATTCTAAGCCAAGATTTTAAAATTACATTCAAGATTTCTATTCAACACAAATGGATAAAAGATTCATAATGGTAATTTATTCCAGATTTATCATGTCAAACTGCTTTTCCCCCAGAGCAACAATTTCCCGAAGTCAGGATTAAAAATATTTGGTAAAGACTTCTCTACCGGATGATCTGAGAATAAATAAGCATGAACACCCTACAGATTAAATGTACACATTTTCTCATATATTTTTCAACTCTTTCCACATGCAATGTTAGAAACACTTTCAGAGATAATATTTGTAGATTCTTACTGCACAGATTTTAGAATTCTGGATTTCACACTTCCAAAACATTTGTCGTTTTTTTCTAAGAAACATATCCCCAGTGATGTGGAAAGGTTTTATTTACCACTTGACTATCCTGGCACAGGTGATTGAAAAAAAAAAAAAAAGTTTATTTAAAAAATTTATACATTCCTGAAATTATATGACAACTCTTATGAGCCAACATTGTGTATAAACAGTATATTAGGAATATTTCACTGTTAATTCTTAATAATATGTATCATTACTATATTAACCATTGATGACTTATAGGATTTACTAATAAAAATATACTATTGGCATCACAGACTGAGTATAAATAGAGCGTATGTAATTTATAATAGAATTTACGTTCAGTTACTCACTTTCAGTATTTGTCATTTTACTTTCATGAAAAATTTCAACAGCTCCCTTAGGGGCACCAATTCCTGATGACGTGGCATTGTCTTTTAAAAAGAAAACAAATTTCAGTGAGCATTTAATATAAATTTTTAAAATGAGCAACACAATGTAAAACAATTGAGAAGTTCTTTTAAAAATTTCAAAAAAAAAAAAAAATAGAGCCCGCAGGTGGCACTGTAGTTAAGGTGCTGGACTCCACATGGCTGACCATGGTTTGAGTCCTGGAACCTGGAGGCTTGAAATTCATGCTGGGTATGCGTGCGTGCATGCCAAAAAATTTGAGATGAGTATGGAGGAGACTAGATTATAGCACATCTATCATCGCTCCTGGTGGTGGGCGGGGGAGGGGGTGATTTCTCACTTTCTGTCTCTCTGGTGAGTGTATGCACTCTATAGCAAAAATCTCTAAAAAAAGAAAAATAATAATAAATAATAGCTATAATAAAATATTAACTAAATGCACAATGGAATCTGCTATTCCGTTGTCTTAATTCTTGCGAGAAAGTTTTCAAATAAACATGAAGCTATTAAAAACAAAAAATAAGTCATGTGCTGATACAGAAAGTAGTTCTAAAAACTTTTTTTTTCTTTTTTAGATTTTTGTCATCAGGTGCATGTGTTCACTGGAGAGAGACAAAGAGAAAGAAAGTGAGAAATCGCCCTCAGGGAGTTGATCATGCCACAATTTTTTCTACTTAATTTTCCTCCCGGGACTTTGGGCATCTGCACACATGCAACCTGTGTAATTTTCAAGCCACTTGGTCCAGGACTAAAACCGCAAAGGGCCATTTGGGAATCTAGTACTTTAACCATTACATCACCTTTGGTCCTCAAGATGCACTATTAAGTGAAAAATAGCAAGGCAGATATTTATATTCAAGTTTTGTCATCTTTGTTTTTAAAAAGGAGACATATAGGCTGAGAGGTATTTGTGGGTGCATAGAAAATTTCTAGATTGAAAAACTGACAGAACACAGATTACCTTTGGAAAAATGGTAACACGGACACAAAGGGGAAGTTTGTATTTCAATTACAATTTTTGAAGTGCTTCAAAATTCTTAAAAATAAGAATATATTATTTAACTGTTTCTTATAAAATTAAATATATCTACACCACAATGTAAATGTAGTCACCCCACTCCTAAAGTTTTACCCAAGAGAAGTGAAAGTATATGCCATCAAGCAAAAGATACTATCCCAGAATTATTTACAAAGGCTTTTTTAAAAGTAGAAAATGGAAAGGACTTCTAAGTTTATCTCTAAAAATTAAAATTAAAAAAAGATTTTGTAGTCACATAATAGAATATTAAAGTGATAAAGAATAAGCTATAAAACAGGAATTGACACTGACAAATCTCAAAAATACACCAAGCAAAAGAAACCAGAGAGAACATAATGGATATTGTTTAACTCCATTATTATAAGGTCCAAGAAAAGACAAAAGTAAATTATGGTAACAGAAATCAAAGAAGAGTGGTTGCCTTTGGTAGATGAGAACTTTTCTAGGATGACAGAAATATATCAGGAAAGGATAAATAGCTTCACACATGTATACACTTAACAAAATGCATTAAATTATAAAATAAGGGTTGAAAGTTTTAAGTATGTAAATTATAAAGTAAAAATGTATTGGGCTGGCTCCTTAGCATAGCAGCACATTGTTCTAAAGAAGCTGGATGCCACGTGGTGACTATGGTTGGAATCCAGCCTGGTCAGCCTGAAACACACCAGCACGTGCACTAGTGCCCAGAATCTGATGTGCTAGAGGTCTGGAAAAAGGGAATCATGGAATGACCTGTGGAGACTGTTCACCTCTCTCCTTATCTTTCTCTCTCTCACATGCACATGCACTATTATGAACTTTTTAAAAAGAATTTTTAAAAAATGCATTGTTTTATTCTATAGGCATTAAAATATTTTGGTAGATTATACATACATATGTAAATACAAGGTTTAAAAGCTTAGGCAATATCTTATGCTAATATTTACTACGCATTACAAGTAGAATATATATATTCAAAGCATATTAAAGAATAAAATAAGGTAAAAGTGAATTTTAGCAAAAATAAGCAGAAAAAGAAATGATAAAAATGTGGAATAAAAATAAATAAATAAATAAGTTAAATAAAATCATTATTTTTTGTTAGTTTGTTTTTGGAGAGGTTTTTCCTATAGGGCGCGTGCACTTGCCAGACAGACAGAGAGAGTCAGAGAGACAGAAAGTGAGAAATCACCCCCCAGGGGGCATGGCCACGCCACAATCCCTTCTCCTCCATTCTCCTCTCGGGATCTTGGGCACACACACACACGCACCCAGCATGAGTTTAAGCCACTGGGTCTGGGACTCGAACCGCGGTTGACTCCATGGGAGTCCAGCGACATAGCCATTACACTAACTGCTGGTTCCAAATAAAATAATTCTTTAAAAAAAAGTAAAGCTACAGTTAATAACAAATAAATGTATGTAATAAAAGTAGCACATTGTATTAGAAAGAACAATATTTCTTAACAAAAAGATAAATTTATGGAAACAATATATGGAAAGAATATAATTCACTATATTTATCTATGGTTTATGCAATTCAGAATAGCTAAATTATATATAGTATCTAAAAATATAATAAGATAAAATCATATACACATCATGAATCCCATGAAGATATAGATTTCACCATTTTAAAGATAACAAAATTTTATGACGAGTCATGATACCTTAGGCAACACATAAAAGTAAATATTAAAAAGCAGAAAGTAGTTGCTTTATCTAATTTATTGTACAATTATGAATAGTTACATAAGATTAATTCAAAGGTACATGACAATTTGAATATAAATTTACAAATGACAAACGCACCAAGGAATAATTTTGTACCATAAAAATTATTTTTAAGAAAAGCATAATCAGAAATAACATTTAGAATTTAAATGATTAACTTTGGATAAATAGTATTCTTTTTTTTTTAATAGACCACAGATTAGTTTATTTTTAACGCCCATCATGCCATGAATTCATAGGGAATAGGTTCCAGTAGCTCAGGCTCCTTTCCATTGGTTCTCACAAAGTGTGCTTCTCTGGGTGGAGCAGGCTGGCGCTTTAGTTGAACCCGGGTCCCTTTCTCTTTGGCTTCTTTCTTTTTCTGGTCATTTTCCTTCACACGTTTTAGGAAGCTATCTCTGCTCTTAGAATGTTTAATATGCTCAATACGCACATTGATTCTCTTGGCAAGAATCTTGCCCCTTTTTATGCTATGAAAACTAAAACTGCTTAACAAAATTGCTTAACAATTTCACTAACTCTATTTCAGTTTGTTTCCTTTGACAGGATACAAGACAAACACCTAGTTTGCCTGAGTTTTAAAAGGACATTTCCTTTGCCCCATTTGAATGGCCAATAAAGACATAAGTCTAACTGGCAAAGTGAAAAGGGGGGGGATAAATAGTATTCTTAAATACTGGTCAAATTGAACATACAAATGTGTGTACAATGACATTAAAAGGAAATATAAGAAAAAAAATTTCTTAAAATTTTATTTCTTCCATGAATGAGAGACAGACAGAGAGAGAGAGAGGGAGAGAGAGAGAGAAGGGGAGACACCCAAAAAGGCTCTTGATGCCAAAGAATACCCCCCAGTCTTTGCTAGCATGTGCTAGCCTGAGATCCAGGGCATAGCCATAACCCAACATACTCAAAGAAGTCTCCAGACTTGAACCTAGAACCATCTTGTGGTTCAGCCTAGTAGAACAATGTGTTACCATGGTGTAACTATCAGGACTCAGGGGAAAAAAAATTCTAAAAGTTGAACATACAGATAGTTGCCTGATAAGCCAGCCAGCCCACCACGTAGGGACTTGTTCACAAATATTACCATTGGATGTTGGTGTTAGAAGCAAGTAGTCTGCTTTACCAAGCTGCTGAATTTTTTGCATGACACCACAACTTCAGTCCCCTCTCTGATCCCTTTGTCAGACTCCATGATGATGATACGAGCTTTTTATGTAATTTAGACCTCAGTGTTCTCTTTGAATTTCTTATTCACTCTAACATTCAGATTACAGAAATATTCCTAAATATGCTTCTTTGCCACAATCCCTACACTTAGTACCCAAAGCAGTGACATGTGGATTCTACAATGCAACATCTTTATGGAATTTTCTAACTAATAAAAGAAAAGGATTACAATAAGCAATCCTAGTGCAGTGAAGATACTGGTATGGGAGAAACAGATATGTAGTTGAAAATACACCTAAGGTACATTGTTTAAAGAATTATTTTATTTAACTTTATCTATTTATTTATTTATTTTAATTTGACCAGAGAGGGACAGAACTAGAGAGAGAGAGAGAAAGTGAGAAAGTAAGCTGCCAGGTCTGGGACTTGAACAGCAGTCGGCCTGTGGAAGTCCAGCGTCCTTAACTACCACATCACCTGCCGGCACCAAATTTTTTTTTAAGTAAATTAGTGGGAATATGCTGGCAGAGTAAGTATAAACAAAACAAAAGAAAAATAAACTATTTCATGTAGTATAGAACTGTTTTGAATACTTGAAAGAAAATTAATGTATCAGGAATTTGCAAAATTTCCATGCAATTCCTGATCTATAAAGTGATCAAATGTTCCTTTTATAGGCAACCAATGTTATAATTTTCTTTTGTCTATTTCCAGATACTTTATACCTATGAGTAAACTAGATATATGTGTGTACATACATATCTAATGTATGCAATATACTTATACAAATATATGTACACATGTATATCTAGACATAGATATGAATATATATAAACATATATACATTATACATATTCATTTTCCATACATAACTTCCTTATCAACTTTAAGACTATATTTTATCACTTACTAGAATAATATTTTCTCACATACTAAGATCAATCAAATAAGAATGCATCTTAAAATTTAATGTAAGGGGGCCGGTAGGTGGCTTGTTGATTAAGGGTGTTGGACTCCCACATGGCTGACCATAGTTCAAGTCCTGAACCTGGTGACTTGCTTTATCACTTTCCATCTCTTTCACTTTCTCTCATTCTGTACCTCTCTAATCAAATTAAAATTAATAAATTAAATTTTTTTAAAAATGTAGACCGTATTTCAGTTGATGAGATTTTTAATCTTAGAAGTTTACAAAATATGGGGAATTTTACAATTAAAATAATCTTAAAGTCATAACAGAGTTCATATTACATAAGGAACTCCTATAAATCAATGTGAAAAAAGAAAAATGACTTATTATAATATTGGAATAAATGATATCAGTTTGCAACAGTAGAAATCAAAATATCCAAAAGTATGTGAAAATTTTTTCCACTTCATTAGTAGTCAGTGGAATTCAAATTAAATACTGTTCTGTAGTATGGAGATTATCAATAATTTAAAGATCTAATCAGATCAAGTGGAGAAGCAAATGTAACATTCTTACATTACTATGGCAGTATAAATTTGTATAATCCATCTGGGTAATAATTTAGCATTGTCTAATAAAAGTCAATGGTATAAATACCATACACCTGTCAGTTTTAGGAAGTATGCCTTACAAAAGCTCTCATACATATATGAGGATGTTTTTAGAAGTATTGTTTAAAGTAACTGAATATTGGAAATAAAATGTTCTTCAACAAAAGCAAAGATAAAATGGAACAGCAACATAGTGAATGGTTTTATTTTACAGCAGAATGGATGAAACTCACAAATAATGCTGAATGGGAGCCAGCAGACAGAATAATGGTTATGTCTCTGGACTCCCATGTAGTCGACCATAGTTTGAGTCCCAGACCAGATGGTTTAAAACTTATGCTGGGCACGTGTGCGTGCATGCCCAAAATCCTGAGAGGAGAATGGAGGAGAAGGGATTACATTATGGCCATCCCCCTGGGAAGTCATTTCTCACTTTCTGTCTCTCAGGTGAGTGCACACGCCCTATAGCAAAAATCTCTAAAAAAAAAATACATAATTAAACAAATAACACTGAACAAAAGAAAGCAACAACATAGGTGAAGAAAGTAAAATACTGAACAAATGCAACAACACAAAAATATTAATGCAGTATAATTTCAATGAATATGCAAAACTAAAGTAAAATATTCAAGGACACATACGTATGTATGCAGGGACATTAGTATGACAGAGGTCCAGAAATGGGACAGAAGTTTTGATCAGGAGAGTGTGAGTAGGCCTTCAGAGGAACTGTACTTGTCTCTCAGTGGCCTGAGCAGAAGTCACACAAATGCTTTCTCATAATCATTTATTAAAATTACACATGTATGGGACCAGCAGATGGCCTAATCTTTCTGTCTCTGGACTCCCACACAGTCCACCATGGCTTGAGTCCCAGACCCAGCAGCTTAAAAGTCATCCCTGGTATGTGTGTGTGCATGCCCTAAATCCCGAGAGGATACTAGAGTAGAAGGGATTGCGCTGTGGCCATCTCCCCTGGGTTGGGAGGTAATTTCTAGCTTTCTGTCTCTGTCTCTTCTGTGAGTATATGCACCCTATAGCAAAAATCTTAAAAAAATAATAATAAATTAACATGTAGGTTTGTAATTCGCCTATAAGCATTTCATTACATTTCATTTCAAAATGAAAAAGGAAATAAAGGAAATGAGATATATAACATATACTTTAAATATATGAGGGTTTTTTTTAAGAAGAGTTAAGATAAACAAGAATATCTGATAAACAAGAATATCTGACTTTTTTCATGTTTATAATTTTTTTAAAGAAAATAAATGTGACTAGAAAGAGTGGGATAAAACATATATAGCAATAGGGTAAGGTAACTTTACTTGTTCTCTCCTATATGTTCTCTCTCTGAGAGCCTTTATTTCAGGATAGGTTTTATCTATAAAAAAGTAACATAACGGACCAGCAGTTGGCATAATGGCTATGTAGCTGGACTCCCATGTAGTTAACAACAGTTCGAGTCCTGGACCCAGTGACTTAAACTCACGCCAGGCACGTGTGCGTGCATGCCCAAGATCCCGAGAGAAGAATGGAGAAGGGATTGCAGTGTGGCCATCCCCCCCGGGGGGGTGATTTCTCGCTTTCCGTCTCTCTCTCTCTCTCTGTCTGGTGAGCATGTGTCCTATAGCAAAAGCCTCTCCCTGCCAAAAAAAAAAAAAAAAAAGGAGAGAATATTTGCTTCCCAAAGCAGCTATCTTGCCCTATATTGATCTAGTAAGGGATAGGGGGGAAAAATGAGATCAGAAAAAAGGGATACAGGCTAAATTACATAAGAAAGGACTGAGGATATATAGGAGAGAGAGACAAAGTTCAAGAGATGTCCCTCTGGAAGAGAGACAAGAAAACAAGACAATAGGAAATATTTCTGTGACATTCCAAGACGAGAAATCAATTAATCATTTTAATAAAAGTTTTCTGTGTGACTCCTCTGGTCAATGCTTTTTTATTTTTATTTAATTTTTTTTCTCTACGCTTTAGCCACAATGATTGTTCACTCACCATAGATAGAGAAAAAGACAGACAGAGGGAAATGAGAATCAACCTCCAGGGAGGATGACCATGCCATAATCCCTTCTCCTCTGGCTACCAGGTCCAGGACTTGAAACCCCAGGACTTAAACCCAAGGAAGTGGGATTCAGTGCTTTAACCACCACGCCACCAGCTGGCTCCCTCTGGTCAATGTTTTTAAGAAAACTTTAATAAAGCTTTACTTTAACTTCCAAGGTTATGTTATGCTCGGATGTTTAAAGTCCAAAAGTATGGTATTATTGGCCTTGTAGATCATGGTCAAATTTATTATTAGATTTACACTAAAAGAGTGATACATGAGGAGTAATGTATTTAAATACAGTAAAACTGAATCTCTAGGAAAACACTACAATCAAAATGATTGATGAGAGTTTATAAAAGACATTACATACATGGTCTGTCATGATATTTTAAAAGAACAAACAACATTTTTAGTGTCATTGAAATAAAAATATGCCAAAAAGATGTATAATTATAGTCACAAAATTACAAACTATGTGGAAACACATTTAATAATTTTAAGTAGGCTTTTAAAAATATTTTGGAAGAGTACAAAATATTATTAGAACATTAGAAAAAGTTTAAACAAATAAGAACATAAGTTATGTTCCACATTAAGAAGACAAACTACTGTAAAAGTATCTAATTTATCTAAAGCAATAATTGATATAAAAATCCTAGTACTGTTTTACACAGAACTCAGTAACTATTTTTAATGGTTAATAAGGGGCCAGCAGGTAGTATGGTGGTTGAGGCACTGGACTTCCGCATGGCCAACCGTGGTTTGAGCCCTAGACCCAGTGGCTTGAAAATCATGCTGGGCATGTGTGTATGCATGCCTAAAATTATGAGAGGAGAATGGAGGAGAAGGGATTGCAACATGGCAAATGTCCTACGGAAGAGGGGTGATTTCTCATTTTCCATCTCTCTGTCTCTCTCTGGTTAGTGCACATACCCTATGGAAAAACCACACACCACAAAAAAAAAGGTTAATAATGTCAAAGAAAATCTGAAAATGATAGCAAACATGTGCACATGTTTGCAGAGGTGAGATGACCTAGCTTAATATTTGAATATACTCAATAGCTAAGAAAATATTTTAAAAGGCTCTTGTGGGCCTGCCCTGGAGCCTCGTGGTGAAGAAAGCTGGATCCCACATGGACAAAAAGGTTCAAATTACAGCTCTAGTGGCCCGAAAAACACTCTGGGCATGCAGATGTGTGTGCCTCCAGTCCCAGTGGGATAGACTAATGGAGGGGAGGGGATTATGATGAGACCACACGTCACTGGGGGGTGCTTTTTCCCCTCTCACTTTCCCTCTCTCTCTTCCTGTCTCTATTGTAAGCGCATGTGCCATCTAGCAATTTAAATAAATAAATAAATAAATAAATAAATAAATAAATAGCTGCAACAAGAAACAAAAGTCTAGATGAATGAAGATAGAAGAAATAGTTGCTACTTTATACAAAAACCTAGACATATGACAATAAATTAAATTAAAAGATCAAGAGATCAGAAAATAATTTTATAAAAAGTTTAGACAACTCAAGGAAATCTTTTAAAAATCAATTCAAATTCAAAGTATAAAATCAAAGTTTATTGAGGGTTGTTCCAGTAACAAGTCAACATGTGAAATACAGAAACAAAATTCCAAAGTTGAACATTTCTAATTCCCACCTGAGATCAGAGAAAATACCCAGCCGATTAATTCACAAATGAGCTAAATAAACGCTTGTGACACAGGATGAACTTACATTTTTGTGAGTGGTTACTATATAGCTTAAGTGCAGCAGTGAGCAACTGATACAAAGACAATTTACTAGCAATTTTTCTCAGTTACATTCTATACCCAGGTTGGCAAACATAGGAACCAAAGACCAGTTAGTAAAAATTACAGGTTTTGTGGGCCACTGTCAGTCTCTGTGGCATATTCCTCTTTGTTTTGTTTTGTTTTGTTTTGTTTTTATAATCTTTTACAAATGTATCTTTAAAATTCTTAGCTTTGACACTATAACAAAAAGGCAACTGTTCAGATTTGAGCCGTGGGCTCTAATTTGCTGAACCCTGTTCTATCTCATGTAAAGACTAGGTATTGCCAACTTGATACAAAATGGTCACTAAGGATGCAAATCAATAGAGCAAAGTAATGCAATAAAATATATTAACTATTTAGATATAATAAAAATGTTAAAATAGAATTTTATCAGCATTTTTATTGTTCATTTTGTATTCCTATCTGGAATGTCATATCGGTAAAGGTTTAATAACAAGTTATTAGGTGACAGTAAATATTACCACCACGCTAATTTCACACCAATGGAGTGAAGTTGAGATGCATATAGCTGGCCCCACGTGTGCCAGGAAGCGCCGACTCCAGCACATCAAAGTTGTATTGCCTACCTATTTTACTGCCAATACTAGAGTTCAGTAGCAGTGATAAAAAAAATTGGTTATAATTCACAGAGTGAGTTTTCCTTAAATTGATGTGCTTCTTTCATTGCCTGACTTTCCTAGTGCCCGTTAATTTTTTTTTTCCGACCCTGGAAAAGACATCTTTGTAACTGCTTTCTTCCATAAATGATCTTCCTATCATCTACATTCAAAACACTCCATTTTAAATACACTTACCTGACTTGGTTTGATCATCTTCAATGAGAGAAGAGGAAATTGTCTTATTTTCAGGTATGGCGATTAACAGTATTTTTGAAATCTAATTAGAAAGAAAAATATTTAAATATTATGAATCAGAATACCTTTGTCTTTTATTTGACTAGAAATTGTCAACTGATACTGTCAGGTGAATTTCTGATATTATAAGATATATTAGAGATACATAAAAATGAATACTAAACTATGTTAAGCATGTCAGAAAATCCAACAATGTACTCTTTTTTCCTACAAGACTATGTAAATCCCCTCCAGGAACACCAAATATAAAAATTCTTGTTGAAGAGGGATCTTTGGGGCCAGCCCCTGGTATGGTGGTTAAGGTAGCTGGATCCCAATAGCCAGTCATACAGTTCAAGTACAAGAAACAGCAGCTTAAGAAACACATTGGGCACATGACACCGAGATCCACCCACCAGCCTCAGCTAGCCTGGATCATGGGCACAAATGTGCCTGGCATGCTCCAACTTGAATTACAAACCTTCCCACGAGGGATTGCCTCCCAGAGCACCACATTTTACCACTGCCCCACAGTCTGACCCAACAGTCTGTCAGGATAACAGGACTGGTTATCCTAAGGAGTACTCTGAGAAAGTGACATTTGTCTATCATGAACTGAGAAAACGTCCCAAAAGATTTTAGGGAAGAATTTTCCTGGCAGAGCGGACAAAAACTAACAGTCCTAAAGCGGGAAATGTGGTTAGAGTGGCCCAGAAACATGAAGGTAAACAATAATTAACCCTATTACCCGATCCTAATGCAAAAGTGTAAAATAATGACAACAGAAAGGGTTATTGCACTTTAACTGACATTCAACCAAAGCATTCTGTCATCCTCTCCTGATTCTTCCTGACTGGAACCCTCAGGCTATCTTCATCACCCTGGCAGGCTAGCTCGCCAACTCACTTTCAGGGTAAAACTCTCAGATCTTTCATAAAGTTTTGCAAGAAAGCTGATTCTTACAATTTTGTGAATTTACAAGTCAGGCAGGCCATGTTAGTAGTTTGAAATCAGCCATGGTGAGTAGATTTACACTATGGCAATCAACAAGTGCCACATATCAAGTCATGGTTTTGTCTTGAGAGATGGTTGTCAAACATTTACTGGCACACCTCTTGTAAACAAAGGTTCATGACTATGTAAGAGTTGTCTCATTAGATACAACATAAGACCACTGAAGACAGGATGACAGATCTGATGACTAGACTCAAGAAGGTCATCAAAGCTGGAATGAGTTCTACTCAGAAAACAGAGTATAGATAATGTGGTTCTAGAACAGTGTAATGAAGAGAAATAAAGAATCATCATAATAGATTAGTAGGTAAAAGAAAGTGCTAACTTTGGGTTGAAAAGGTTTGGAAATCAACTATTTCAAACTTTATATCTTAATATATATGGAATGTCTGCACTCTGTGGCAGAAACTGAAAGATTGAAAGGTATAAAAGCATGGAGAGCAACTGTGGATACTAGAGACAGTGCAGGAGGAGGCTGGGAAATGGAGGGGGGAGGGAAACAAGGGGGAAAAGAAAGAAGCACACCATTTAAGGGACACGAAAATGGAAAAGTATCGGTTGATAATATGTATGGTAATGTCTTTGACTGAACCAATATGCAGTGTATTCATGATGGGAAAATCCGTTTGGTATGCTGTAATAATACACAATGATTGAATGTAAAAACAATATTTTAAGAAAAGAAAAAAGAAAAATGCATCATGACTTTTCAGACAACCTAAAAAAGTACAGAAATGATCCTGAAAAAAAAAAATCCAACTTTGTATCTTAAATTCTGTCTATTTTCAACTTCTCTTTGAAAAATATCATCTCCTACTTTGGAGAGGAAATAAAAAAATTCTAAGTCACTTCACCAAACTCACAATACGAAGACATCTTTGCCCTTCCTTACCTCAGTCTTTAGTAATCCTATTCTTCTGCTGGTTTGTCTCATCCCTCAACTTGCACAAGAAAGCTTCTAACATCCTCCCTTCTTGAGTTATTACTTTAATTACCTTTTTAAAATCTGTATCTTATCAGAAATCTCATATATGCTCTTTTTTTAAAGCAATCTTTTTCTTAATACATATGAAGCCAAACATTTTTTCAGCATCAATCTAATAAGTGGAAATGCCTTTCTTTCCACTTTTAGGATCTCCTATGAAAACTACTTTATCAAAGCTCATTCTTTTTCTTCTTCTTTTTTCCCCCCATAGGGCACATGCACTTGCTGGAGAGATACAGATAGAGAGAGTGAGAGTGAAAGTGAAAAATCACTTCTCAGAGGGGAAGGCCAAAGTACAATTCCCTCTTCTCTTTTCTCCTCCCAGCATTCTGGGCATGCACACACCTGTGCCTGGCTTGATTTCAAGCTGACAGATCTGGGACTAGTACCACAATCAGTCAGTACAGTGCTTAACCACCATGCCACTTGCTGACCCCATCATGACTTTTTTCTTTCCCCTTTCCCTTCTCTAGCCACCTACTCTATTTTCTTCTGAAGATTCATTATTAATATTATATTTTTGTAATCTTTTCCTTTGTTTTCTCTTTCTACCATTAGAATACACAATCTGATTTACATAATTGGTTTCCATTATAATACTGTAGTCTTGACATCTCCAACAAACCCTCCAATACAACTTTCTACAATGATGAAAATGTCCTAAACCTGTATTTTTCAAAATGGTAGATAGATACTAGCTACATGATTTCTTCAGTCAATACAGATCACTTGAAATGTAGCTAATACAACTGACGCATTAATTTAATTTTACATCATTTTACTAATTAAATTTAAATAGCTACATTTGGCTACTAGGTACAAAAACATAAATCCATAGCAATGCCTGGTACATAGAATGGGGTCAATAAAGTCTTGGCGAAAATAAAAAGAAGTCAGTGAATAGGAAAACATGTATGACTGAATGAAATGCTGGAAATTAGTTTATAATCCTTTGGATTTGACCTGGGACTTTCCCCTCTATCTATTCAAGCTTCCTGGCATTGGTTCTGTTTTCAAGTTTTATTAATAGTGTTGCTTGTTTCCACACCTGACTAGCATGTGACATTAGAAATCTTTCTGTTTCGTCAGTCTTAGGTTGACACCTGAACATAACACCACATTCCTCACAGTCTGTTTGCTGCTTCATGGATAAAACAAAACTTCTGAGCTATCTATCTTCCTGAACAGAAATTCTCTTCATTTTGCGCACTTTCACAATTTTATTTGTCATTACCTTTCTAAAATATGCTTACAGTGAGATAGTGTACAGCAATATAATAAAGAAAGAAAAAGGCTGGGACCAGCAAGTGGCGTGGTGGTTAAGGCGCTGGACACTCCCACATGGCTGACTATGGTTCGAGTCCTGGACCTGGTGGCTTGCTTTCTCACTTTCTCTCTCTCACTCTTTCTCTGTGTCTCTCTGGTCAAATTAAAAAATAAATGAATGAAAATTAAATAATAAATAATTCTTTAAAAAAAAAAGAAAGAAAGAAAGAAAAAGGTTAATGATAAAACTGAAATTCCAGTTCTTAATGGTCACATTTCCCTTCCACCCTCACCAGAAATTACGGCCATCAAAAATATAATTCCATGGTTTCATTATGTTTACAATGTAATATGTCACAAAATAAAATAGTATATAGTATTAGTTAAGTTTTAAAATTTTATAGGAATTACATTATAATCTAATTCTACAACTTCTTTTTTTCTCCTATTGAATGTACCCATGTTTGAGATGTATACATATTGTTACCTGAAATGTATTTAATTCTTATAATTGTATAGGATTGCATTGCATTGGCACCCCATTCTCATATTGACAGTCATTTCAGTTGTTTTCAAATATTTCCCTATTGTAGCCAAGATTGCTATAAAAATTCTTGTACGTGTGTGTGTGTGTGTGTGTGTGTGTGTATGTGTTTAATACTAGATTATTTCTAGGATATATGTGTGGAGAATACATGTTGGGCTTAAAATATTTTTTAACCTTCAACAGTTCTAGATATAGTCCTTTGCCTATACACATATATGCATTAAAAAGATCTTCCAATTTATTCCATTCACCGTTATTTGACTAAAACATTGATTTTTTTTTTTTTTTTTTCTGAGAGGTTTTTGCTATAGGGCATGTGCGCTCACCAGAAAGACAGAGACAGACAAAGTGAGAAATCATCTCCTGGGGGGATAGCCACGCCACAATTCCTTCTTCTCCATTCTCCTCTCTGGATCTTGGGCATGCACTCACATGTGCCCGGTGTGAGTTTAAGCCACCGGGTCCAGGACTTGAACTTCAGTCAACTACATGGGAGTCCAGCAACATAGCCATTACGCCAACTGCTGGTCCCAAAACATTGATTTTTAATGTAAAGGACATATAAATCATTTCTGACTCACCAGTTGCCAATATCCACAAGTCATAGCCAGAGTCAGCAGTTAAATAACTTAGAAACACCCACAAAAATTAAGTCTTAAAGTCAACAGTGGTAAATAAAATATACTCTTTGAAAACCTAATTATTATCTGTTTGTAGATTTTATCTTTGTGAAATGCTGCTTCTTTTAATTCATGTTATTTTAATACTTTGATACAGCTATAAAATTAATGACTTTCCTATTCTTTCCTTTTTGCATTAAAATATTAATCAAGTTTAGTTTGTCTTCAGTCATTTCAGAGCCTTGCACATTCTTTCCAGTAAACAGTGCAAAAATACTGGAGTCCTTCTAGCAATTATGAAACTTTGTATCATTTTTTTTACTCTTATTGATTTTTATCCTAATGTGCTTAATAATGGTTAAAGATCTATATTTCTTTAGCAAAGAAGATAAAAATAGTCTGATAACAGAATATATTTGATAAGCTGTGGGAATATTGAAAAAAATAGTTGCCTTTTCCTCTCTTTGCACCCCATAATTTAGTTTCTGGGCTGAATTATCTTTTAAGATCCATTTCTGCTTTAATATTCCATAGTGCTTGGCTTATTTTATTTTAGTCATTCAATGATTTTATTTAGTAATTTTTAGTTTGTATCTTTTAAGTTACTATGTTATTTTTTTAAGAAGCAAATATGAGAAAGACAATCTATGCCTGCAAGGAATTCACCAATTTGATGATACATTACTTATTTTTTGCAAGGGTGTTTTTTTTACACAGGCTTAAGAAGTTTTATGTTCATAAAAAAATACAAATATTCCTTGATACACTTTTATCACCCCCTTGACTCTGTCTTTATTTTATATTCTATAATCTAACTCTACTAGTCATCAAAACAAACCATACACCTCCATGCTGCCATTCTGTTACAGTCTCTTTACCTTTCCTTAAGTCTCTATCTAATACAGAGTCTTCTTTAACTTGTCACTAGAAAACATATTGTCTTTGTTCTTCTCCAAATACTTTCTTATATGTTCAGTACCATATTGCACTTACCATATAATCTTTTGAATAACTGTGTATAGCATATTTTTCCCACTTAATTATGAGATCTGAAAGGCAAAGGACTTTCTCTCTTTTATGTTTTTGTTATAGAAGCTCAAAAAAGTAAAATTTCCTTAATATGTTGTTGGATATGATTTGCTAGTATCTTGTTGAGAATTTTTGCATCTATATTCATCAGACACATTGGTCTATAGTTTTCCTTCCTTGTCCCCTGTCCTTATCTGTTTTAAGGAAAAGGGTAATGAAGTCTTCATAGAATGAATTTGGGAGAGTTCACTTTTTTGGATCATGACCAGGTAGGCTTTATTCCAGGGATTCAAGGTTGGTTCAACATACATAAAACCATAAATGTAATACACCATATTAACAGAAAGAAAGAGAAAAAGAATATGATCATATCAATTGATGCAAAAAAGCATTTGATAAGATACGACATCCCTTCATGATCAAGACTCAGCAAAATCAGCATAGAAGGGTCATTTCTCAACACAATAAAAGCTATCTATGAAAAATCCATAGCGAACATCATCCTGAATGGGGAAAAACTGAAAGCTTTCCCACTAAAAACTGGTACAAGACAAGGATGCCCACTTTCTCCACTCCCTTTCGATATAGTACCAAAAGTCCCCACCAATACTATCAGAAAAGAGAATAAAATAAAAGGCATTCAAATAAGAAAAGAAGAGGTGAAACTATATTTGCAGATGCCACGATGGTATACATAGAAGACCCAATGGTATCCATGGAAAAATTCCCGAAAGTAATACATGAATACAGTAAAGTTGCAGGATACAAAATCAGCATACAAAAATCTACAGCATTTCTATATACATACAACAGGCAGACTGAGATAGAACTGAAAAAAGTAATTCTATTTACCATAGCCACAAAAAGTATAAGATACTTAGGAATAAATCTAACCAAAGAAGTTCAAGACCTCCACAAGGAAAACTATGAGATGCTAAAAGAAATAGAAAATGACACAAAAATGTGGAAGGATATCTCATGTTCCTGGATTGGAAGAATTAATATAATCAAAATGGCAATTCTGCCCAAATTAATATACATATTTAATGCAATCCCAATCAAAGTGCCAGAGACATTCTTCACAGATCTAGAAAATACAATCACACAATTTGTCTGGAATCATAAAAGACTTCATATTGCCAAAGCAATCCTGCACAAGAAGAGTGGAGTAGGTGGCATCTCACTCCCTACAAAACCATGGTAATCAAAAAGGCATGGCACTGGCACAGAAATAGACAGATGGACCAATGGAACAGAATAGAGTCCCCAGAAATAAACTCCCAGGGAACCAGCAGTTAGCGTAATGGCTATGTTGCTGGACTCCCACGTAGTCGACCGCGGTTCGCGTCCCAGACCCGGTGGCTTAAAACTCACGCCAGAGGCGTGTGCATGCATGCCCAAGATCCCGAGAGGAGAATGGAGGAGAAGGGATTGTGGCATGACCATCCCCCCCTGGGGGATGATTTCTCGCTTTCTGTCTCTATGTCTCTCTCTGTCTGTCTGGTGAGCGCACACACCCTATAGTGAAAACCTCTCCAAAAAAAAAGAAAGAAAGAAAGAAACTCCCAGACATACAGCCAACTGATTTTTGACAAAGGGTACTAGTCAATCCAGTGGGGAAAGGAAAACCTCTTTAGCAAATGGTCCTGGAAAAACTGGATATCCACCTGCAGAAGGATGAATCTGAACCTCTACTCTCATCATTGAAAAAAACAAACTCAAAGTGGATCAAAGATCTAAATGTAAGACCTCAAACTTTAAAACTGCTGCAGGGAAACACTGGGGAAACTCTGGGAGACATTGGGGTAGGCAAAGACGTCTTAAATAAGATCCCCAATGCATAGTCAATAATCTCAAAAATAGACAAGTGAGATTACATCAAATTAAGAAGTTTCTGCATGGCAAAAGAAACAGTAATTAGTGTGAATCAACAGCTCTCAGAATGGGAAAATATTTTGTAAACTATACATCAGATAAGGGGCTGATAACCAGAATACACAAGGAACTCAAGCAGCTATCCTGAAAAAAATTATTAACCCTATTAAAAGATGGGAGAATAAATTGAAAGAATCACTTTCTAAGGAAGACATATGAATAGCCAAAAGGCATATGAAAAAATGCTCAACATCCCTAACTGTAAGGGAGATGCAGATCAAAACCACAATGAGATATCACCTAATCCCAGTCAGGATGACTGAGATTAAAAAAAAAAAAAGTAAAGTGTTGGCAAGGGTGTGGTGAAAGGGAAACTCTCCTACACTGCAGGTGAGAATGTAAACTGGTCCAGTCACCATGAAGAACAATTTGGAGATCTACGAATAGAACTTCCATATGATCCAGCAATCCCACTCCTGGGTATCTACCCAAAGGACAGAAGAATTCTTAAAAGTGCTTGCACATTGATGTTTATTGTGGGATTACACACAATTGCTAAGACACGGAACCACCCCAAATGCCCATAAACAGATGAATGGATTGAAAAAGTGGCACATATACTCTATGGAATACTACTCAGCCATAAAACAATAAGACCATGGTTTTTGACAGAAAATGGATGAATATGGAAGATTTACTGTTGAGTGAAGCAAGCCAGGCTTATGAAGGAGAGATATTATATGTCTCCACATAATATATACCAAGTGTATGCACTCTATGGCTGAAACTGAATGACTAAGAGTTATAGAAATTTAGTAAATGGTTGTGAATATCAGATACAGTGTAGGAAGAGGGTGGGTGAAGGAGTAGAGTCTGAGGAAGGACATTAATGAGAAAAATAGAAAGGCAAGGCATATATGGGGCAAAGAAATGGATTATTATCTATTGAAGATAAATTTATAGTATTGTCAACTGGACTGGTGAGAAATGTACACATGTTGCAGTATTCACTTTGTAACCTAAGTAACATGAGATTGAATGTATAAAAGAAATTTAAATAAAAAGAAATTTTAAAAAAGTAAAAACTCCAAAAATTTTTTAGTTTTAGTAAGATAAAGATTGAATAGTGGTAACATTTCTGAAAAATGTGATCTTGAAAAAACAGGTTGAGTTATGATAATAAAATGAAGTTAAATAACTGGCACTTGCAAATGAGGAAACTTCAAAATGTCCATGGAAATGGAGTTAAAATATAAGAAAATAAAAATATAAACTTTATTTCTCAACCTTAGCTTCATTAAGTTAAAGACACTTTTGTAAATGAAGATAGCTATTTAATGCTTAAAGAACTGAGGGTGTTGGGACTAAATAAAAATTTAGGTTTTTAATTTTTTTTTCATTATTAACTGAAGAAACATGTGTACCCTTGCAGGAGATATAAAAGAGAAAGTGAGAAAGCACCCACCAGGAGGATGGTCACACTACAATTCCACCCCTCCAAATTTTCTCTCAGGATTTGGGGTATGCATGCACATGCACCTAGTGTGTTTTTCAAGTCAACAAGTCTGTAACTAGAACCACACAGTTGTCCATGTGGAATTCAGTGTCCTTAACCATTACATCACCAGCTGGCCCCAAAATTTTAAAGATTAGAAAACAAAAATTCAGAAAGAGCCAAATCAGGACTATAAGGTGGTTGCTTAATAATTTCCCAGCAAAACTCACAAAATTGCTCACACTGAATTAGATGAAGTGAGCATGAGAATGGTCATGGTAGAGAAGGACCAATTCTCTGTAGTGGCTAATTTTCTGCTAATGCTAACTGGCTGTCTCAAAATACTCTCACAATAAGCAGATGTTATTGTTCTTTGGCTCTCCAGAAAGTCAACTAGCAAAATTATTTGGGCATCCCAAATGACTTCTGCCATACATGATTTTGCTCTTAAACGATCTGCTTTCTCTTTGATTGGACCTTTTCCCACTCTTGGTAGCCAGTTTTTGGATTGTGTTTTGTCTTTAGGATCATACTAGTAAAGACACGTTTCATCTTCTGTTGCAGTTTGCCAAAAAGTGCTTCATAACTTGATCCTATGTGCTTAAAAGTTCCATTTAAAGCTCTGCGCTGGTCTATAGCTGATCCGGGCACAACAACTTAGGACCCATTGAGTGAAAAGTTTGTTCAAATGTAATTTTGCAGTCAGAGATATCTATGGTGCTGGCTATTGTTCTGCTGCTAATTGTCAGCTATCTTCAATTAGGGCACAGACAATATTAATACTTTTCCACAAACTGAACTGATGATCTGTTCACTGTGGGCATCATTTTCAACAAAGTCTCATCCCTCCTTAAAAAGGATGAGAGGTATCCTTAAAGAGATATCCTTGGCAGCCGATAGAGAATTGGGATTTGTAAGAAAAAGACTAATTCAAACTTTCAGTGTGGATTTAACCTCAAAGTCAGATTTCAAGTGAAAGTAAAGCAAGCAAAAACATAAATGCCATGCAGACTCTTGCTCTCTGTGATTTCCTCTTTCAGTGTCTGGCAGGTTTCATTGTAATAATAAAGACAACAAAATTATCTTCCTTCCCCCCCCCCCCCAAAAAAAAAGGTATCTTTGGGACCAGCAGGTGGCATAATGATTACATTACTGGACTCCCATGTAGTTAACTGTAATTCAAGTCCCGGACCTGATATCTTAAAACTCACACTAGCCATCCCCCCTGGGGGGTGATTTCTTGCTTTCTGTCTCTCTGTCTCTCTCTCTGTCTGTCTGGTGAGCGCATGTGCCCTATGGCAAAAACCTCTCCAAAAAAAAAAAAACAAAAAACAAAACAAACAAACAAACAAACAAAAACCTCACACCAGGCATGTGTGTGTGCAAGCCCAAGATCCTGAGAGGAGAATGTAGGAAAAGGTATTGCAGCATGGCCATTCCCCCTGGGGAGTGATTTCTCACTTTCTGTCTGTCTCTGTCTCTCTAGCAAGCACATGTGCCCTACAGCAAAACTGTCACTTAAAATTTATTTTAAAAAATAAAACAAAAAGAATCCATTTGTAAACTGCTGATTTTGTTGGGACATTATCCTCACCAGCTGTTAATAAAGTATCAATGATTCCACCATTTTTCTACCCAAGCTTCTCCATAAATACTGACGACAGAGTCTGACTGCTTTTTCCTATTTCTAAAATTTCTTTCAGAAGGCCTGGGGTGAGTCATGCCCACAGGCATTAACAGATTATTTTGGCCCATTGATAACAAGACTTCTTACATCTTGTCCCTGGCATAGTATCCGGTAATGCGTGAGTCACACTCAAAATTATTAACAGACTATTTTAACTCATTGATAACAGGACTTTTCCAACAGCTTGTCCTTGGGACAGTATCTTGTGACTATATACAGGCCCCCCTTATCTCTGTTAAAGTACACTCTCTACCAAGCCCTTCCCCAAATCCACCAGTCCCTGCTTCCACATGTCCCAGCTTTTTGGACCAGATCAATGGAAAGTTCTTCACTAAATTCTAAACTTTGTCTGTCACTCCCAAAATCAAATAAAAAGAACCCCTGTACCCAATCAGCCCTGAGAGAGAGACATGTTTTGCCTCCTCTCCAGGCCTAGGTCACTCAAATTTGTGCTTAAAAATAAACCACATTAAATAATTTTTTTTGTAGAGTTGGGTATTTCCATCAACAATACAATGCTTGTTTTTGCTTCAATTTTACCACAATTCATACTTGTCTGACAAATCTGTTCTTTTTAAACTAATGTGTTATCCTTCTTAAAGCATCAAACCAGATCATTCTCAGACATGTAACAATTTAGTACATGTTTATTTTTGTGTGAATGATTTTCTAAATCCACACATAATTTTTTCATAATACGCATTTTCCATAAAATTTTTTTCAGAGGTTTTTGCTATAGGGCACGTGTGCTCACCAGAAAGAAAAAGAGAGACAGAGAGACAGAAATCAAGAAATCACCCATCGGGGGGATGGTCATGCCACAATCAGTTCTTCTCCATTCTCTTCCCGGGATCTTGGGCACATATGCACATGCGCCTGGGAGTTTAAGTCCCTGGTCTGGGACTCAAACTGCAGTCAACTACATGGGAATCCAGAAACAAAGCCATTACCCCATCTGCTGGTTCCAATTTTCCATAAAATTTTGAAGACTTTTTATATTTTTATGAGTTAAGAATTGCTTATAATTTGAAGAACCATAATTTTCCCTTAAACGCAGAAAAAATTGTACTTATAAAACTATAGGTCAACATTTCAATCATAGATTTGGGGGAAATATTTAAACTTTCAAGATATAATCATTATGGGGCTAGCAGGTGGCATGGACTCCCACATGTCCAACTGCAGTTCAAGTCCGGGACCTGGCAGCTTGCTTTCTCACTCTTTGTCTCTCTCTCTGGTGATCACACATTCCTTATAGCAAATTTAAAAAGAATACTAATAATAAATAAAATATATATATAAACTAATAAACTTTAAAAAGGTGTTATCATTATCCATCCCTGACAACTAGTTTTTAAACTTTTTTATTAAGTTCATTTATTAGAATAAAAAATTCTAAATGAGTTTACAAACTAATTCATTGATTCATGATTTTCAATGACGTTTCTAGAACAACAGAAAAAATGCTGCAAAATAAATGAAGAATAAAGAAAATGAAAAAGTGTACTGAACACTGTTTTGGAGGGAAAAAGTAATATAGCAATATTAGTACAGAGACAAAAAAAGAATAATTCACTCTGACAGTGTGCCAATAAGGAATAACTATGATCTTCCTAAGCCGCACAGCTTAGAAAATATAAAGGAAAAGCCAGCAACAATTAAGACAAATAGAAAAACATAAATGCACACCACACGTACCCTCCACCACCCCTCTCTACCATCCAATTGGAAGTTCTTTCAATAAAACAAGAAAAAATGTTTGTCAAATAAAGCAACACAGTAAAAGACGACAGTAACATTGAACAGGTACTTATCAAATAGTAACTTTCATTGTAACTTAAGTTTCAAAAATTCTTAAATTGCATTTTAGAGATTCATAATAACACAATAGAAGACAAGAATAAATCATGCCTTGAGAGTTGCCTTCACACAGAACATCTTTTTTATAATCTTATTATTTTTTATTATACAATAATAGGTTTGATTATTTTGTGAAATGCTGAAGGTGTTACGAAATTGTAACGAAAATCATAAAAAAGCAATTGTTCCATATCTCTCCTATACACATCTATGGTAATTTCTTTTATAAATCTTTAAAATATTGCTATGGTGCCAAATCTCTTCTCTCTCTTTTCAATAAAGTTCTATTGACTTTATATTATGTCTGTATTATATCCAACATATTAGAGTTAAGATACATTAAATATTATGTCTCATGGTTTTGCTAAAGCCAAGCACATTTTCGGAAAGATTAAATTCATCTTTTTCATACAAATCAAATTATAACTGAAAGAGTCAATTTCTACACATATATTCACGAAGATATCTCATAGTGTATTCAGAATTTGTCCGAGTAAAGAGATGAGCCTTTCACCTCCTGGTAATTACTTGAGACTTAAAGAATGGCAAATAATTCAAATCAGCTTTCATGATGCTAAATTATTTCATAGGTCAATGTCATGTATTAAATTATTATTTCACCTCTGAGTCACATCAAATAATTTCACAGTGGGGATACTGAGAATGCCTTTATATTTTCTGACAAATAAAAAAGTACATACATTATTTTTATTTAATAACTATACTTTGTCTCAAATGTAAAATAACAGGTCCTTATATATTTGAAGTTAAAATACTTACTGAGGGATCAGCAGTTAGCATAATGGCTATGTCGCTGGACTCCCACGTAGTCGACCGCGGTTCGCGTCCCGGACCCGGTGGCTTAAAACTCACGCTGGGCGCATGTGCGTGCGTGCCCAAGATCTCAAGAGGAGAATGGAGGAGAAGGGATTGCGGCGTGGCCATCCCCCCGGGGGGGTGATTTCTCGCTTTCTATCTCTCTCTGTCTCTCTCTGTCTGTCTGGCGAGCGCACGCGCCCTATAGCGAAAACCTCTCCAAAAAAAGAAAAAAAAAAAAATACTTACTGAAGGAATATATTGTGAATTCGAAAATATCATGCCATTTTACTCTGATACAGTATCATCAGGATTATTTGCTCCTGAAGAAATGTGCCTTTTGGCTCTATTTTTTTTTACAATATCAATAATTATTTATTGAACACTTCCACATATTTCTAATATGTATTTTGGGGAATATAAGAAAATTATTAGACACGACTCCTGGCCTCCAGAAGTTTTAACTTATTTGACTATATTACTACTCTGAAATATACAGAGGACCCTTGACTCAAGAAAAACAAAAATGATGACTTGCACTTAAAACATATGACGTATTCATTTATTTCCCTTAACTACTTTTTGGCCCTATTTTGAAAGAAGACTCAAGCACTAGGAGTTTAGCCACTCACCAGGGTTCTCTGTAGCCGGACTGTATAGGGCCAGATTTTTCCCTAAAAGTGTGCCACCATGTCCACTTGCTAAAAACTTGGAGGGGTTAAAATTAGGCTACCTAGGGTGAAATAAAAGAAAAACCAGAGCCCCCAGAACCCTTTAATGTGCTGTTGTATGCAGTAAATCTTTTAATAAGAATAATAGGTATAGTATTTCCCAATAAATTTTTAAAATGTAACACTGGTTGAATAAAATCAGAAGAAATTATGATGAAGTCTCTGCTTAAGATACAAAATTAGTCTCCAAATCAATAGATTAAATCTTAAAGTTAAAAAAAAAAAGACGATAAAGGCCTTGTTGAGCACAGCAGAAACACAAAAAGCCTTAGAGCTATTCATAAAAATATACGGCCACTAAAATATTTAAAAATAATTTATATTAGGAAGAGATACTTAAGAAGAAATGACAAAGTGGTCCTGACTTAATGTGTCAGCAGACAAATTAAGAAAAAAAAAAATATATCCAAACAGAAAACATGGAAAACCTACTTGGAACTTGTGATGCCTATACACACACACACACACACACACACACACACACACACGAGTGAATGAGAAAGAGTGCTCAAATTATTTATTATAAGAAAAATGTTCAATCTGCAATAGCTGAAAACAAGATGAGCATTTTTGTAGAACTTCTAATACAGTAACTAATAGAGTACAGTCACGCAACCTTCAAAATAATAGCAATAACATATTTATTATGTTGGAAATATATTGCCTGACCTAATAAAGAAAAGAAAATTCTATATTATATAAATGACATAAATGCCACTTTGAGAAAGAAAACCATAAAATTTTAAAAAGAACTTCTCTGAATTCAAGGAAATAGCAAATGTTAAAAAAAAAAAAAAAAAAGAAAAGAAAAGAAACATCACTTTTATCTATAAATTCTTTTATATTCAGGCAGCCATATTATAAATCACTTATCTCACTAGTCATTCTAACTAGAGGATATAGAATATTTGCAAGCCAGGAAATCAAACAAAAAGGCTATTTGTTAACAAAAATAAGCTTAAATTTGAGATTGCATTACTGTTTAAGATAGATTATATATGCTGTTTTCCAGCTCTTCTGTGTTAAAAGATAAGTGCCTTCTTGTAAAATTATGTTCTCTCTCACATAAAATGTAAACGTGTTCTCAACAAGTTTAGTATATGCTAGATAATTACGAAGTGAGATAAAGTATAGGTACTACATAAGCAATATTGGTCCATAAATTGAATTAATTTATTTTAATTACTTCAGATATAGCTGCACCTACGAATTAATCCACCAAAACCATTAGCCTTTTGCATTTACCCAATATTGAAAAATGTCAAAACAGCTCTGCTTGAGTAAAATAAAAGTAGGTCTCTGATAGCTTTTAAACCTAAACATAATGAACCTATTCAGAGCTTTATTTATTCCTGCACACCATTTTTTATCAATGCCTAACTGTTCAGCAATAAAAACGTGAAATACATGAACAATGAAACACTTTTGATTAAGCGTTTTTTATATGTCAGTTATGCTGAATTATATTTTGGGATTGTGATAGAGACAGTACTGTGTTCTTCCTGGACACAGGAGGAAACTACATTTGTTGATCTTTCTTGAAGACAGTTTCAGCACCATGTAACTGGTGCCCAAAGGAATTTGGAGTAAATCTTGATTTCAAAACATTCCATTTGCAGGGTCAGGTGGTGGTGCAGCAATGCTACAACCCTGCAATGCTGGGTCCCATGAGAAGGTCCCAGATTCAAGTCTGAGGTCTTTCTATACACATGGTACACATACTCCCATGACCTGGGATGGACTGCAGTATGAGGACTCTGTTGGGTGCCTGCCTATCTATATCTCACACACAGAAGAAATTAATTAATTACAAAAATTCCATTCATTCCAACTTCTTTTTCCTTTCCACAGCAAACTTGTAAATCATGTAATCCAGACTGTAAAGCTTAAAGTGATAGCAGTTGAAATCCTGGACCACTCTTGGAAGACCCACCAAGGGATGTTATCTTATCCATTTAGCACTGTAACATGATTGAAAAAGAGATTTTTTTTGGGGGGAGGGTGGTTTAAACCACTGTAGCTTTGGACACTTTAACGAAGTATGGTCTAACCTAATAGAGGGTTGCATTATTAAGTTGATTAACTGATCATGAGTACTGACCAATAATTTGAAAATTATAATTGTTTAAAGATAAATAAAAGCAACAATAATGGAGATGACTCAAATTATGATTCACTGTCATCAAAACCAAAACAATACAGTTTATACAAGTGAAATACATTTGTAACACGTTTAATACTATTGTAGTAAAGTAGAGAAAACCAACCACTAGTATTTTGGCAAGTTCTCTGCATTGCAAGCTGAAGAAACTTCTTGTGTAGTAAGAATGTTCATTTTCTTTAGAATATCTGAATTACAAGCATTCATAAATTGGAACAAAATTAGTTTAATTTTGCTTTGAATTTAAAACATAATTATTTTTATAGAAACAAGCTCAAACTGAATTATTTCACATCTCGTTATCTATATATCTCTATAATATATATCATATTTTTATTATGTTCACACACACCCTATGGTATTATTTAAATCAACTTGTAACAATACACATTTTAATAAGTATTTTTATATTAGGTATTAAAATAAATACATAGTTATTTTAATGTAAACTTTCACGTATGACCTCAAATTAACCTTGTTACTATCAGTGATATAAATAGCCTAGTTAGGAATCATTCTCTTATAATTAGATTCTCAAGTAATTAAACTACAACTTCCCTAACCCCGAATAGCACCATGTTTTCAAAAATATTATTCTATAAGGGGCCAGCAGGTGACACTGTGGTTAAGGTGCTGGACTGCCAGCTAACCAACTGTGATTTAAGTCCTGGACCTGAAGCTTGAAACTCACTCCAGGTGAGTGTACATGCGTGCCCAAAATCACAGGAGGAGAATGGAGGAGAAGAGATTGTGGCATGACCATCCCCCTTGGGGGGTGATTTCTTGCTTTCTGTCTCGGGATTTGGGGCACACAAGCACACATGCGTGGCGTGAGTTAAGACATCAGGTCCAGGCCTCCAACTGCGGTTGACTACCTGGAATACAGCAACGTAACCACCACGCTATCTGCTGGTCCCAGTGTTCCTTTTACACAATTCAGTTTGTGGGCTATGGTTCATACTTTCTACACCAGTAAAGGTATATTGCTTGTATAACCTAACCACTTTTAGTAAAGTTTTTTTATATAAGGCAACTGTAAATTTCACTAAAAGAAGATAGTAATATAGTTCTCTAGCCCAAGTTTTAGAATTAATCTTTCAGCAAACTCTGTCCCTCTCTTTCTCTCTTTCACACACATACACACACACACACACACACACACACACAATAATACTCCTAGATGCACATACCAATAAAGACTCTTCTTAATTTTATCACTCTAGGCCCCTTAGCAACAACAAAACAAATAAATCTCTTTTAATAAACACAACCAGTTACCTACTTAAAAACAGAACCTAGTAACAGAGGAAGCATTGTGCCCACCCATACTATTTGTATCTAGTATTTTTTGTGATGCTTAGTAAAACAAACCTCAGATAATACTTTGCAAAATCACATGCCTTTGTCCACTGATCCAATCATTCTTTTTAAAAGTTTGAACAAACAACTCTCTTGATTGTCTTTTTCTTTCTTTATTTTTTTTAATTGCCAGAAGGCATGTGAACTTGCCAGAGACAGAGAAAGAGAAAGAGGGAGAGAGCATCCCCCAAATGGAGCATGGGTACACAGTTCCTTCTCTTCTATTTCTTCATCAGGATTTGGACATGCATAAACATGTTTTCTGGAATGTTTTTCAAACCTCTGGGACAAGGATTTTAATCACTGTCAGCCATGTGGTATCTGGCTCCCTTAACCAGTGTACTACAGGGCTGACCTTAGAACTCTTTCAGTCGATTGTCTGCTAAAGAACTAAATGTTGAAAAGTCAGTCACATTTATTAATGTGATGTTAATGTCTATAAAAATACTATTTTTCTAGAGATTTAATTTTTGCTTTTATAAGAAAGACTAATATTATCACCACTCTGAAGGTATTTTTTAACTACATGTACTGTACATCTTCACAGTATACAACATGGGTTTTCCCAGCATGAATTCAGTGCATATAAGTTATGTCAAAGATTGAGGTTATATTTGAAAGGAAGAAAGTACTGTTTGTTCACTTAAATTTAGAAATTTTTTTTTGAGAGTTTTTCACTATATGGCGCGTGCGCTCGCCAGACAAAGAGAGACATAGAGACAGAAAGCAAGAAATCACCCCCCAGGGGGGATGGCCACGCCACAATCCCTTCTCCTCCATTCTCCTCTTGGGATCTTGGGCACGCGCGCACACGCGCCTAGCATGAGTCTTAAGCCACCGGGTCCGGGACGCGAACTGCGGTCGACTACGTGGGAGTCCAGCGACATAGCCATTATGCTAAATGCTGGTTCCCAATTTAGAAATTGTAATAACACTACTCCAAGATATGTTCATTCTTTTAAGATATCTCACTTCATTCTGCTTAACCTTGTAGGATGTAAAGGTTGGATAACCTGAGAAGATTCCAGCATTTTCCCACAAAGGATACTTCCAAAATTCCATTAAGAATATTACCAAGCGCTGATTTTTCTGCTTTTTGCAAAAGGATATCCATACATTGGCATGGAGTCTCCAGAGTATATCAGATTTTTATTCATCCAGATTCCCTAAATTGTCTTCCTTCAAATATAAACTACTGAATTAATATAAAGCATATGTTGCTAAATAAGAAGGAATTTTAGTTCATACAAGCTACCAAATCAAAATTTTAAAAAATGGAGAGACTAACTCTTCCTTAAATGTGACCTCAGCAAAGAATCATGTTTTTCTCTTTTTCTTTTCCTCCTAAAGGTCTTAAGACACTAAATTGAAAACAGGTAATGCACTGCTGCCCTGCCACCGGAACCATCACCCACAGGTGACTCAATGAGCCCTCTCTTACGTTCCTTACTAGAGCCCAGTCAGCCATCCAAGGGAATGGAAAATATGAGACTAAAACTAATAAGGAAATCAAGAAGAATAGGGTGAAATTAGACAAAGAAGCTTTATTTCCCTCTAACTGCAGCTTTAAGCTGTTAGTTGAGAAAATTTAATAACATGCTGTGGTTTCTTATGACATGTTTCATTCTTAACAGTAATGTACCTTAATAGCTTCCCACTATGACTGGCCATTCAACAGCAGTGATTTTTTTCCTTTTATAAGAAGGTATACCTTCCTATACATTTTAAAAAGAAAATCAAATTGGATGTCACTAAGGTTATTATTATGCCATGGAAAAAAAAAAAAGTAATGCTTTTACTGATGATTTTATTATTAAAATATTTTAAATTATGAACCTTTGGATTCTTTTTTGATTACTATTATGTAACAAAGATCTCAATACAAGTAATATATTTTGTGGGTTCTTTTTTTCCTAGCAATTATGCAGTTTCAAATGCTAAGTGATTTGAATTGTAAATGTTCAATATAGAAATCGCAATTCATTCAACAGCGTAGCTCTTAAGAAATATTAAATAACATTGGAAAATGAAGCTTTCCATTAATTTTCTATTGTTCCTAAATTCTCGGTTAAGAGAAACAGTTTTTGTTTGCTGCAAATTAAACCACAGCTATAAATAAAAATAAATAAATAATGGCACCCAGTAAGAAATCTGTGCTTAGTGAAATAACAAACAAATAGAATGCAAATGTGTAGCCATCTGGAGAATAAGAAAATCAAGAGTAATAAGCAGCATTGAGAATTTATTACAAAGAAATTATGCCAAGAGCTTCTTACAGCAGTTTTCTTTGGAAATGTTCAAATTAGAGGGTAGAGAAATACATCTTATACTACATATTTGGACCCTACTGATATAATTTTATACATGATCTCATGGCATAATATTTGGTAACTAATCTAAATTAGCTTGGCTATAAATACTATCATACTGATGCAAATTTGCTATCACACCACAAACAGCCACTTACAATTGAATGACACAGTTTGATGAAATTATTTAGAGCCAGAGGGTTATGATATTGGGTTATCTGTAACAATGTCTTACAGAATTCAAAGAAATTATTAAACCTAAAAGCAATTGAGATATCATGCAAATACAAAATAGAGAGTATAAAGAAGAGATAATGAAAACTAAGTAGCTCGAAGAAATACGCAAAAGTTTATCATCACCGTACTTCAGAAGAGCTTAACGAGGAGTCTGAAATGTTTTCCATCATCACAGTGGCATTTTGATAATTCCAAACTAGAATCTATGTAGGAGAAAGGGGAAGAAAAGGGAAAGAAATGGTTTAAAATTATTTTTCTATTACTGCCATCAATCAGTCTTCAGAAATGTCCCCCGAATTTCCTAATTCTATTATCAGGTGGCATTTTCTTCCTACATCTTATAATGCAGAAAATTATATATCTTATTTCTCTTTGAATCAACAATGCTAGGTATATATTTGGTGTCCAAAAATATTTCTTTGGGCCAGGAGGTGGCATGGTGATTAAGGCAGTGGACTTCCACATGGCCGACGATGGTTTGAGTCCCAGACCTGGTGGCTTGCTATCTCACTTTCTCTTTCTCTCTCTCTCTCTAGTCAAATTTAAAAATAATAATAATAATAAATAAAAATTAAATACATAATAAATGTTTTTAAAATTTTTAGGGAACCAGCAGTTAGCGTAATGGCTATGTCGCTGGACTCCCACGTAGTCGACCACGGTTCGCGGCCCGGACCCGGTGGCTTAAAACTCACGCCGGGCGCGTGTGCGTGCATGCCCAAGATCCCGAGAGGAGAATGGAGGAGAAGGGATTGTGGCGTGGCCATCCCCCCTGGGGGGTGATTTCTTGCTTTCTGTCTCTATGTCTCTCTCTGTCTTCTGACGAGCGCACGCGCCCTATAGGGAAAATCTCTCAAAAAAAAAAAAAAAATAAATTTGGGAACCAGCAGTTAGCGTAATGGCTATGTCGTTGGACTCCCACATAGTCGACCGCGGTTCGCGTCCTGGACCCGGTGGCTTAAAACTCACACCGGGCGCGTGTGCTTGCACGCCCAAGATCCTGAGAGGAGAACAGAGGAGAAGGGATTGCGGCATGACCATCTCCCCTGGGGGGTGATTTCTCGCTTTCTGTCTCTAATGTCTCTCTCTGTCTGGTGAGCGCACGCGCCCTATAACGAAAATCTCTCAAAAAAAAAAAAATTTTAAAGAGAATTGTTGAACTATGTATGAAAGAACATCTTCAAATTTTACTATTCACGAGGATAGCCTTTTCCTGGAGGAAAAGTGGTGAGGACTGATGGAACAGAAAAGAAAATAATAATAGCTTTGAGTTTTATTCCACTTAATTAATAGTTCTTAGTTTATTCTATTTAATTAAGTAAACAAAATCCACAATTTGGGGGGTTATTTTCTAAAGCTGTCCTATACCATCGCCACTAGTCATATTAAATTTAAAAGAAAAAAGTGAAGTTCCTCAGCGACATTAGTTACCTTCAGATACTACTCAATAGCTGCATGTAATTAGTGACTGGGGCATTACAGCACAGTTGTGTTGTTGCATAAAAGTCTCCAGGACAGTGCTATTCTAGAGTATGTAAATAGCATGTCATCATTTTCCATTCGTATTTTCTCAACTCCATATTCACTTATTCATTCAAAAACTGGGACCAGCAATTGGCGTAATGGCTATGTTGCTGGACTTCCATGTAGTCAATGGCGGTTCGAGTCCTGGACCTGGTGGCTTAAACTCATGCCAGGTGCATATGCATACGTGCCCAAGATCACTAGAGGAGAATGGAGGAGAAGGGATTGTGGTGTGGCCATCCCTCTGGGGGGAGGGGGGTGATTTCTCACTTTCTGTCTCTGTCTTTCTGGTGAACGTACGTGCCCTATAGCAAAAACCTCTCCAAAAAAAAAATTTGTTCAGTATATTTATGTGCCTCACTGAAGACGTAAAAGTAAATGTGACTCCTTTCTAATCATTTTTAATCTCTAACAGGAATGTATTAGTGGACAGTCATAATACATAATACAAGAACCAGCTGTGGAGGGTTAATCAGAGGACAGTAAGATTAGAGGCAAAAATAATTGAGAAGACTACTGAATAAATCAGAAAAAAATAATTTGCAATGGAAAAGGGAAAGAAAAGGAACCAAATGGCATTTAAGAAGTAGAAATATCATGAATTATTGAGAATTAAATGTGGTGAGTACATTAGATGTGTACAGTGACCTAGAATGGCTCCCAAGTTTTAACATGGAGGAATAAATATTCCTAAATCAGGAGGGACAATGTGAGGAAAAACAGGTGGGGCAGAAGAAAGATGGCCATTTCATTTTATATCTGAGTGCTTTTTAATGATGATGCATGCATGATCAATATTCCTAAGGATGTTTGACACATTTGGGGCATTATTGTTGTAGAACTGGTAGTTGGATGAGATCACACAACAACAAAAAGAGGAATTTTCACAATAAAACCAAGAAAAATTAACATTATCCATTTCTAGGTAAATTGTAATAAAGCCAAAAATGAATGGAATCAAGGAAAACAAGAGAAAGACACCTCAAAGAAGCACAGCAGCCTGAAGAGTTTCCCAAAAGTCACATAAAATAAAGACCATGGGGAAACAAAACCATCTATTTCAACAAATAAAGACTATAGGTCATGGATGGTCACAACACAAACATTTCCCATACAGGGCAGAACAGAATTTAGGCACCAAAATGTTCAAGACTGAATGGACAGGGGAGAAAAGCAGGTATGAGAAAGAGCTAGACAAGAAGAAATATGTAGATGCAGAAAGGATGTTCATTTGTTTGCTAGTTCACTTCAGCAGCACATATACTAAAATTGGAACCATACAGGGAAGATTAGCATGGCCCCTGCACAAAGATGACATGCAAATTTGTGAAGCATTTCATACTTTTCTCCAGACCAGCTCTTCAGGAGGTTGTCTGTTGGCATCTTTCCATCTTTTTCTTATATGCACTAATTGCTATGAATTTCCCTTTTATGACTGCTTTTGTGGTGCCCCATAGATTATGGAAAGTCACAGATTCATTATCATTTGTTTACATAAAGTTTTTGACTTCAGACTTAATTTCTTTTTTTGGAGAGGTTTTTCTTTTTTTTCTTTTTTTGCTTTGCTATAGGGCGTGTGCGCTCGCCAGACAGACAGACAGAGACAGAGAGACAGAAAGCGAGAAATCACCCCCCAGGGGGGATGGCCACACCGCAATCCCCTCTCCTCCATTCTCCTCTTGGAATCTTGGGCACGCACGCACACGCGCGCTCAGTATGAGTTTAAGCCACTAGGTCTGGGACACGAACCGCGGTCGACTACATGGGAGTCCAGCGACCTAGCCATTACGCTAACTGCTGGCCCCGATTTCAGACTTAATATCTTTGATAGTTAAGAAGAAGCCGTTCAGAAGTAGGTTGTTTAGTTTCCATGTGTTTGTGTATTTTCAAGGATTTTTCTTGAAATTAGTATCAAGCTTAATTCCATCATGGTCAGAGAAGATGCTGGATATATTTTCTATGCCTTTGAATCTGTAAAGTCTTGATTTGTGTCTATCATATGGTCAATCTTTGGAAAGGTTCCATGTGGGGGGTGAGAAAAATGTATATTTTGTGGTCTTAGAGTCAGAAGTTCTGTAGATGTCTGTCAAGCCTATTTTTTTTTTATAGTATCGTTTAGGTCCTGTATCTCTCTGCTTATTTCTTGTTTAGAAGATCTTTCTAAAGGAGAAAATGAGGTGCTGAGATCCCCAACAATTATAGTGTATTGGAACCTATCTCTCCTTTTAGCTCTAGCAGTCTTTCTTTCATGTATTTAGGTGCTCCTGAGTTAGGTGCATAGATATTGGTGTTACATCTTCTTGATGAATTAGCTAATTTACTACTATATAACACCCTTCTTTGCCTCTTCTTACAGTTTTTGTCTTAAAGCATATGTTGTCTGAAATCAGTGTAACAGTTCCAGCCCTTTTTTTATTTAATTTGCATAAAGTATCTTTTTCCAGCCCTTCACTTTTAGTCTATGTATATCTTTATTTATAAGTTGTGTTTCTTGTAGGCAACAGATAGAGGGTTTCTTTTTTATCTATTCAGCCAGTTTGTGTCTCTTGAATGAAGAATTTAATCCATTAACACTATTGAGATTTCCGGACATGTTTCTATCATTAAGTGAGCCATTTTCTTGATTTTTTTGTTATTGTTGTTGTTCTCTTATATCCATCTGTCTGACTTTTTAGTTTTCCTGATATAGCACTTCCTTCAGAACCTCCTGAAGAGCTGATTTGGAGAAAAAAATGAAACACTACACAGATTTGTATGTCATCCTTGTGCAGGGGCCATGCTAATCTTCTCTGCATGGTTCCAATTTCAGTATATGTGCTGTTGAAGTGAGCACAAAGAACTGATTTCTATTCAAACTCTATCTTCTTAAATGTGTTCTTCCACTTTCTTCAACCATTTCTTCACTCTTTCACCTTTGATATCCGATTTAACATGCCAATCTCATCCATTTCACTGGTTTGTGGGAAACCCAAAATTTTTCCAGTATCTAAAAGCATATTGAATCCCTGTATTTCACACAGAAATGTCTTCTCACTACCTCTGTTCACATAAACATCCTACAAGAAAAAGAGGCTAGATGGCTATAATCATAGACATAAGCTAACATCAATCACCTGATATAGTGAGGAAAGGAGATGACCAGACAGTTTAACAAAGTACCAAAGGGCATAGATTTGAAATCAGTTAGAGGTAGGATTCAATTCCAGTTGGGCCTTCTTACCAGCTATATGACCTTGGGAAAGATAGTAAAATGTATTTGAACTTCAGTCTTTTTCTCTGGAAAAGAGTGAAAACAGTTATGTCTCACTGTGTGATTGTGAGGATTAAAATAATATATGGAGACTGTTTAGTCCAGTGTCCAGGATATAATAAGCATTCAATAAATGACAATGACTTAAATTCAGTGAAATAGGATTTATTAAGAAATTACATGCTCATAAATACAATACTTAACCTATCCAAATTTGAGTTTTATAATATGAGGGTAAGTTTAAATTTACTTTATTTAATATTTATGAACACTGAGAGACTTAATAAATAGATATCATCCAGGTTCTGCATGAAATATAGAAAATAGAACTCTAATCCATAACCTTTGCAGCAACCAGTCCAGAAAACCAAACCAAAAATTCTACAGTAATTAGCCTGGAGTAGTCAATGACTACCAGCTTGCCTAATTTTCACCCCTAATTCCAAGTCAAGACCAACCATAGAAAACCAAACAAACTCCAAACTATTCATATAGGATGCCTGTTCTCTAGTTAACCCTCCTCCTACTTCCCCATGTCAAAGAATCTTAATGAAAACACACCCAAAATCCTCCCTTTTGTTTCTCTATAAAACTTTTCTACTCCGTTGTCTGCTTCTGAGTCTCTGGCCAGTGCAAGAGATGGTGGTTGATTCCCTTGCCATTGCACGCTCTGAATAAATAGCTTCTGCTTTTCCTCATTTGAGTGGTCCATGTTTATTTTCCACAGTATTGTAACTAAGTCTAAAAGGTCAATATAAAACTTAAAATGCATATATATTTTTATTTATGCTATTACTGTACAGAAAAAAGAGATGAGGATACCATGACCATTAGGACTCACATATGCAAACCATCTGCTTGTAGATGTATTATTTTTCACCAGGTATAGATCTGAAATGCTTACAAAATAATCTAACAAGTTATCCCCCATATCATTACCTATCACAGTACAAATTTTCAACTACTTCAAGTATTACACTTAATCATTCTTTTTCCTTATCATAACAACTTTTTTCTTTCCACTTGTCTGGACTCCAGAGTCAAGCGTTTTCAGCAGTGATTATTCTCATTAACCTTCAGTCTAATGCCTAGATAAACTCTGGGTAGATAAACGGTTTTGGTTTTGTTTGTTTCCAGTAACTCTCTCCTTTAAAATAAAGAGGACTCCTTTCTTTTGAGAAATTGTTTTTGCACTCCATCCACATGTTTTGACAGACTGTTGTCAATCATAGAAGATTTGTCTCTAAACGAAGTGCTCTAGGGACAGGCATGTGAACCAAATGGGCCAAGAACAATCCATCCAAAGTGTTTCTAAGTTTTCATTTTAGGTGCAAGGTTGAGAATGTATGAGTCCAGGGTTTTTGGACTTCATGTGTCTAGCCTGGTGGAATAACCCATCCGAATGAAGAGTGAGGTCTATATGCAAAGGGAAGCAGAAAGAAGAGTATATACATATATCAGTCACTACTATAAAGAACAGAAGAGGGACTAGCAGTTAGCGTAATGGCTATGTCGCTGGACGCCCATGTAGTCAACCGCGGTTCGTGTCCCGGACCCGGTGGCTTAAAACTCACGCAGGGCGCGTGTGCGTGCCCAAGATCCCGAGAGGAGAACAGAGGAGAAGGGATTGCGGCGTGGCTATCCCCCTGGGGGAGTAATTTCTCACTTTCTGTCTCTTTGTCTGTCTCTGTCTTTCTGGCGAGCGCACGCAGCCTACAGCGAAAATCTCTCCAAACAAAATTAAAAAGAACAGAAAATCTCTGAGGATGTAGTGACAGGTTAGCTGCATCTATAGTTGTGCTGAGTCTGAGGTAGGAGCAAAAAAAGAGAAGGCTGGTTTGTGGATAAGAATTCTGGAGGCTACCAATACAAGGGGACCCACTCAAGGCTAATGGATTGACTTCATATTTTTGATAGTTCTGGAAATTAGTTATAGTTCATAATAAAGCTTTAAGAAAAAAGGAAGTATTACATATTCAAGAAAGAAACATCCTAGCCTCATATATAAATGTTTAGATAATAATTCAACATAAACTGCACAGCTGAAAATCTAATTGATTGTTGGATGTGTCTTGTGATTAATCATCTATTTGTCTCTTAGTTCTTAAATTCAGTAAATACTATCCTAAAATCTATTGCCATAGCAAGACCAAGAAACAATTTGGAGAAGAAAGAGGAGAGGAGAGATGCCAAAAATGCTGCATTTGATTCAAGAAGCCCAGAAAAATATGTAATGGATCAGCCAATGATAAGTAGGAGTGGTTAGCTATTAAGTCAATTTACAAACATTTATCAAACAGCTAGTGAATAGCAGAAAGAATTCATAGAAAATGCTTTGAACTGGGAGAGAAGAGAACCCTAGATTTCCGTGTCTGATGCTCCCTGGGTCCAACTTTGGTCAAGTCATAATCAACCCAGAGCATCCCTTTTTCATGCGTAGTACGAAGGTGCTGGAGTGGGTCATTTCATTTGGAGTGCTTTAGAGAAAGTAAAGAAGTACAAAATTCCCGGTCTCTCCCTCAGGAAGCTGCTCAGTACCTGAGTTGATTCAGAGGACCCTTGAAAAAGTGACACGTCAGAAGAAATTAGTACAGTTCAAAAGAATAATACAGGAGCCACCACAAGGCGTCCTTATAAGCAAAATAAAAGGTGGAAACAATTATTTAGATCTGAGGGATCCAGTTCTAGACAACAGAAGTACAAGAGGGCCGCCAGTGGAGGGAGCCTGTGCGTCCCCTCTCCTCTGGCCATAGGGATTGTCCTCATTCGCAGAGCGCCCGCCTCCCTGCCGCCTCCGGGAGGGGTACGAACCAGGCTTCGGGCTCCCACGGACTCCAACCCCGGCGGGGCGGCGTGGGGAACCGTGTCTGGGTGCTGCCCGCGGAGCCGCGCAGGAGGGCAGAGCCCCGGGCCGCTGGGGCAAGCGCCAAGACTCACCCACTCCGCCGGTCTCCCCGCGCCGCGCCTGCGCTCCCCTCTGGCCCCGCGACGCCGGCGGCCGAGGCCCTCGAGGTCCGTTACCCGGTGTCCAGGCAACCGCAGGCGGCACAGCGGCCGCCTTGGGCTTCCCGGCTCCGTTGCGACCTCGACCTGCGGGCCCTGCCGCATTCCCTGCGTTTGTGCTCGAGGTCCGCGCCTCTCTGCACCGCAGGCCGCCGCTGCACCCCTGCTTATCTCCTCCTTTGGCTAAAGACCTCCCAGCCTGGGACCAGCAGTTAGAGTAGTGGCTATGTCTCTGGACTCTCATGTAGTCCACCGCGGTCTGAGTCCTGGACCCAGTGGTTTAAACTCACGCCTGGCGCATGTCCGTGTGTGCCCAAGATCCCGAGAGGAGAATGGAGGAAATGGAGGAGAAGGGATTGTGGCGTGGCTGTCCTCCGTGGGGGGTGATTTCTCGCTTTCTGTCTCTCTGTCTCTCTCTGTCTGGTTGTCTGGCCAGCCAGCGCATGCCCCCTATAGCAAAAAGGAAAAGAAGTAAAAAAAAAGGTCCTCCCAGCCTCTTTACCATAGAGGGGAGGGGTGGAAAGGATGAAATCCTAAGCACTATAGTAAGATTAGAACAAGAAGGGATCACAGACCTTGTTCAACTTGGAGAGGACAGCAGAACTTAGACGTGTACTCTGTTAAGGTTTCTAGAGCAAATCCCTCCCTTCATCATCATTGGGCTGGAGAAGGAAGCCCTCAGCATCAGCCTTTCCTGGCCCCTTGGGACAGTACCCTAAGTGATGTAGACAATAAAAAAGTACTATGTATTCAAGAAAGAAAGACACTAGCCTCCTATATAAATGTCTAGCTAACATCAACTGCTATAGATTATTGGATGTGTTTTAGGATTAGTCATCCATTTATCTCTGAGTTCTTAAATTGGATAAATAATATCCTAAAATCCATTGCCATAGCAAGACCAAGAAATAATTTGAGGGAGCCATTTGGTTTGGCTGTTCAAAGATAACTAGATACTTCAACAGGCTCTTAGGGAGGAAAGGTAAACATTTTGTGTTTGAGAATTGAGGTAGGAGATGTGATAAAGTCCAGCCATTTGTCTAAGGGTCTATTTCTGACAAAAACAAACGTTTGGAAGCACTGACTTTTCTCACAAAGTATTCAGTGGCACAAAATATATCACACACACATTGTTTATTCTTCAATAAATACATACTGTGACTGAAATAAACTTCAAAGAAAGATACATGGGCCTTATACAAATATTCTCATTAACTGCCTCCTTGAATAAAATCAAATGCTCGGCCATAAACTGGAGATGGTTAAAAACATAACAGAATCAGAGTAAAGGTTTGTATTCTCATCCCAGACAAATTATATTTCTAGGCAACACTGGGAAACAGTAACCACCTGCAAAGATTAAGTCAGTAAAATCTGTTACCTTAAGGGAGTTTAATTAGCAATCTTTTCTAAAGTGGGTGGTAGGGAGAATGAAATCTCAAGACCCTACTTTGAGTAAGTTCCATCCAGTCAAAGATGAAGAGAATGCAGTAGAAGTCAAAGGGAGAAAGATCGTCATCTTAGTTTAATATATTCTGAAGCAGAGCTCTTTTTTGTAATTAAAAAATAGATTCCAGGATGCACTCTCCTCTTTCCCATCTTCTTCCATTAATTAAATTTGAAATCTTAGCAATACAATGTTAAATTTTAAACCAAATGAATTATTTTTATACCAGTAAATACATATTCATGAGAGTTCAAAATATCTAAGTGAATAAAGGTTGAATATCCATTATCCTAAGTGGTTCGGACCAAAAGTATATAGGGTTTCAGTTTTTTTTTTGTTTTTTTTTTTTAATATTTGAGTATACATGATGAGATATCTAGGGCATGGGACCCAAGTCTAAACACAAAATTCATTTATGTTTCATTTACAATTTATCTACACTCCTGAAGGTAATTTCATGCCATATTTTATTTTGACTATGACCTAGCAGATAAGGTCAAATGTAGAATTTTCTACTCTGATTAAAAAGTTTCCGATTTGGGGACATTTTGGATTTTGGCTTTTGAACTAGGGATTTCAACATACATTTTAAAACAATAATGGGACAGCCTCATGGTCTGCTGGGTAAGGAGGCTGGATCCCACATGGACTACTCCATTGTTTAAATCCTGGCCTCAGTGGCTTGAAAAACTTGCCAGGTGCATGTACATACATGACTAAAATCACAACAGGATGGAGAAATGGAAGAGAAGGGACTGTGGTTGAACACACTGCTTGCTCTGTTTCTCTGGCAAATGCATGTATTCCTTAGCAAATTAGAAATAAATAAATAAATAAATAAATACATTTTTTCTGTAAAATAAAACTTTATGTACTGAAAACTTTATTCTTGAGAAGTTTCCCTTAATTAATTAGAACTCATTGATAATTGCTGTATCTCTGTGGTGGTAGGCAGAATTCTAAGGTGGACCTCAAGGATTCCAAGCCTGCAAAATTCCCAGGACTTTGAATATAATAGATTTTATTCCTGTGAGTATTAGTTAGTTATGTGACACAATTGACTGCAATATGGGCAATTAGGCAGATGGTTTAGCCTTCATTGGGTAACTTGTGAAAAGAACTGGCCTCTTCCTAAAGTCAGAACTTTTCAAATGTTAAAGGGATTTGGCACAAATAATACTTCTTGCTGTCAGCTCTGAATGCAGGTAGCCTCTAGGATCTGAAGATGCCCCTAGGTAACAGCCAGCAAGGAAATGGTGACCTAAGTTCCACAACTGCACGGAACTGAATTCTACCAGCTATTTAAGTGAGCTTCGAGCAGAACACTGAGCTCCAAATGAGAATATATCTTGCCATCTCCTTGATTTAGTTTCATTGTGAGACCCTGAGCAGACAATCTGGGAAATCTCGTTTGGACTTCTGACCTATAGAACTGTGACCTAGTAAATGGATGCTGTTGGTTTGTTTGTTTTATTATAAAGAGCTTTTTGCTATAGGGGATGTACGCTCCTAAGAAAGACAGAGAGATACAGAGAGACAGAAAGCTAGAAATCACCACCCCCCCAGGGGGGATGGCCATGCTGCAATCCCTTCTCCTCTTGGGATCTTGGGCATGCACGCGCACACACGCCTGATGTGATTTTAAGCCACCGGGTCCGGGACTCAAACCACAGTCAACAACATGGGAGTCCCGCGACATAGCCATTACGCTAACTGCTGGGCTCAAATGGATGCCGTTTTAAACTGCTATGTTTATGGTACTTTGATATAAAAAAAAAAAAAGACAGCTAGTATATTAATTTACTTCAAATAAACAAAATGGAATTTTTTGGGCAGATTTTTGCTATAGGGCATGCACACTCACCAGAGAGACAGAGAGACAGAAAGCAAGAAATCATATCCCAGGGAGATGAACATGCTAGGATTCCTTCTCCTCCATTTTCCTCTTGGGATTTGGGGCACGTACACACATGCACCTGGCATGAATTTTAAGCTACTGGATTCAGGACTTAAACTGCAGTCAACTACAAGTGTATCCAGCACCTTAACCACTGCACTTCCTGCTGTCCCTCAAAATGGAAGTTTTTTTTTTTTTTTTAAAGATGTAAGGATGTATCAGAAAACCTAAGGCAGGGTTTTAGCTGAAACCAAAAAAAAAAAAAAAAAAAAAAAAAAAAAAAAATCGAAATAAATCAGACACCGCAAAAGTAAAAGACCGCAAAAGTAAATAATTCTATACATATTGTCATAAACGAGAAAAATAGTAGTGTTGGTATTCAAGATGCACCACTCCAGAATATTTTCATCTGAAGGAAATTTGAGAAAATGTCAGAAACAGAAAGACCTCTCTGAGCCTCCCCCTACATTTTTCCCTAGAAAACCTAGGAAGGACTTTCTGAACTTTCCCTAATGCAGGTTATAAGACCCTTAAGGGAGAGGTTCTCTCTCTGTATCTAGAAGAATCATCTCTGAAGACACGAGGGCACAGAGAAGAATATAAACAGACTGCTAAGTTTCCGCAGTTTGTTACCCTTAGATCATATCCTTTTTAGCCCTTTCATGTTATTCCATGACTGGGCAGTTTTCATCATACCTACTATGAAAAACACTCAGGCTTAACTGTCCCTTCGAGTCTTCATTTCCTTATGAAGTCTCCTGAGTCATGTAAAACTTAAATTAAATAAACATGTTAATCTGACTTTTAGCTATCGGGGCCTCAGCCATGAACCTAAAATGGGTGAAGGAAAAGATATTTTTTCTTCCCTACGGTAAACAAGGTGGTCTTATTAGCAAATAGATTTTTGTAGATTTTATACAAAATGGGAACAAGAATAGCAGTTTTCTATAGCAACAATAAAAGTCAAAGAGTACAATGAAATGTTGACAATACATTGAGAATTTATTTAAATAAATAATATATATTTATATAGTTTATATATAAATATATATTTATATTACATATATTTTAAAATATTATTATAAATAAATTATATATTTTATATATATTTATATAAATTATATATATTTAAAAACTCTCTCTGGGTAGTCTCAATAAAAGCTTGTGTATTGGGGCCAGCAGTCGGTGTAATGTCTATGTTGTTGGACTCCCATGTAGTTAACCGCGGTTCGAGTCCCAGACCCAGTGGCTTAAACTCACGCCGGGTGCGTGTGCATGCATGCCCAAAATCCCAAGAGAAGAATGGAGGAGAAGGGATTGCAATGCGGCCATCCCCCCAGGGGGTGATTGCTCCCTTTCTGTCTCTTTGTCTCTGTCTTTCTGGCGAGTGCATGCGCCCTGTAGAAAAAAAAAAAAACTCTCAGAAAAAAATCTGTGTATTATGCTGACATACTAACCTATATTATTTATTAGATTTTACAGTAAGATTATCCAAGACCCTTTTTTAAACTGAAATCAGAATTATTTAGAGCCACTTTTAGGCTAACTAAATGCAAAGTTTGGGAGATAGTTTTTACACTCTTCTTATGCTAAAAGTAAAATATTAAATGATTCTAAATACTGAACAGATTCCTATATCCTTTATGAGTGTGCTTTACTTATATATCTAGGCAAGTACCCCTTAATCTTTGTCACAGGATTTCATCCATCCCATCTGCTTGTCATAAAGCATGTGGATCTGCCTTCAATCCATATGGTTTCTTTGTAGAATACCTATAATCCAACACTTCATCAGAGAACATAACCTCAAACTCTCTCTGGGCAGTCTTAATAAAAGCTTACCAGAAAGAATACAATTTACAGAATATTAGTTGTTTTAAAGATGTAAAGTACTATACCTTTTTGACATGCTTTCAGTTTTATCCTGACTCAGATTAAACCAATACCGTATTTGGATATTATTACCTCACTACATGACAGTTATTTTTCTATGTTTTATTACTCTTTCAAAGATATCAAAGGGCACTATATTCAAAAAGTATATGAAATATAGCAATACATTTAAAAAGTTGTTATTGACATTTTTTTCTCCATTCTATCACTAAATGGTCCCATACAAAATTCTATGTATGAAGTTGGAGTGTACATGTTTGTGTGTGTGTATTTGTGAGAGAAAGAGAGAGCAAGAGAAAGAGAAATGGAAAGGTTTGAGGAGGCTGAGTATGACGATGAATCTGATAGCAGTTGTTTGACCCAAGAAATCAGTATCAACTCTGTGTGTGTAAATTATGAAATTTATTTTACTGAGTATCTCCTTCTGTCTTCTCTATCAAACATTAAGTTTAATTTTGACAATATTCTAGGTCTTTGGTCTATATTTTTCTATTGTTATTTATACTAGTATTGTATTATATTTTTTTGTTGAATTGACCTTAAATTTGTTGTAAAAAGAAGTGAGCTACGAGAAAAATGAAAGTAAATCAAAAGTGAATGCAAAGGAAATGCTCAATAAAGATACAGCTTGTGAAATTCATGTTGTTTAACAAGCTATCAATATTAATTTCTTCACTATTAGGGAGAAATTAAATTGTTATTCTCTCAAACAGTCATGATGTTATCTGATCCATAGCACGGTCTTAACACGTTTACCTGTTTTCTAAAAGGTAGCACTCTCTAAAACTGAATCTAGTGACCTAGAATTGAACACACCTCACCTCAATTTCTGACAGATTCTGCTGATGACATTGCATTTACTGGGTCAAAAAGCAAAAGGCAGGATACCTTACACACACCCTAAAGATTTTGTACATTTTATAGTATCATAGATCTCATCAAAGGTCACCTGACAAATGGGTCAGACCAGTATACACAGAATTAGTACACATCATCTTTACTATCCAATAGATTCAAAAAGTGTTTTACTTCTTTGATTAATGATAGAAGATGCCACCATTTGTACATGTCTGGTAAAACTATCTTGATATGCCCAAGACCATGACCTTTTAATGTTTCACAGGTGTAGTAACATCCTAAATATTTGCAAGATGTCTGCTCCCATCTTCTGGACCTCATATAGTTTATTAGGGCACCTAGTGGGGGCAGCAGGTGGTGTGGTGATTAAGGTGCTGAACTCCCACATGGCTGACTGCAGTTCAAGTCCCAGACCCAGTGACGAAAATCATGCTAAGCATGTGTGCATTTATGCCCCAAATCCCAGGAGGAGAATGAAGGGAAAGGGATTGCAACATGGCCATCTCCCTGGGGATGATTTCTCACTTTCCCTCAGTGTCTCTCTCCTCTCTCCTGGTGAGTATATGCACCCTATGGGGAAAAATAATAATAATAATTAAGGCACCTAATAGAATTTCTTCCTAACTACCAGTAAAATTAACTATTTTTTTTCATCTGTAAGATGGACTTGTATTATAGGCTGTGGAATATCAAAATGAAAAGAACCTTCCAGATTCTATAATAATAGAGATATGAGATTTAATATATTCTTATGGCTGGACAGTAGATGCATATTGCTGTCTTCCAAATGAATTGCTTCTGATTATATTTGCTGATAGGAACTTTATAAAGAAGCATTTTCTGCATCTATAGTTGTATAGCACGGAATAGAAGCACTGTTGAATTGTTGCAGTGAAGACATAACATCTGGAGCTATAGTTGCAAATCTCCAACTGAATTTTATGTTTGCAATCCTTCTCCAGTACCCAAGTGACATTTACACCAAACAAGGAGGCAAAAGTGTGGATACAGTGGAAATCAGTTTTCTTCTTTGATTATGACATTATTCTGAAATTCCCTCAGAAATGTGTATTACTTCTCGTCAGTTTCCTATGGGACATTTTATCTGCTTGCCACTCTATCCATGATGTTTATTATAATTGCGCCACTCATGTATCTGACAGTTAAGTGCATCCACCAGGCTTCTACAAGAGAGGGAATGAGTCTTTTGATAACAGAAGTGAATTGGGATTTGGTGGTTCAAATTTCATAGTCTTGTCTCTATCTGTCCAGCACTTTCCTTTTCTGTGCTCAGTGAGGCTCTGCTTCTGTACCAATGCCTAAAGTTAGGGTAAGAGGCCTGGAGGTCTTTTGTAGGTGCTGGACTTCTGCCTTCATGAATGAGCTGGTGACAAACTCCTGTCTTCATTAGAGCCAACCATGGACTTGATCCTGTGTCATTTTTGCCCTGACACTTCAGGAGATGAGGAATTTCTTGAAATCTAACATAGGTGCTTTCTTATTTTCCATTTATGTTATGAATTAACATTCAATGTCCCTAAGACTGTCATTTCCTCTGTGTATTCTATGAAGGGTTATCTGAAAAAGTTGTCTGTCCACAGGCTTTATAAACATAATTGTTGCCATAGAGACTAGTTAAAAAACCAATTGATTTCCCAACACCTTACTTTTCAAATGGACTTCATTCCACATGACCACTAGTAATAGTTGTACAGTGATGCTAGCACATGGCTCAGATTAGGAGGTTACATTTTTTCCTAGGGAGCAAGCTGGCCATGTGCTCCTTGGCTACATGAAAAAATCAATCTCGGAGTCCCAGTTTGAAGCTCTAGGGACACTAGTTGCTACCAAATACTATAACAGTCAAGATACTATCAGCAAAAAGAAGACATTGTAAAATGATATTATGGAAAGCTAAATAAAAGGAGATTTTATGATATGCAGGCCGTCTCTCACAAGTCTCACAGCCACAGAAAAGGGGGGGAAATTTTCCATGCTGACTGTCTTCCTTGAGAGGTAATGATACATCTGAGATGGCAAGAAGAATGAAAACTCTTCCTAAATATTCACAGAGTCGACAAAGAAGCTACTAAAAGTTACAGTGTGCCTCAAACATGGCCTTAGATGCCAGAGGGACTAGATTCTAATAACTAGAGACCTTAGGGTGAACACCTTCTCAGTTTGCTAGAACATACCACAGAGAAATACAGAAAACATACCAGATCCATTGATGACATGATACTTCATAAAGCACCATGAGAAGAAGAGTTTTGCATATACTTTGAATTTGAGTACAACTGAAATAAAAAATATCAATGTCTGAGCCTAATTGTAATTGACTAGAATCTACGATCAGCCATCGATCAAAAGAGCATTCAGAATAGAGATTGTTCGATTGACAACTAAACAGTTTCATCTGCCACCTGAACATATGGTTTGAGAATTCCTACCCACAAAGTTATACACACACACACACACACACACACACACACACACACACAGTATGTTAATGTAATGTGTTGGGCTAACAATAATTTAAGCAAAATTTTGGAGCTGAGCAAACAGAAATAATTCTTAATATCCATCGTTCTATTCTGAATCCCACCAGGCATTTCCATTTCTAATTCCAACAAAATGTTTACCCAAATGGCCTACTGTGCTAACCAACATTATTCAGCTAAAACTGTGCAAGTTTTCTCTTCAACACACATGTGTCTACAACTGAATGCCATTAAAAAGTTACATTTCTAAAGCAGCAAATACATTTGCACTTATTTGTCTTTACTTGAATCTGAGACTAATTCTAACTGATTGTACACAAAACGAATCCATTTTATGGAGGGACTAGCACAGTTATTGTTAATCAAGCCCTATGGCATCAGCCCAACCAATGACGACTATCACATGTCTTATTTGGCCTTCAAATGTTCCCTCCGCCACAGCACGCTACTGCTAAGTTAATTATAACCTAACATCCCCATTAAGTTTATGAGCATGTGTTGTCTCATGCTTTTCAAGATTTAATCGTAACTTTTGAAACAAAAATTTCCATCATAATAAAACTGTACTTTTCAGTAGAGTTTAATAAATGAGAAATGAAAAACTCATGTTTTTCTGCTTTTCAAATATTATAGTGAAAATTGCTAAATAATAAAAGTCCTTTGTGACTCAAACAAACAGCATAATGTGTCAGAATACAGCCCCAAGACAATTTTTATGACCAATTCACCAGATTCTAAAAAGAAATGCTTTAAGGTACAATATGACTTTGTTAATACATACCCAGTAGTTTCAAGGCCTTTTTGTTGAATTATTTATCTTAATAATTTGAAGGCTCAAAAATGATTAATGATACTTAATATGTCATGCTTTCTGTGATGATGTTCTTCTATATATTGTCTCTTATTAACTTTCTCTGCTCCAAGCTCATTTTCCTTACAAGATTTAGGCACCTTGGTAGAAATATATCCTAACAAAAGTAATGTTTCTAAGGCTAAATGTCCCAATGTCCTGTTCAAGAAACAGTCACATCAAAAAGGTTCATATTTTCCCTAACTTATTATTAAAAATAAGAGATTTCTGCATTTACTTACATAGTATGTAGCTTGTATTGATATTTAACTATTGCTCTTTCAGGCACTCAAACTCTTTGTTGCTCCGTTGATCTGCAAACTCATTCAGGAAGAAGACTGCAACAAAGCAACCACTTATACTTACTGAACATTTAATGCACACTAGCCATTGTTCTAAATGCTTCACATTCATTACTTTATTTAATCATCACAATAATTCTCTGGAGGAGTTACTATTACTATACCATTTTTATAGTAATAGTAAACATATCACAGCCAACAGGTGGTAGAGAAAGCTGTCAAATGCAGGAGTGGAATTAGTCACACTCTTAGCCACTTTGCTGCACTACCTCACATATGGGAAAACACAGGAAAATACAGACTGTTTACTCTAAAATGACAATCTTCTTTTAAACTAAAATGTAGCAATTAGATTTTAAGTCTATACTTGCTCAAATATTTTATTTTGGTGTGTGTGTGTGTGTGTGTGTGTGTGTGTGTTTATAAGAATCAACCAAATTTTGAAGAACGGCACTGGTTAAAGCATATGGTTCAAAAAGCTACCAGAAAGGAAAATTTACAGTCAAGAGTAGGTTGATTTTCCTGAAAGGTACATTTCTCAGACCTCTCAGAGATCTGTTGTAAGGTAACCTTAATAGAGGAAGTTATAGCTTATGTGTATACTATTCCAGGTGCCAGCTGGTCGTATAGTGGTAACACAACTGTACCCACATTGTCGTGGGTTTGCATCCCGCATCCTCTTTGAGCCTAATGAGAGGACGTGTCCCTGTGATCTGGGCTTTCTAGACTGGGAATAAATTGAGGCAGGAGGACCTTATTAGAGGTGCCTCTCTCTGTCTCTCTGTCATGGAGGAAATAAATAAATAGATTTAAAAAGAGTACAGTATTCTAAAAGGTGAACAACATATATTAAGTTGCTTGAAAGCATGTTGTAAGGTTTCTGTACTAAGGAAATATTTCTAAATAGATCATATCTACTCCCTAATTACAATTAGTTCTATTTGGTATGATATTAATACTAGAATCTCTCTGTACTAAACCACCCTGTGTCTACTCTACCAATTCCTCAAGATTACAATAATTTGTCAAAGCAGCCTTCTATATAGGAAATGCTTCACCAGTGAATGTGTGAGCCAAAGTGTTCTATACACACACAAATGCCCTGACCAGTTCTTACAACCTCCTTCATCTCATCTGTGCTTTCCACCCACTACAAACTTGCATTTATTTTGGTTTCCACCCACACCTCACAGAAGTCTTTCTAGCTCAAGAAATATATAAATAGCATAGTAAATTCCAGAAGAGCTCTAATTCTGCTTAAGGAGGATCAAACCTTTTGTTCTGCTGCAGAGTTTTCATCCTCAGCAAAGGAGAGCCCCTTATTCCACCTAAAACATGAAGAATACAGAAGATAAACAGGAGGTTAAATAGAACGGGCTATGACAATTATAATATTAAAGAAATAAGTAACAGAAGAGGTTAAGTGCTTGTGTCACCTAGTATTGATTCTTTCCATAATCCATTGGAAAATAAAGAATGTAATTAAACTAATGTATGTGTATTACTGTGCTCACACTTAATTTTTCTGATTTAAACATCTAGCATTCCTACTATGCCATAAGGCTTTAAATTACTCTCTTGGAATTATTAATAACAACATTAGGCATCCTAAGGCAATTCTTTTTAGTTAAAAGTTTAGCAATTATATTGAAATTATTAGCATTGGTTTGTAGCTAAACTGGTGAAATTAGTTTAACTCTTAGGTTTAAAATAGTTTCTTTATTTAATGTATTAATTTCAAATTAAATATTATTTTCCCTTAGTAGCCTGCATCAAAAGTATTTGTAGAAAAATTGGTTATTAGAAGAGGAAACTATTCACACATTGAGTCATTTATTCATTCATTCAAAAAATATTTTTGAGTACTTAGCTATTTGTCAGATATTTGTATTGCAGTGGTGAAAACAAAGCCTAGCTGGTGACAGAGTTTACATTTTACTAAAAGAGACAGACAATTAATCCATACACAAATGAGTATATAATAATTCCAGATGCTAAGAAGAAATCTAAGAGAGGTTAAGAGGTGGTAAGGGTAGGCATTAGTTTAAATATGTTGTTGGCCTGTTGGAGAAGGTTTCATTTAAAGAGAGACTTAAATGGAGTGAGGAAGCAAGTTAGAGCTCTTGAGTATCATTAGGTAACATTAAGAGGGTCATTGAAGAAACTCCAAACACCGAGGCTCAGAGACAGGAGAATAAGGTGTTTCTGCTATTTTTATAAATTAATACTAACAGTAGAGGATAAACTGTGATCTGCAAAATTATGTACTGAAATTAATTGGATTGAATGAGAATTAAGGTTAAGAATAATCATGCTGGGAACCAGCAGTTAGCGTAATGGCTGTGTCGCTGGACTCCCACGTAGTCAACAGTGGTTCGCGTCCCGGACCCGGTGGCTTGAAACTCACGCCGGGCGCGTGTGCGTGCATGCCCAGGATCCCGAGAGGAGAATGGAGGAGAAGGGATTGCGGCGTGACCATCCCCCCTGGGGGGTGATTTCTCGCTTTCTGTCTCTATGTCTCTCTCTGTCTGTCTGGCGAGCGCACGCGCCCTATAGCAAAAAAACCTCTCCAAAAAAAAAAAAAAAAAAAAAAAGAATAATCATGCAAAATCATTTTAATTTCTTTTTAAGATTTTTGCCATAGGGCACATGTGTTCACCAGAGAGAGAAAGAGACAGTGAGAGGGAAAATGAGAAATCACACACACTCTATGGGAGGTAGCCACTCCACAATCCCCAAGATCCCTTGTCCTCTATTCTCCTGGAATTTGGCACATGCATGCACACACTCCTGGCATGATTTTCAAGTTCCTGGGTCCAGAACTTGAACCATGGTGGTCCCTACGCGAGTTGAACACCTTAACACTATGCCACTTGCTGGCCCAATCATTAATATTTTTAAAACAAAGAATATAACATTCATTGATACCACCAACTGGGTTGCCTATACAGGTATTTAAGCATGCCTGGTCAAACAGCTATCACAATGGGTATATAAAGCATGCAAAAACAATAGATTACAAGTTAGTTGGCCACATTTAATATCAGAACAGAGCTGCAAGAGCTAAGAGAATGAAGAAGGAAATGAAGTTTAACAGCTTTGGACAGCCATTCACTAGGCATGAAAGAGAGTCTAATCCACACAGCTGAAAGCCACAGAAGGCAGAGTAAGACATGCTGGTAGTGGGGCCTTGTTTTTCCATAGTGAACACTTATCCTCAGTGCAGTAGCTGAGCAAACACATTTGCTAAACAAAAGCAAACTCCTTCCTGTGGAAGTAGTAATAACTTGGTATGTTGGCTCCTTTTGCCTTGGAAAAATCACATGTAGACCTATTAATTGTACAGCTTGGCATTGTGCTGACATCATTACTCAGTTCACCAATCAAACAGATGCTTCTGCATTGCTGAAATATATATTACAGAGAGAAAAGTCAAGATGTTTTGTGGAAGGAAAACTGGGCAGTGTGTCTTAGGTCAATGAGTAAGCAGGAGTACTAGAAAATAGTATCAAAAGGTAGCTAAGTAACCAGACCAAATCCTATCGAGCTGGCATCCAGGGGCCAAATCATATGGATTTTGGACTTCGGATTTTACGGTAACTGTGATAAGAAGCAATTGGAATGTTACGAGAAGAGAGATAAAATAATTTGTCTTCCATTTTAAAAGGAACATCCTGGCAATAGCATGGAGAATGGGATCTAGGGCCCAAGAAAGAAAAACTGAAAATGAGTTAAATTGCTATCCTGACGAGAGATGGCAGATTAAACACCATCAAGTCATGGTCATGGTATTAAATGGTCAGATTGTAAAAATGATTTTGAAAGGAGAGCTAATAGGATTTTCCAATAAATTTGATGTGGGTTGTGAGAAATAGAGATAGAGGATAACTACAAAATATTGTTTGCTTGGTTTTTTTGCTTGACCCAAATTTATATAAATATAAATGTTATTTACTAAGCTAGGCTACACAGAAGAAGGAATCATTTTAACAGGGATTTAAAAAGAAAGCAATAGTCTCGTTTGCCTACTTCTTGTTCTATTTTTTGCGCAGGTCTTGTGAACAAACAATAGAAATAAAAACTGCTAATGATTGCTTGGGTCCATGACATGTAAGAAATTATTCCTAGGGAGAAAAAGAGGACATAGGTAAATGTGGCCGGTTGTTTAGAAATAAAACCAAGTCACCTTCTGGCTTAGTGACTCTTTTGGAGATTCCTTCAGTATTACCATGAAACATGAAGTTTTGTGTGAAAATGGAAAACTTAAGTTAGGTAGATGGATCTCTGCTAAACTGTGAAGAGAGAAAGGAAAGGAATATGTAAATATTTTATGCAAAAAATCTGCAACTCAATTTAGAAAGCACATAAGAACTATAAAAAGGAGAATGATAAAAATCAACAGCTTGGAAATGAATTTACTTCAGTTGACATTCAAAAACTAGAACTGTTTGTGCAAAATATTTAAAATAATTATATTTAGTTGAATATAAATGTAATTATACTTCAAATATCTATGAAATACTTATTCAGTGCCAGAGACTCTAGCAGGTGCTGAGGATAGAGAAAAAAAAAAATTACCTTTATGGAGCTTAAATTCCAATGGGTGAGATAGCTAAAGAAATTAGGTACATGAAAATGTATAAAACTGTGAAAGAGAACCAAAAATCATGAATCAGAAGCAGTCTACATGAAGTTAATCAATGAAAATATTAGAACTAAGGTGGTCATTGACATCTTTTAAAATACAAAAAAAATGGAGCCAGCAGATGGCATAATGGATATATTCTGGACTCTCACATAGTCGATTGCGGTTCGCGTCCCAGACCTGGCGGCTTATAACTCATGCTGGGCACATGTGTGTGCAAGACCAAGATCTCCAGAGGAGAATGGAGGGCAAGGGACTGCGGCATGGTCACCTCCCCCAGGGGTGATTTCTCACTTTCTGCCTTTGTTTCTCTAGCAAGAGCACACGCCCTATAGTAAAACCCATTCAAAAAAAAAAAAAAAAGAATTAAAAAACTTATACTGGAAATCTGAAGAGAATCAATAAACTGGAAAATCAATAACTTGCATATAGAGATCAACATCATTTTAAAATATGAAGAATGAGTTACAGACTGAAGAGTAATATTGTCTAAAAACATTTCTCATAAGAGCTCTAAAATGGGGTCAGCAGATTGTTTCTGTAAAAACAGAGGATAAACATTTTAGACTTTGTGGGCTTGTGACTACTCAGTTGTGAACACTACAGTGCAAATGCAGCCTTAGACAATGAATAAATAAAAATGCGCCTGTATTCCAATATGAGTTTATTTACAAAAACAAATGATGGGTCGATGAGGCCTATGGACTTAGGAAGGAAAGAGAGGAACTGGTAGAGAAGCACTAACTTGAGAGGTTAAAGTAAAGAATTTTCCAATAATAAAGAAATTAATTAGTACTCCATTCAACAAGACTCTCTGAGAACTAAATAGAAGTAATAAAAATAAATCAGCATAGATACATTATAGTGTAACTGCAAAATATCAGAGACAGAAGAATCTTAAAAGCCACCTGAGGAAAAGAACTGCTGACTTACAATGAAGCACTGATTCTACCAACGGCAGATTTCTTATCACCTCAATCATGCCAGAAGAAAGTGGAATAATATATGCAAATTATCAGCCTAAACCTAAATTTGATATCCTACTAATTATTATTCTAGAAGGAAGCCAAATTAAATCACTTTATAATGATTTGCTGCTATTGAACACATACTGAAATCTGCAAAGCATAAACTTCAACAAGAAGGAAATCCGATATGGAATGAAGGAATGGGATAAAAATACACACAGTTGGCTCTCATTATTCATAGTAATTATTTACTATTAAATTGCTGGAAAAAATCTGAATTTAAGAATACTGAACTATAAGGTCCTAGTGGAAATATATATGTATATATCCATATTTGTTATATAGTGATATTTATATATATTGATCTATAGGTTTTATTTAAATGTATACCCCCAATTTCATGCATTGAAATTTGGTTGCTTTCGGACCAGCAGTTGGTGTAATGGCGATGACGCTGAACTCCCATGTAGTCGACCACAGTTCGAGTCCTGGACCTGGTGGCTTAAACACATGCCAGGCACGTGTGCATGCGTGCCCAAGATCCCAAGAGGAGAATGGAGGAGAAGGGATTGCGGCGTGGCCATCCCCCTGGCGGGTGATTTCTTGATTTCTGTCTCTCTGTTTCTCTCTGTCTTTCTGACGAGCACACACGCCCCATAGCAAAAACCTGTCTAAAAATATATATATATATATTTAATTGCTGTTATGCTGGTATTAAGACACTGGAAATTTAACTAAGATATTAAGAAGCAGGGCCTATGGTAGGTAACTAGGATTAGATAAGGTCATCAGGATAGGGCCTGCATGATTAAATCTTGGAAGCTTTTTAGAAAATTTACATACACACACATATATACACTCTTGTTCTCTTGTCATGTGATACTTTGAACCACCTTGGTACTCTGCAGAATCCCCACTAGCAAGAAGAATCAAATCTTGTCTGTTTTGCCCAGAGCTGGAACATCTTGCACCCATCAAAAGCCCCCACTGTTGCTATCTCTAGTTATCTCTAGTTATCTCTGCATGAGAGTGAAACAAGAAGGCAGAGTATGGCCTTGTTCGGCCTCGGCTTTGTGTTAGTGGACTCAGTTTGCTCAATATTCTAGGCATGTCACAAATGATCACGAAAGCTATGAGTAATGACTTTAGAGTTACAAATAAATTTTGGTGAGTAGGCAAATTCCCAAATATGGTATCTGATTATAATGAGGATTGACCATATATCTGTCTGTATTCAATGATATATTTCTACTGTAATATTTACTATATTACTATTAATTGAAAAACAGTATGTGGTTCATTTGTTCTTTGAAACATAAAATTTCAGGCAGCAAAACAAGATAGAGGGCCAGTGTTCATGAAATAAGTAACCTATGTTATATTCTGTATTTCTCTGGATAATAAATTAGAGATATCCAATTATGCAGAAAAGAGTTAACATAATAGGTCTGACACTGCCATCCTTAGATACTTGCAAAGGTACATCTTGGCTGGCATCTGGAAACTAACAATTCAGGAGAGTCCTACCATACCTTCAATGATCAGAGTGTCTCACTGGATCTAGTGTATTTACACACATAAATGTTTAATATCTCTTGTTCCCTGGGACTCTAATGAGCCTTCCTGGAATACATCCCACTCACGCTGCCATTACCCAGTGTTGGAGGAATTAGTGAGCCAGTAGGAGAGTCCTCGTAGAGCTTGTGTCTGGTTTTCTCAAGGCCTGTGTGCCTTTTCCCTGTGTTGGTTTCGCTTTGTATCCTTTGGTTATAACAAATCAATAAATCATAATCATAGCGTGACTATATACTGAGTCCTATTGTTCTTCTTATTGAATCACCAAAGCTAACACCCACAAGCGAATTTGGGTATTTTGTATAACTGGTCTTAGAGAGGAAGGAGAGCCCACCACTTGTGACAATATGATGAACTTGAAGGACATTATACTAGTGCAGTTAGCCAGATACAGACAGAAAAATAATGCACATCTTACTTATATGTGGAATCTGAAACTACAGAATTCATGGAAGCAAAGAGTACATCATTGCTTACCACAGATAGTGGGGAAAATTGGAAGAGTCTGATCAAAGTTATAAAGTAGCAGTTTTATATAGAAAGTATAAGCCTAGAGATCTAATGTACAGTATGCAGACTACAGTTAAAAACACTGTATTGTGGGACGAGCAGATGGCCTAATGGTTACGTTGTTGGACTCCCATGTAGTTGATCATGGTTTGAGTACCAGACCAGGTAGTTTAAAACACAAAATCCCAAGAGGAGAATGGAGGAGAAGGGATTATGTCATGGCCACCTCCCTGGGGGGTGATTTCTCACTTCCTGTTTTTTTATTGCTCTAGCAAGCTTATGTATCCTATAGCAAAAACATCTCTCTAAAAAAAGAATACTGTATTGTATAGTGGGAGTTTGCTACAGGATTAGATTCTAGGTGTTCCTGCCACACACGCAAAATGTAACTGTGAGGACATGAATATGTTAATTTGCTTAACTGTAGCAATCATTTTACTGTTTATACTTAAATCAAAATATCATGCTGCACACCTTAATTATACCCTATTATTAGTAAAAATAAGTGTTTAAAACTATAAATTGAAATGTATAATTATTTGAGGTATTTTTTCAAGTTTGTTTATTTCTTCTTTGAGAGAGGAAGAAACAGAGAAGCAGACAGGCCCCACCAACAGTGCCCTGATGCCATGACGTATCCCCAGCGTTATTCAGCCAGGATCATGGGCACACATGCACACACATAGCAGGTACAGAAAGGCCTTGGGCTGTAGATCTGGAACCCCTCCCATGGAGTCCATCATCACAGATCATTGAGTTACTGCTGCACTGCCAGCGGGCCCTATTTGTTAAAATGTTAGGAAGTTAGCCTTAGGAAGTGTCCTTCAGTCACAATAGCATATGTACTAACGGCATCCCCCCCCCCCCCCCCCCCCCCCCCCCCCCCCTAAACAGCTATAAACCAGACAAAATTGATAATGCGTCTTTCTTTTAGGGCATCGGAAAGGAGGCAAAGAACGTAATCCTAAGAAAAAGCAAAATTCAAGGTGAGCTGTACATCGGCCCAGTTCTCTGTCTAGATCCTTCTCTTGCGGTGCAGGGAGCTAAAGCTCAAGTGTATCAGCTCAACGGAGCTCAGAAGTGAGACCTTGTCCAGGGCTGCCGAAGCAGTGACATAGGGGGAGCAGACTAGGAGATCACAGAGAGCTTCCTGGAGTGGGCAAAAACTCTGTGCTGCTGCCAGGGCACCGAGAAGGGCTGGAGTCAGGACAATCTCGAATGAGAAGTTATTTACCAACAAAATGGGTTATGAAGACTCAGTGTAAGATACAAAAGTCATAACTCAGAGCTCAGGGAGTCATACTCATGGTCCCTAAGCATTGAGGACTTGACCAGGAAAAAACTAAAAAATGTGTAGTGTGAATGCAAGAGACTTAGAATTGAACTTTGACAGACTCTGATAGATCCAAATATTAAACATATCTACTTTCTTTTTCTTCCCCATTTAAAATATGCATTTTAAAAAAAGCAGTGGCGGGGAACCAGCAGTTAGCGTAATGGCTATGTCGCTGGACTCCCACGTAGTCGACCGCGGTTCGCGTCTCGGACCCGGTGGCTTACAACTCACGCCGGGCGCGTGTGCGTGCGTGCCCAGGATCCCGAGAGGAGAATGGAGGAGAAGGGATTGCGGCGTGACCATCCCCCCTGGGGGGTGATTTCTCGCTTTCTGTCTCTATGTCTCTCTCTGTCTGTCTGGCGAGCGCACGCGCCCTATAGCGAAAAAACCTCTCCAAAAAAAAAAAAAAAAAAAAAAAAAAAAAAAAGCAGTGGCAGCGGGGGAAGATGGCGGCTGGTCCCCCGCAGGGACCTGGACCCTGGAACAACTGCGCAGCGAGCAGTTGCCCGAGAAGGACATTATCAAGTTTCTGCGGGAACACGGTTCAGATTCGTTTCTTGCAGAACATAAATTACTAGGAAACATGAAAAATGTCGCAAGACAGCTAACAAGGACCATTTGGTTACAGCATATAACCATCTTTTTGAAAGCAAGCGTTTCAAGGGTACTGAAAGTATAAGTAAAGTATCTGAACAAGTGAAAAATGTGAAGCTTAATGAAGATAAACCCAAAGAAACCAAATCTGAAGACACTCAGGATGAGGGTCCACCAAAATACACAAAATCTATTCTTAAAAAATGAGATAAAACCAACTTTCCCAAAAAGGGAGATGTTGTTCACTGCGGGTACTCAGGAGCACTACAAGACAGGACTGTTTTTGATACTAATATTCAAATAAGTGCAAAGAAGAAAAAAAGTGCCAAGCCTTTAAGTTTTAAGGTTGGAGTAGGCAAAGCTATCAGAGGATGGGATGAAGCACTCTTGACTATGAGTAAAGGAGAAAAGGCTCGACTGGAGATTGAACCAGAATGGGCTTATGGAAAGAAAGGACAACCTAATGCCAAAATTCCACCAAATGCAAAACTTTTCTTTGAAGTGGAATTAGTGGATATTGATTGAAATACCAGTTCTTTAGATCTAAAGACATCAACAACAATAAAACTTGGCCTTGAAGAAACTTCCGTAACAAATTAGAGCTTGTTACTATTGTAAGGGAAGACTCAACTGGAAAATTCAAGGAGTTAGAATCTGTTCATAACTTATCTCAACTTTTGAAAAATGTAATCCCTTATAAATCGCTAAAGTCTAAAATATTTTTCTACAGGCTATGTAAAATATTGGTTGAGATCTGTTTTTCCTTTGACCTCATTTTGTAAACTAAAAGGCTCAATAAAAATTTATCTATTGTCTGGAAAAAATAAAATAAAATATGCATTTTAATTGTCTTTAGCATAGTCATAGGTATGGATAGGCATCAAAAAAGTTCATTTTAGAATATTTTCATCACCTCAAAAAGAAGTTTTGTAGCCTTCGGTTATTGTTCTCTTTTTCTCAGTTATCCATCTTCTTTCAACCCTAAACAAGCACCATCTACTTTCTGTCTCTATCAAGTTCCCTGTTGTGGATTTTCATATGAGTGGAATTAATGTTATATGGTCTTTCATCATTGTTTTTTCCTAAAATTGTGATTTCTGGTTTACATATTATCATTGCACATATTTTTGGGATATAGCATTGTGTTTTTAAAGCACACATGTGCTATAATAATCAAATCAAGACATAATCATCTTCTTTGACATTTAACACTCTAATATGTTGTGCATGTTAAATAATAGTTCTACCAGGAATCTTTGTCCAGGGGCGGAGGGGGTGATGTATATGTTGAATTGTCAATGACATCTTTTACTGTACCTTGATACACTATTATAGAACCTATTCCATATGTTTACATGCAATCTTGTGTCTGTTAGTTTTTTTCTTGAACGTCCACCCCCACCCATCCTGAACTTCTGGTGTATGTCATTATTCTCTCTCTACTTCTATGCGCTGAGTATTTCAGTTTCTGCCATAGATGAGGACATTCGGTATACATTAAAAGCAGGGATGCACAGTATTTGTCTTTCAAAGCCTGGCTTATTTCACTTAACATTATATCTCCTATGTTCATCGACTTTGTGTCAAATGACAGGATAGTGTTGTTCTTCATGGTTCAGTAGTATTCCATCGCATGTATGTGCCACATTTTCTTAATCTGGTCATCATTTGTAGGGCAAATAGGTTGCGTCTTACCTACAATGACTAATGCTGCAATAAACATGGAGTACAAATGTCTCTCTGGCTGAATGATTTCCTATCCTTTGGACAAACCCAAGAGTGGGGATTCCTAAGTCCTATGGTGGTTCTATTTTTAGATTTCTGAGGAATTTTCACACTGTTTTCTACATTGGCTGTACTAATTTAATACATTCCTACCAACAATATATGAAGGTTCCTAGGTTGTTTTGTTCTCTTATTCCGTTTATTCTTGTGTCACTGTTTATTTCTGCTACTTCAAAGTTTTCCATAATGGTAAGAATTGAATCATTTCTCTCTTTGTAGTCTATGTTTTCATAGAAATACTTATCTTCCTCTGGTTTTCAAATATAGAATTCTCCTAAGTATTTCTTTTTTTTTTTTTTTTTTTTTTTTTTTTTTTTGAGAGGTTTCCGCTATAGGGCGCGTGCGCTCGCCAGACAGACAGAGAGAGACAGAGAGAAAGAAAGTGAGAAATCACCCCCCAGGGGGGGATGGTCACGCCGCAATCCCTTCTCCTCCTTCCTCCTCTTGGGATCTTGGGCACGCACGCACACGCGCCCGGCGTGAGTTTTAAGCCACCGGGTCCAGGACATGAACCGCGGTTGACTACGTGGGAGTCCAGCAACATAGCCATTATGCTAACTGCTGGTTCCCTTTCCTAAGTATTTCTTGAAGAGTCAGTATGGTGTTGGTGAAGTCCTTCAGTTTTTATTTGAGATTTTTTTCATTTCTCTTTCCATTTTGAAGGATAGTTTTTCAGGGTATAGTATTTGTGCCAAGAAATATTTTTCTTTCAAAATTTTAAATGTCTTCCCATTCCTTCCTAACCTATCAGGTTTCTGCTGAGAAGTCTATTATTAGTATGATGGGATATTCTTTATATCTTATAACTTAGTACCTATCTCTAGCCATGTTCATGATTTTGTCTTTATCTTTGACTTGGATGTTTTGAAAATAATGTGTCTTGGGGAGAATTTTTTTCAATTTCCATTCTATTGAGTATCATTTGAATTTCCTGGATCTGGAATTCTATTTTTCTCTTTACATTTGGGATATCTTCTGCTAATATTTGTGAAATAGATTTTCTGAGCCTTTACCTATCTCTTCATCTCTAGAAGAACCATCATGCAGATATTCTCTTCCTTAATGGTGTACAAATTTCCCATATATTATGTTTGTCTTTAATGGTTATTCTTTCTTTCATTTTGATATTTTGAGCTAGTTTAAAAGTTATGTATTGGAACCAGCAGATGGCCTAATCTGGACTCCCATGTAGTTGACTGTGGTTTGAGTCTCGGACCCAGTGGCTTAGACTCATGCCGGGCATGTGTGCGTGTGTGCCCAAGATCCCAAGAGGAGGAATGGAGGAGAAAAGTTTGCAGCATAGCCATTCCCCCTGGTGGGTGATTTCTCACCTTCTGTCTCTCTTGTCTCTCTCTTTCTGGCAAGCGCACGTGCCCTATAGCTAAAACCTCTCCAAAAACAAACAAAAAATGTTACATATCAAATGAAGTTCAGAGGTTATTTCTTCTGCATAGTCTAAAGTGTGGGTGATGTGATCTACAATTTTTTTTCAGGTATTGTATTCTTCATCTCCAGGATTTCTGTTTGATTCTTTCTTAAAGATGTCTATGTTTCTATTGAATTCTTTTTTTTTTATTTTTGAGAGGTTTTTGCTATAGGGCGCATGCACTCGCCAGACAGAGAGAGACAGAGAGATAGAAAGTGAGAAATCACCCTCTAGGGGGGATGGCCACGTTACAATCCCTTCTCCTCCATTCTCCTCTTGGGATCTTGGGCACGCACGCACACGCGCCCAGCGCCAGTTTAAGACACTGGGTCCGGGACTTGAACCGCGGTCGACTATGTGAGAGTTCAGCGACATAGCCATTACACTAACTGCTGGTCCCTATTGATTTCTTCATATATGTCATGGAGTGATTTTCTCATCTCCTGAAATTGTCTATAATCACTTGTATCTCATTGAGTTTTGTTTTGATCAATAATCCAAAATCTATTTCTGCTATTTCTGTGGTTTCTTGCATTTTGTCAATTGTTAGTGAGAAGTTAATGTGTTCCTTTGGAGGATAAATAGTTCCTTTTAATTTTATTCGTATTTCTTGTGCCCCTGCTTAGTATGTAGGCATCTGGTGAAGTATTCAGTTCCTCCTGGGAAGGGGATGGATCCCCTCATATAAATGACAACTGCTGCTGTATGGGGTGGCTTACTGAATTCTTGGACCCCATGTAGGGTATGATGATTCTCCTCCAGGTGAGGTAACCAAGTGGAGATATTGACTGAAAGTAATACTTTCTATCTTGTGTGGATTATACACAAAAGGAATGTGGGGTCTGGTTGAAGAGCTGTGAGTTAGGTGGTTAGTTGTTTAGTTTGCATTTGTGTGCACTCTCTATATGAAACTTGTTTGCCTCAGTTCCTGAGTCTCTCCACAGCCATGGCACCCTCTGCTGGTGGTTCATTACAGGAGGAAGGTGTGAGGGCTGCCACTTATGCAGTTGGGGGCTCTGGGCAAACCTCTGTTGAGCTAGAAGGTGGTCTGGAATGCTGAATAGACCTCTGCAGCACAGACAGGAGAAGAGGGGCTGAGGACAAGCCTTCGCTGCACTAGTAGGTGACAGTGGGCTCATGGGGAAGGACATCTGGGTGGACCTCTGTATTGCTCCACCATCTCTTCCTCTCTCCTTGAGAGGGGGGAATTCTAGTAGCCTACTGTTTCTGGAGTTGTCAAGTTCTGTTCCTCAGAGAAGCCCTCCTGCTGTGGTGTTCTATCTGTTCCTCGAGTGTATAATGCTGGATGGGCTTGGGTGCCAGGGTTACATCTCTACTGCTCAGTAGAGCTGTCACGGTTGCTCTAGCTGCCCACACAGGATTGGTGGGATTTCAGTGGTTTCTCAGGCATGTGAAGACTTTCAGGCTGTCAGTACTCAGGGCAAGTTTCTTTTCAGCAGTTGTTCTGTTATCAAAATGGCACCACTGTGCAGCATCTGTGCTTCTGGGAGGTGGAATTAACCAGATCAGATCCTCCCAGGAGTTATATAGCCCTGTAGATCTCAGGAATGTCCCCTCACTGGGCCTGGAAATATGTAGAGTGTTGGACCCCCCAGGCATGTAGGAATGTCATTCATAGTGGTATTACAGAATGCTAAGTATCCCTTGCTCATTCTTTCCTAGGAAAGGGAGAATTCTCAGTTATTCCAACCTGGTGACCTTAGCCAGCTGGGTGGGTCAGTTTCCTTTATATGCTATTATCCCTGAGTTTCTGTATATCTGAAAACTTTAAATCTTTCTTTCTTGATTTCAAATGCCATTCCTTAGAAAATCCAGTAAAAATATGTCTAAGCAATTATTTTTTAACTTTTCTTTAAAGTTTGCCAGAGAGCACATGCACTTGCAAAAGAAAGAACGCACCCTCCATGAAGAATGGTTACAACACAAACTCCTCTCCTCCATCTCTCCCTATCTTTAGGCTTTGGGACATGCACACACATATGCTTGATTTATTTACTTATTTTTTGGAGAGGTTTTTGCTATAGGGCGCGTGCGCTCTCCAGAAAGAGACAGAGAGACAGAAAGTGAGAAATCACCCCCCAGGGGAGATGACCATGCTGTAATCCCTTCTTTTCCATTCTCCTCTAGGGATCTTGGGCACACACGCACACGCGCCCGGTGTGAGTTTTAAGCCACCCGGTCCAAGACTCGAACCGCAGTCGACTACATGGGAGTCCAGCAACATAGCCATTACACCAACTGCTGGTCCCATGCTTGATTTATTTTTCAGGCCACCAGGTCTGGACTCAAACCATGCAGTTGGTAATGTGGGATCCAGCTATCTTAAATACCACACCACCAGTTGGCCCTATTATTTTATATTTTGACTGTAGAAGAATTAAGTGCTAGGTACTTTCCATTGGTCAATTTAATCTTCTCTGAAAATGTCTAATTTTTTCCTTTTTTGCCAGAGGGTATGTATGCTCACCAGCTTGAGAGAGAGAGAGAGATAGAGATAGAGATAGAGAGAGAGAGAGAGAGAGAGAGAGAGAGGGAAAGGGAGAAAGCAGCCCCCTTATGGGACATGGTCATGTCACAATCTTTTCTCTTCCATTTTTCCATCCTCTCAAGGTTTTGGACTTGAGAATGAACACACATGTACCCAGTGTGTCTTGGAAGCCACCAGGATTAGGATTCAAACAATAGTCAGCCATATGAGATCCAGCTCCCTTGACCACTAGGCCCTAAAATGTCTAATTTTACTGACAAGCAGTAACCAGAATGGGAAAAAAACCTGCAAGCGATTAGTGAGGGTGCAAGTACACAAAAAAGTGTCATCCTTGGATTACATTTTCTATATGATTTTATGATCTGACACTAATAGTTCTATCACATATTTTACAGTATTTCCTTTGCTGTCTAGTTACTTTATTGTAAACCAACATCTAGGTATTACATTAAATTCTATTAAAATTGGTTGATAATGTAACAGTTTATGAAGTGCAGTGAAACAACTCTCAATCCTATTCCAGCCTCCTGCTTGAATGCTGATCCAAACTATCCTAAATTCTGAATATCTCCACAAATTCTAAAACTGGATATAATCAAAAAGCATGCTAAGCATCTTCCTAAACCTGATGTTTTTCTTTCTTTTTTTTTTTTTCCCTTCATGTGAGGATGTTTTTCTTTTTTTAAGAAGAGATTTTTTTTTCTATAGGGCATGTGAACTTATCAGAGAGACAAAGAGAGACAGAAAGTGAAAAATAACTTCACAGGAGGGATGGCCACAACGTAATCCCTTCTTCTCCATTCTCATATCGGGATTTTGGACAGGCATGCCCATGAGCCCAGTGTGAGTTCTAAGCCCCCATGTCCAAGACTCGAAACACAGTCAACTATGGGGGTGTCCAGTGATGTAACCATTGCAACATCTGCTGGTCCATCTTTTGTTTCTTTTTGTGATGAATACAACCTAATATTCACAGTACCTATGACTCAAGACCTTGGAATTTCATTCAAAGACTCCAAAAAGTTTCAAAGTCCAAAATACAGAGCCATTCTTGGAATGTTGAGCTTCACCACCTCTCATCCTACCCTGTTCAGCATCCAATTGGTTGCCAGATCATGTAGAGGCTAGTCTGTACTCCATAACTCTGACAGATTAATGTTCCTAAAGCACAGCTCTAACCACATCATTTCCCTGCTCCCAAACCACTCTTCACCTAGTGCACATTACTTTAATTGAAGAGGAGCTATGAAAAAATAAATAGTCTCATATACTAAATTTATAATCCTAAATATAGTAGGGACAGTAATGCTGCAAGAACCCTGAATCATCACAGCTCTGAAGGTTACAGAAAGCATCGTGTACTATTAAGTCACTAATGAAGTACAGTAGACAAATTTAGTTACAGTATGAAATGGCAGGAGTATAAATAATGGCAATCTGCTTAATATGCAAATAGTAAATTTTGCTCCCAGCAGACTTTTTTTCTGTTTGTCAGTATTTTTCAGTTCCCAAAAGCACTAAAGATATTTTCATATTTTTAGGGTATGTGTGTGTGTGTGTGTGTGTGTGTGTATTGGCAAAGGAGAGAATTTCTATTTTTAGTAATCTATTCTGGTCTCTGCAGGGCCCAGTGGCAGCCACACTTCGATTTAAGAGGACAGAACATATATCCCTAGGCAAATCCATTTGGGATAAAAAGTGTTGGCTCAGCATATAGTAAAAACATTAATTCGCCAGAATTATAATATGTATTCTTAATATTATTGTTGTAAAATCATCCCACATTCATGTTTTATATTAAATGAAAGGAGAAGGAGAGTAAAATTGAGACATAGGCCAAAAAATCTCTGCTTTTCTATAAAGTAATACAAGTCTCTTTCACATCGAATCATATTTGGGCTGGTAGTCAAGTCAAGGCGGTCATTGTTATGAGCATTCCATACCACCTAACAAACATTTTATTTATTTTCTTTTAGTTCCTTTTTTTCATTTATACCATTGGCACACTTAAATCTTCCTGTAAATCCTATAGTTCCTTAACTGCCTTACCTAATTCATTGGGAAAAAGTGACATTTCAAGTACAAACATGTTCAAACTTCTGCCACTTTTTAATCCAGAAAATTACCCACACTTACACCCTCCCTTCTCCCTACAGAAGAGTGTGAGGCATTCTTCCTATTCTTGGTCGGTTCTTTTGCTTGAGTTTTTCTTTTATTTTTTATAAATAATTTCATTTTTATTGAACAAGAGATACACATATGTTAACTAAAAAGTTTAGAACTAAGCTGCAAAAATAATGTCAATGAAAAATCTTATACCAAATCTTAGTGCCCTTCCCTAAAAGTTCTGTGAAGCCTTCAAGAAGTTCAATAACATTTTACACAAAAGAGGGCATATTATTTATCCTCTGTGTACTTTTTGTCTAATACGTTCAGTTTTTCTTTCTGTATTTTCAGCCTGTCTCCGTCATGTTTTTTTTTTTTTTTTTTCCTTCGTAGACTCCTTTACTTGACCCTTAAATCTTTGTGTTCTCCAAGACTTCTGATGGCTTATCATTCTTTCCAAACTATAGATTTTCATTGAACTATATATATTACCTTGGTTTTTAAGCTCAGTTTATTATCTGACATTTACCAACATTTATCCTTTTTTTTTTTTTTTCTTAAGGTTTTGGCCATAGAGTATGTGCACTTGTCAGAGAGAGACAGAGAGAGGGGAAAGTGAGAAATCACCCATGGGGGGCTGGCCATGATGCAATCCTTCTCCTCCAAAAAACCTGGGATTTTGGGAATACAGACACATGTGCATACACTTGCCAGAGAGACAGAACATGAAAAAAATAATGTTTTTCAGGAGGAATGACCATGCCGCAATCCGTTCTCATCCATATTCCTCTTGGGATTTTGGGCATGCATGCACACATTCCTGGCTTGAGTTATAAGTCACTGGGTCCAGGACTTGAACTGCAGTTGACTATGAAGGAGCCCAGCAATGTAACCATCGTGCCATCTGCAGGTCCCCCAGCATTTTGTTTAAGTCCCTAAGGCTGGGATTCAAACCACAGCTAGCTACGTGGGATGCAGCTCCCTTAACAACTAGGCTATGGAGATGGCCTTGATTACAACTTTTGGTAAAATGGTTTCTCTAATTTAAGAATGTCTAGTCTTTATTTAAACCAAAATTCACTCTCATTCTCCAGATTTTATCTCAGTAGTTACCAAAAGTATGACCCCATAATTATTTTTATACTCATGTAATGCATCTATTATCTTTTTTTTCATTCTGATTTAACACTCACTACTCTTTATGTCTGTTTCTCCTGCTCTATTGAACTTAACACTTGAGTTGCTCTGATTAATTAACGACATTTGTGATCTGCTCATGAGCATCTTTCACTTATTTCATTTTTCAAAATAAAGTCACTGGAACTTCCTTATGTGAGCTAAGATTTGATTTGGGAAATAGAGAAATACACAGAGATCAGAATGCAGAATACATACGATAAATGAAAGTGATATATGCACTTAAGACTGAATGGAGAGTCATTTTAGAAGTGGAGGGAGGGAATAGTAAGAAATGTTTCCCACCGGGGTGACCTCTGATATGACGTTTAGAAAGTTATTAGCTAGAATTCATGCTGGGTCCATTACATTAAGTAGAATTTTCAATATAGTTCTATATTAAAAACTTCAAATGTACAGTATTTTTAAATTCCATCTTACAGAGAGAAGAGATGCCATTTATAGGAAGGGGCACTTCAAAAAGTTAATGGAAATATAGAATTAAAGTACAATTTTATTTTGGCGCAATTTCTTTTTTTCACCCATGCATAATTTTTTTATAATATGCGTAGTCCATGAACTTTTTGAAGTGCCCTCATATAGTACCTGTAGCTTCTGTCAACACCATTCTTGAAATCTAGGTGTTTCACTTAGCAGTTTATGAACAATATGAGTAATGAATAAATCAATTTTAAACTTCATGCTTTCCTAGTATTGATTATGTGCAAACAAGAAAATATTTCAGTCTTAGAGTCCTAGATTTACGAAGATTGCCAGGCTTATACACAGGCAGTGATAAAATTGTGGTCCCTAATTTAACTTTGAATGTTGATACTATAACTTGTTTTCAATTAAGATCCTAGTTTATTCAGTTCACAATTGGAAGGATGAGAAAGAAGTTCTCTGCATCACCAGAAAAAAAAAAAAAATGTTGTTTTTACAGATAATACAGGCACTGTGTGAATTACAAAGAAAAGTTCCTATTCTTTTTTTAAATAGAGATTTTTGCTATAGGGTGCATGTGCTCACTGGAGAGACACAGAGACAGAAGGAGAAAAATCACCTTCCCTGAGGGATGGCCATACCACAAATCCTTCTCCTCCATTCTCCTCTTAGAATTTTGACTACACTTGGACGTGACACCCAGTGTGTTTCAAGCTGCCGGGTCTGGGGCTTGAACCATAGTTGGCCATGAGGGAGTCTAGTGTCTTAACCACTATGTCGCCTGCTGGCCTAAAAACTCCTAAATTTAGCATAGAAAATACTGTTTTGTAGATTATTTGTCTCATTTTCTCTTAACATTCATATAATGAATAAGAAATCTAAGATCTGAAATATGCTCTGAGATTGCACATGTAGGCATAATTCAATTGTAAAAAATTCCACTGGGAAAAGTAAATGGATAAGACAAAAGGAATGTTTAGTCTAGGTCCTTGTTTTTTCTCAGTTTTGGAATTCTGCAAGTGATCTTAAATTGGCGTAGATTTGCATCAAGAAAATCTTTGTATGGGATAAAGGAAGCACATACCCTTCACTAACTCAGAATGTCGTGGAACAATGGTGTTTAACCTCTGGATGATGACTTATTAAGTCACATGGAGGAAAAAAACCACAGGCAAAAAAACTTATCAGAAGCTATAAATTGTGTAAAGATAAATCTTTGAATGCTGTTGGCAGCTTTACCTATCTGTTTAAATTACTTGAAAATGCTTGTATAGGTTAGAATGACCTTGATGAATAGTATTTTGAAAAAAAAATAGGTTGTGAGATTTTTCTTTTAAATGGCAATTTTCATATTAACACAAGTATAACCTATTTAAAGATGTATATATTATTAAGGAAAATAAGACTATAATTTAAATAAATTATCTACAAATCTTTAGTTAAAAACAAATGTGGTGAAACATCCTTATTAACCCTTGAAACATTTTTATTTTCTTTTTCAAATGAAGTTGCCAGCTTTAGGAGTGTAATAAAAACCATGATATTGAATAAAATTTAAATATTAGATGAATAAAGAATACATGGTTCATATAAGTAATTTCCATGCAATAATTGGGAGATAATTAAACTAAAACATTACTCATTTATCTTAAATTCTGATTTGACTATTCTGTAAATTACTTGGCAACCCTATTTTTAGGGAGTATAAAAAAGCCTTTTATTTTGTTAGTAGATGTATTTTAATTATAAAATTATAATTTGAAATACATTGCCTTTATATTTCATTCCTCAATTTCATTTGTCTATTATGATGACTGAGATATATATATGACTACAAAAAGAGACTAAACATTTAAAAATTCCCTTTCAACACAGATGTTTGACTCAGCTAACTCAGTATAAGCATATTGTTCACATGAATAACTATGACGGTGATGGCCCCATAGTGCAGTGGGTAAGTACCGCTATGCATTAGGAAGCAGATTCCACATGGCTGACTGAGGCTTGAAACCTGGCCCTGGGGCCACACCAAGTATGTGTGAGTGTGTACATACTAAAAATCCTGACAGAATGGAGAAATGGAACAAAGGCTTGCAGTATGACCACATCTAACGGGAGGATGCATTCTATCTCTGGCAAGCCTACATGCCCTCTGGTAATTTAAAAAACTAACTAAATAATTGTAATGAAGTCAATAGGAGTATCATTCATTATAATGCAAATTTGTGTACTCTGCATTTGTTTCTTTCAGGTCACAAGTAATAACTGTAATATCTAAGTTTGTGGTGGATAAGAGTATCAAAAGACTTGCCAGATAAATGTATGGCCTATAGGAAATTTCACTCAACTGATCTCAAAAAAATCCCTATTTTGAAATAAACAGCCTCAGTGGTACAGTCATATGCCAGGATTTATTTTATATATGAAGGAGACTGGAAATGTATGTTCGCCTGTAGCCCCATCTGAGCGGCTTTCAGGTTGGTTTGAGTCTTCTCTTTTGCATAGTACCCTCTTATTGAATAGGAATTTCAATAGCCTAGAGTGGTCCTCGAGCAAACCCACTGTGCAAGCCAGTCAGTTTCAACACATACTAAATCTTGGGTACAGTTCCATTTATATCACTGTGCACCAGTTTCCTAACTCCTGGAGATTATGTGTTCTGCTATGGGCTGGCACCAGATCTTCAGTTTTTGGTTTTTTTTGAGAGGTTTTTTGCTATAGGGTGCGTGCGCTCACCAGACAGAGAGACAGAGAGATAAAAAGCGAGAAATCACCCTCCAGGGGGGATGGCCACGCTGAAATCCCTTCTCCTCCATTCTCTTCTTGGGATCTTGGGCACGCACGCACACGTGCCCGGCGTGAGTTTTAAGCCACCGGTCCGGGATGCGAACCGCGGTTGACTACACGGGAGTCCAGCGACATAGTCATTACGCTAACTGCTGGTCCCAAGCTTCAGTTTTTGTAGCCAAAGTCCATATGAGAATCAGAACATCCTAGAGTCAAAAGAAAAGAGATCAGGCTTTAGAGTTAACAAAAATTTTGTTTGGATCTTCATGTCTTCAGTTTAGTAATTAACATCAAAATGACCAGGCGATTATTTCCTTATCTGTAAAGAGAGAGAACTCACTTCAAAGATTAATAAAATAGCAAGGGATCAGCAGACAGCATAGCAGTTACCTTGCTGGACTCCCACATGGCCGACTGTGGTTCAAGTCCTGGACCCGGTGGCTTCAAACGGAGTCTGTGTGTGTGCCAGGGATCCCAAGTAAAGAATGGAGGAGAAGGGATTGCGGCTTGGGCATACCCCATGGGGAGGGTAATTTTTCACTTTCCCTCTCACTGTCTCTGTCTCTCTCATGAGTACCTGTGCCCTATGGCAAAAAACAAACAAACAAACCAAAAAAAAAAAAAAAAAAAAAAAAACTCTTAAAAAGTAACATAAAATAACAAAATTAATAAAGCCAAAATCTGGCCCTTGCTATAATTGAATGAAATCTATGAATCCATAGCAATTCTGATAAACTTATAAAAGAGAGAAAGTACACTATACCAGTATCAGAACTGAATAGTTTGTATGATTAAAGATCTTATGAATATTAATAATAGAATTCATAAATAACTTTATGGTAATATATTTGACAACATAGGTGAAATAAGTGAATTTTATAGGGGAAAAAATATTCTAACCAAACTGACAGGAAAGATAACAAAACATCTAGATATCATTGTTCTTATTTTAAAAGTTGACTTTGTAATATGAAACAACTTCTTAAAAAGAACAGCTTCAGCACAGATGATTTCAATGGTGAGTCTATCAAATATTTTAAAAAGAAAAATACCAATCCTGCACAAGTGTTTTTAGAAAACAGGAGAAATACAAACAGTTCATTCGTTTTATGACAACACTAACATGATACCAATGGTAGGTAAATTTAAAAAAAATAAGATGGAATACCAATCACAAAGAGATATAAAAACTTTAACAAATATCATCAAGCTTAATTCAGCAGCAAATATTTATATAATAGATCATAATTAGTTAAGATTTATCTTAAAAATACAAGGCATTTTTTTTTTTTTTTGGAGAGGTTTTCGCTATAGGGCGTGTGCGCTTGCCAGACAGAGAGAGACAGAGAGATAGAAAGCGAGAAATCACCCCCCAGGGGGGATGGCCACGCTGCAATCCCTTCTCCTCAATTCTCCTCTCGGGATCCTGGGCACGCATGCACACGTGCCTGGCGTGAGTTTTAAGCCACCGGGTCCGGGACGCGAACCGCGGTTGACTACATGGGAGTCCAGCGACATAGCCATTATGCTAACTGCTGGTCCCGATACAAGGCATTTCAATGCCAGAAAACAAAAATTGTCACTTATCAATTCAACAGAAAATAATATCATCTTTTCCCAATTTAACACATGTTGAAAAATCAACGTGTTACATTATGGTAAAATTCAATGTCTGTTAGCAATTAAACTCTGAGTAAACAAATACAGGTAAAAACCTCCACAGTCGATAACGACACCTACACAATACTACAGGCAGCCTCATACACAAAGGTAAGTATTGAAGGTCTTTTCTTGATCTTGACTTGATCCAGATCAAGACTCATCACTTCTATTCAAAAGTATACTGGAGAAAATAGTGCAAAAATGCAAGAAAAGAGAGCGAATGATAAAAATAAGAATGTTTTTATTTATGACATGTAGAAAATCCCCAGAAATCTACAAAACAATGTTTAGAACTCAGAAATCCACACTGCAAACTACAAAACATTGCTGAGAGTTATTAGAGAAGTGATTTAGAAAAATAGAATGTTTATGAATTAGAAGTTTCAATATTTAAGATTTCAGGCCCAGCAGTTACCGTAATGGCTACGTTGTTGGACTCCTGTGTAGTTGACCACAGTTCGAGTTCCAGACTCATTGACTTAAACTCATGCCAGGCACGTGTATGTGCGTGCCCAAGATCCCAAGAGGAGAATGAAGAAGGGATTGCAGGGTGGCCTTCCCCCCTGGGGGGTGATTTCCTGCTTTCTGTCTCTGTCTTTCTGGTGGGTACACAGGCCCTATAGCAAAAACCTTTCCCCCCCAAAAAAAATATATTTAGGATTTCAATTCACCCCAAGTTAATATAAAAGTTCAACACAATTCTAAGAAAATGCTACCTTCTTTGTTTAAATGGACAATTTCTTTATCAGATTGAGATAAATTTATATTTATTTATGGGAGGTTTTTCCAAGATCAGGCACATTCAGGGTGGTATAACCGCAGACTATGGGAAGTTTTTTTAAATATAATAAGGCATCAACTCTTTTGTTTAAGCCAACCTGTTTTTGATGTCCTGTTAGAGCAGCCTGAGCAGACTAAGACACCACACAAACAGAAAGGGCAACTCAATTCCAGAACTTCTTGACCCTCATCCTTGCCACAAGAGATGACCCAGAGAGGTTTATCCTACCCTTCACCCACCACAATGAAACAACCAACACCACCAGATGACATTGGCAAGGATGAGGTACAGAGTCCTGATGACAGTAAGTAGACAGGCAACTGCACTCTTGCCCTGAGACTACCTTTCCCTACTAGAAGACACCAGGTGGCTACACAGCATTGGAAAGGGGATCCTGTCACAACAAACACCTGGTCCAGAAAGTGTCTCCCATTCCTTAGAGGCAGGGGAGTCCCACCACAGCAAGTGCCAGGCTCAGAAAGGGCTCTCCTTTCTAACTGTGCTGAGAATCTCTTCCTTAAGTGAGACACTGAGCCAGTAATGTGGAGTGGGGGTGGCCTCACCACGAAACTCACCCAACCCAGCAAGCGCACCAAGCCTGGGAAGGCAGCAGTTAGCCTAGTGTGTGGAACTTCCTTCAACTCCCTCAGGCAACACCCAGAGACAAGCAGAACCCCTTCAACACCAGAAAAAAACAACAGGACCAAAATAGCTCTACAAAGGCTTTGAAATGAAAACCTATGGGACCAAAGCCCATGAAATTAGGTTAAATCTGCATATTAAACCTAAACAGGGTGATTACCTGTCAAATAAAGTATTTAAATGGGTCTGAAAGTCTCTAATGTAACAGGTCAATGTCCAAGATACAATGAAAAATCACCCATCGTGCCAGGAATCAGGAAAATCACAATTTGAATGAGAAAATGCAATTACAAATGATCTGGGAACAAACTGAAAATATAAAACTTCAACAAAAAGTAGAAATTATTTTTAAAAATGAGAACTAGAGCACTGGAAAATATAATAACAGTAATGAAAAGTTTGCTCTCATAGAGGGGCTCACTAATACTGTAAAGATAAAAGATGATAGAATTAGTGTAATTGGGGACCAACAGTTAGCGTAATGGCTATGTCACTGGACTCCTATGTAGTCGACCACAGTTTGAGTCCCAGACCCGGTGGCTTAAAACCCATGCCGGGTGCATGTGCGTGCATGCCCAAGATCCCGGGAGGAGAATGGAGGAGAAGGGATTGTGGCGTGGCCATTCCACCTGGGGGGTGATTTCTCGCTTTCTGTCTCTCTGTCTCTCTCTGTCTGTCTGGTGAGCGCACGTGCCCTATGGCAAAAATCTCTCCAAAAAAAAGAAGCTAGCTCCATAGAATTTACTTTATCTGAACAGCAAAGACAAAATTACCAGTTTCAGAGACCTAAAGGATAGTAACAAAAAACTTACAACATTCATATTGTTAGAGTCCCAGAAAGAGAGAAGGTGAGAAAGGTAAAAAGAACATTTAGAAAAAAGTAGCCAAAACACACCAATTTGCCTATAGATTCAAACACGTAGATTCGAGAAACTGGATGAATACCAATTAAGATAAACCAAAAGAAATCTACAACATAATTAAATTTCTGAAAACTAAAAACAAAAAATCTTGTTGAAGATATTTTGATCAACGGGTCTGGGGAGAAATGTTCACATATCGAAATGGTCTCATTGTAAGCCAAACAATATGATTGAAAGTATATACAAAAATAAATAAAGTAATTAAAAAAAAAAAAAAAACTAAAAACAAAAAATCTTGACAGTGTCTGGATAAAAATGACACATCACCTTTACGAAAACACCATTCAAATGACAGTGGATTTTTCTTTTGAAACAGGGAAAGCCATAAGAAAGTGTATATTTTTCAAGTACTAAAAATAAAGAACTGTCAACTGTAAATTCCATTGGTAGTAAAACCACCCTTCAGAAATGAAGGTGAAATAAAGACATTCTCAAATAAAGGCTAAAATAATTTGTCACAAGTAGTCATATCCTTAAAACAGAGAAAGAAAGGAAATGATTAACGAAAAACTGTTATAGCAACAGAAAGAACAAGGGGAAACATACATAAAATAGATTATCCTTCTCTTCATGAGTTTTATAAATCACTTTTGATCACTGAAATTAAATTTAAAATGTTATCTGATACCTAAGTCAATGATAATTCAAATCAAGGAAAGTAAAAGAATCTAAATGGAAGTAAAGTTTGTAACTCTATGTGGCAGTGAGTGGGTGTGCTGAGGATGAGGTGTGTCGGTGTGCTTATAAAAAGGCAATAGAGGGACTAGTAGTTGGCATAATGGCTATGTCGCTGGACTCCCATGTAGTCTATTGCAGTTCAAGTCCTGGACCTGATGGCTTAAACTCATACCGAGTGCATGTGCATGTGTGCCCAAGATCCTGAGAGGAGAATGGAGGAGAGGAGATTGTGGTATAGCCATCCCCCTGGGAGATGATTTCTCACTTTCTGTCTCTCTGTCTTTCTGGTGAGTGTATGCACCCTATAGGATCTTGTGGCATTGGAACTGTTCTGAATCACACATATGATAAAACTGCATAGGACTATACACAAACAGAAATTCACAAACAAGTAACACTTTAGCTATCTGAATGACATCTGTGAATTGTATGAATGTAGCTACTCTGGTTATGACATAATGCTATAGTTTCACAAACTGTTAGCATTGGGAGAAACTGGATAAGGGAGACATACATGAGACATTTGGATTATATCTTACAACTGTGAATATATGGATATAATTATCTCAAAATAAAAAATGAAATTAAAAAAATTATGCAGCCATGAACCTAAAAATTCTATAAATACCCTTCCATGGTCTCCTCCACTTTAGCACTACTAAAACTGTCAGACAGTTTTCTCCTTGCTACATTAAGTTTAATAAACTCAGTTTTGCCTAATTAAAGATGAAAAGAAAAAGGAGTTACTAGAGTGTATATACACTCCTAAATTTCTAGAATCTGGTCAAATTCCTATTAAGTCATTTTTGTATTTTCTACTAGTCCTTAGCCATAAGAAAGACTGAACCTGTTCAACTAAGTGAAAACACTCTTAGGGAATTGTCATGCCATGAGTATCCTAGAATCTTGGCTCAATCTTATCATAGGATAATGAAGATTTAGTTTTGACTGTTCTTAAAAGTAGAAGCCTTTCTTGATCATCAAAGCAATGCTTCCTTGAACCTCCTTACATAACCCAGTATTGAGCTCTATAACTCTGCATAGCATCACAAGAACCACTTAATAAACCTAACAGTATAGAAGACGGTCAAAAGGTAGCTTCCTAGTCAGTAGATATTTCAGAATAAGTCCAAAACATGCCTTCGCCAGTTTCACTTTGATTTCCAAACTAAATGAAATTCATAGAGTGGGAGAAAGCTGTGGAGGATATGAAATTTCTTGTTGTTTCTTTTCCACTTACATTTTCTTCACCTACGAAGGTTCTTCAATCTAGATTTGTCGAGGCTGTCTCTTTCATTCGAGTCACTTCTATGTTGAAACCCCTTTCTCTTTCACTTCCTTTGGTCTCTGTACTTCATTACCACCCTTGTTTCTTGCTATTTAGAAAGACAATTTTAGAGTAAGCTACAATCATAGGAGAGGACTCGACTTTTATGACTAATGCATTGATTATACAGTTAGACATTTTATCTTATAAAGATGGACTTCTCCTTGTCTATCTCTTCTACTATCATGTCAAGAAACATCTTTAACTCCTTCTTTGCATTGACAGTTAGACGCTGTTATTACTACTTTGCAATGTGCCTTCCTAAAGCAGGGAAAAGGAAAGAGAAAAATAAAGAATGCCACTCTCTAATGCATATATTAACTTAGTCATTAGATACAGTTCACGTTTTCTGAAGAATATTTCATGATGTACTTCTTCAATTTTACAATAAATTTAAATGATCACAACAATAACTTCCTCTTCTTCCATGAGAAAGGGAAACAGAAAGAGCAAAGGAAGTCAAGTGTCCTGACACTGTCTTCACACTGCGATCCTACCCCAGTCTGTAAGAATCATAGGCATGTGAACAGGTGCCCAGCATGCACAGGAAGACCTCAGGATGCGAACCCAAGACCTCCACATCTGTCCTCAGCACTTCAGAGTGTTGCATTATCTCTGTGACCGGCCATAATTTTGAATTGTTAAGCAAATATAAAACCTTGGAATTCACAAAAATAACCACCAAGATAAATAATGATGTTCTCTGCTCTTTTTAATTTTGAGTTTGGCACCCAAGATAAGCAAATATAGCCTCATGGATTTCATATTAAAACAGTAGAAAGCAAATAAGACCTAGTGTGTTTATATGGATCTTACATTCCTGTAACAAGTAGGAGTCCTTGTGACACAGGTGATAGAATCGAGTGCTGTTCTGATATGAAAGAATCATTTGTGATCACTTAGGTCCCACAGAAGTGTGATTATAGATTTCTTTAATAGCAGCAGTGATGACTCCACATAGTAAACAAATTATAAAGATATAATGAACTGAGATAAAGCTCAACTTTAAAGTAAATTCCATTCAACAGGCAGCAGAGGAAGAGCCCCGTTTGGAGTCATCCAGACCTGAGATTAAATCTATCTTGGCCAAAGGCTATGTGATTTTTACCAAGTTATATAATCTCTCAAAACTTGAGGTTCCTTACATGTAAAACGGCATAATCATATTACCCCCCCCAATAGAGCTGTAAGCAATAAACAATCTAATATAGGCAGAGTACTGAAACATTCCTAGTTGATGGAATTTTAAGTGATTGCTGTCACCTCTTGGTAGAATTTTTAATTTTACTTCTCTCCTCTATCCCTTCCCTTTCTTTCCAGTAGAGTTTCTAGTATCTTATATATGGATCTCCTCCTTTTTCTTGCATCCAGAAACTCTAAACTGTCACCTACATTAATGACACCTGTGCAGCTCTAGGGGATGACATGAGCCCTATTTGGGCATGTCACAAGGGAGCTGGAGGCTGTCCTCCTCAGGTAAACACACCCCTGGTAGAACTCTGGAAAGCAGTCCAGCGTTTACACGGTGGGCAGACTTTTCCTGTGGCCAGTCAACATCACTCAGGTGTTTCTTCTTCAGTAGGACACAGAGTTCTCACCACATTGCCTCCAAAATTCTACCCCACTCTCTCCCTGAATTCCTGCCAACGGTCTACCTAGACTCTACTGTATTGAATTCCCTACTTGGCAGAACATTTTTACACTTAGTGCTCAATGTTTATTTTCTAATAGTTTCAGTTTTTATTTAACAGTTTGAGTAGTAATACCAGATGGTTGGCCCAGCCATGGTGGCAGTCATGTAGGAAGCTGTTATGTGATGATGGAGATCATGTGGGAAGACTCTGAGTTCACTCTCCAAGTCTAACTCAATACATTGGGTAAGCCTGAGACCCAGGCAGGTGTTGGACTGTGGGAAGGGCCACAGCAATAAGACCCTTTCGTAGGTGCCTGTCTTTTTCTCCCTCTTTCTCTATATCTACCTCTCTCTCATGAAGGAAATAAGTAATTCATTCAATTTTAAAATGTGGGTATTCATGTTATAGCAAATATCTACATATTGAGTGATTTAAAATAATACAAATGGGGCAAGTAGGTAGCATAGTGGTTGAGGCACTGAACTCCCACATGACCAACAGTGGTTCAAATCTCAGACCTGGTAGCTTGAAACTCATACCAGGCATAAGCGCGTGCACGTCTGGAATCCTGGGAGGAGAATGGAAGAGAACAGATTGCAGTGTGGCCATCTGCCCTGGGGGGTGGGGGAACCTCTCACTTTCTCTCTCTGTCTCTCTGGTAAGCACATGTGCCCTAGAGCAAAAACCTCTCTCAAAATAAAATTTAAAAATTAGTAATGGGACCAGCAGTTAGCGTAATGGCTATGTCGCTGGACTCCCATGTAGCCGACTGCGGTTCGAATCCTGGACCCAGTGGCTTAAACTCACACCAGGCACGTGTGCGTGTGTGTCCAAGATCCCAAGAGGAGAATGGAGGAGAAGGGATTGCGGCATGACCATCCTCCCTGGGGGGTGATTTCTCGCTTTCTATCTCTCTGTCTCTCTCTGTCTGTCTGGCGAGCACACGTGCCCTGTAGCAAAAACCTCTCCAAAAAAAAAAAAAAATTAGTAATAATACAAATGTATTTGTTTATAGTCCTGGAGGGCAGGAGTCTGAAATCAGTCCACTGGTCACAGAATCGGCAAGCTGTCCCTTCTGGAGGCTCTGTGAGAAGAATCCATTTCCTTGCCTCTTTCATTTCTGTGGCCGTCTGGGTTCCTTAGCTTGTGGCCACCTTTCTCCATCTTCACACACAGCACTCTAATTTGTGTTCCCATCATCAACCTTACCTTCTCTCAATCTGCCTCTTCCTGTGTCCCTCTTAAAGAAATGTTCTGATTACATTGGGCCCACCAGGATTATCTCTCCATCTCAAAAATCTTAATTTAGTCACATCTGTAAAGTCTCCTTTGCTGTATATGGTAACATTCATATTTCCAGGGGTTAGAATGCCAAAATATGTAAGTGGTATTTATTCATCCTGGGTATTTATTCATCCTGCTTCAAAAAAACTTCACCTAAAAAGTAAACACAGGAAGGAAGAAATGGAGGAAGGAAGGAGGGAAGGAAGGAAGGGAAAAGAAGGAAATAATACAAAATGTTTTGAATCATGTATAAAAGCAAACCCAACACAGGTTTTCTTCAGTGAAGCACAGAAAACAGTGGCCTGTCATCATAACTAAATGTACTTCTCATCTTAAAAAGGAATATGATTTGCTGATGCTGTAAAAGAAGAAAAGGGGAGGAACCAGCAGATGATCTAATGGTTGCATCGCTGAGCGTCACTGGACTCCCACATGGTCGACCATGGTTCAAGTTCCAGATGCGGTGTGTGCCCAGGATCTCGAGTGGAGAATCGAGGAGGGATTGTAAGGGGTGCTTTCTCACTTTTGGTCTCTGCCTCTCCAGCAAGCACATACGCCCTATAGCAAAAAACTCTCTAAAAAAAGAAAAAAAGGAAGAAGAGAAAAAGAAAAGAGAAAAGAAAAAAAAAGAAAGGAAAAGAAGAAGAAAAAGAAAAAGGAAAAAAGAAAGGAAAAAAAGAAAAGGAAAGGAAAGCAAAGAAAAGAAGAGAAGAAAAGAAAAGAAAAGAAAAGAAAAGAAAAGAAAAGAAAAGAAAAGAAAAAGAAAAAAGGGGAGAAAGCAACTTACCTAACACAAAGAGCTGTCCAATTTGAGAAGTACCACAATCAGAGTGTGTGTTAACTAGGAAAATATTTTAAAAGGACCCCACTGCAGAGATTCAGAATAAAGAGGAAAAAAACCACAAGCCTTGTTTCATTGTAACTCAAATGAAGCCCTGAAAGGGAACAGCCCTGCATGTAGTCATTTTGCTGTCCATTCCCTCTCACAAACATCCCTCTGCTAGGAGCCTGATTGATCATATTGGAGAGTTTAGTGGAGGATAGTGCCACCATCTGCTTGATTTCAGCAATAACAAATCCTATGGGATGCTATCCGGGAGAATGCTGTTGTGTTGTATTCCAGCCATGCCAGTACTGGGCTGTTGAATCATAGCTTATTTTAATAGGCATAAAAGGATATAAACACAATGAGTACATTCACATTCTGAGTATAATTTCTGTATTAAAAAAGTTTGTTTGTTCCCATATGGCCAGGCTGAAAAACAGCTTAAAGTCCTATGAAAATAGCATATTAATTAACTCACTGTAGTTCCTGGCTAAAAATTATGTTTATTAAACTGAAGGTTTTAATAGAATACAGTGTTAATTATGCATCATACATTGACATTTGATTTGACCTATCTTGTCATGTCATTAAGTTAATCATGAATATAAATTTATGAAACATATTTTCATCATATCTCATGATATACAGATGCTTTTGCAATTGCCTGAAATGCAGTCTTTCATTAACTTTGCTGAGCTAAATGCATTTTCAGGGAAAAAAAATCTTAAAAAGACCATGAGATGCAAGCAAAATAACTAAGCTGAATTTTAACATGGAAATTTGCTTAATAAAGATTATGAGAAAAATATTCATGAAGTACAAAATAAGGAGGTTATTATTCAAATAAAACAGAAAGAGCTTCTCTTTTTGTATACAGAGAAATGTCCAAAAAAAAGGAGAAAAGGGAAATAAAACTGCTTCAGATTTTCCCTCTCAATATAAGCAACAATATAACTACTAGAAATGTAGAAATTATTTCTATTTACTGCAAATAATAATCACATTTGTTAATAGAATGAAAATAGAAATTGGGCAGTTAGAATTCATACCCATAACATCCAACACACACACATTGCTACAAATTTGGGTTGATATTTGGAAAATGGACAAGAAGAAATAATTAGAATATATACTAAATGAATTCCCTGTAATTTAAAGCATTTGGTTTAGGTAATATGTCATATGTGAGCCAAATATATTTCCAGGACCCAAAATGAAAGTGAGGGGGAAGAAACAGATGACTTCTTCAATGCTCTCCTAATGAAATGAATGAATAGTTTATTTATGAAAATCTAAAAACGTGTGTGTTCTGCACCTTTATTTTCTTCATACCTCCATAAAGTATTTATTGAAAATTCTGCCTGTGAATAATTACTACATGAGAAATTGCATGAGGTCTGCTCGGTGCATGTGTACTGCACACTGTAGGAAAATCATCTTCTCTGGGTCAGCCTTAGGCTAACCTAGGAAATACAGGCTTAGCCCGTGGCATGGCGGTAATGTAACACTGTGATGCAAGGCCTACGTGGAAGGTCCTGGGTTCACACTCCGAGGCCTCCCTGTGCATGCCAGGCACAGGCGTGCCCGTGATTTGGGCGAGGCAAAGCTAGGGGTAGATTGTGGCAAAAAGACCTAGCTGGAAGTGCCTTCCCCACACAAAAAATACACCTTAATAAAATCAAAATTATGGAATACATTAAACGAAAATGTTACAAGTGCTTCCCCTCAGCACCCAGAAACCCATACCCAAGTGTCTCTTTATCACTCCCAAAATTGGGCTGGGCCAGAGTCTCAGGATCTCTCCTAATGGCCTTTCCTGCACTCAACAGTTACACATTTGTCCCATTTTCTTCGGATCTGCCTATGTCATTGGCTGGTTACCTGGGAAGATTAATTACAGATGTGAGGTGATAAAGAGTAATAATACCATGCTTGCATAATTGTAGTCTTAGCTGGGAGGACAGCCCAAGCCACAGAACAAATATAGAGCATTAGCAGTAATTTTAAGGTCTCCCAAAATCCTTTCCAATATATAACCTTATTTTTTTCCTGATTCTTCAGATTCAGAAAAACCTTTTCAAAGATTATGGTATAACTCCTTGGAAATCTAAGTTCTGGAACCAGCAGGTAGTATAGTAATTAAGGTGCTAGACTCCCACATGGTTGACCACAGTTCGAGTCCTGGACTTGGTGGCTTGATATATTCATCACACACAAGTACATGTGTGCCCCAAATCCTGAGAGAATGAAGGAGAGGGCATTGCAGTACAACTATCTCCCCAAGGAGTGATTTCTCACTGTCTGTCTCTCTGGCAATTGTCTCATAGCAAAAATCTCTCTACAAAAAATTAAAATTAAAATAAAAACTAAGTTTGAATTGCATTACCTTAAATACAATGCATTGATATATGCCTTTCAAATATTCATGAATTACAAGCTGAAAACCCAAAACTGTTTCTAAAAATTACATAATTATCAGTGTAAAATATTTATTTAAAAAATAGGTAGTTATGTGATGAAGTACCTTTAAGTTATAAAAATATTTTTTGTTTCTTCTAAGAATAATAGGAATAACAGTTGAATTGTGTTCTTTATTAATTCAGCAGTTGAGTGGTTAGTCAAAATTTCAGCACCAAAAAAATAGTAGAAAACAATATTCAGTGGAGACTGATTAATAATTATAAAGTAGAATAATGTCTATTTAATAAAAAAAAAATCAGAGATTGTGCTCTCGGAGTACAGATGTTTTTAAAACTTTTTATAAAAAGCAAATGACTAGGACCAGCAGTTGGTGTAATGGCTATGTCGCTGGTTTCCCATGTAGTCGACCATGGTTCAAGACCTGGATCCAATGGCTTAAACTCATGCCAGGAGCGTGTGTGTGTGTGTGTGTGTGCTTAAGATCCTGAGAGAAGAATGGAGGAGAAGAGGTTGCAGCGTGGCCATCCTCCTGGGGGGTGATTTCTCGCTGTCTGTCTCTTTGGTGAGTGCACAACTGCACGAGCCCTATAGCAAAAACCTCTCCAAAAAAAAAAAAAAAACACAAGAAAAGACAAGATTCAAATTTGGGCAGTTTGGGCCATCTTAATGAACCATTCAATTATAGCATGGTTTATTAAGTTGATTGTGCCAGTTAAGATGGACTTAGAGAGAACAGCAGATGGCGTAATGGTTACATTGCTGGACTCCCACGTAGTAGACTGGGGTTCTAGTCCTGGGCCCTGTGGCTTAAACTCACACCAGGCATGTGTGTGTGTGTACCTAAATCCTGAGAGGAGAATAAAGAAGGGATTGCATCTTGGTCATCCCCCTGGGGGTTATTTCTCACTTTCTGTCTCTCTCTGTCTCTCTGTCTCTCTGTATCTCTAATAAGCACATGCGCCTTGTAGCAAAAACCTCTCTTCAGAAAAGAAAAAAAAAGGACTTAGAAACTAAATTAATCAAATAACAGTTGGTTCATTGGGATGATTCGAAACAACCATAGTAAGTGAAGTAATTTCCCCAGCTTTTTATATGATAGAACTTCACCAAGTCAAACATATACAAATTTTATTAAAATTCAAAGTTTACGTTATCTAGGGAGGAAGACCATGCTAAGCAAACTGACAGGTGAAGATTTTAAGAACACTTCATCTATGTGCTGTTTTCCAAAACTAGTAATAATCACTTGCACTAAAACAATTAATGTGCTAATTACAGATGCACCCTGACTCTATTTCTTAGAGCATACTCCAAAGGCCTCTGTTTGACAAGGTATTTCACTTAGTTTGAAGAACTAAATGTACTCAGAAATGAATTGCACTTAAAAAAAAGAAAAGAAAAAAGAAAAGAAAAACTCCTATTTGATATGACTCTGTATTCCCCAGGCTTGGCTATCTCACTCATTGACTTCACTCTGTGAAAGCCTACAGCTGCCTAGCATAAAGCTCTGCTGTAATATACATAATCTATAAAACAGGTGTTAGTCCTACTTTTCCATTCCTCAGTCTCATCGTTAAAAAAGAAAAAGGCTCATATAATCTATAATTTAAATGTTATGCTAATTGGTTCAAATATCAAGCTTTATTATATGAGGGAAAAACTGCCCTATGGAATATTTGAAAGTGATAAATTATTGATTTTCAATGTTAAATGCACTCAGAAGCTCATAGAAAAAAGAAGAATCTCAAGAATCCTGAAGAGACAGGTTTGTAAGGTTTTGTTTATTTGGTTGGTTGTTTTTCAATGTTGGCTGCCATTCCTCCTTTATGTCTTTGGCAGTCTATGTGCTTTTCTCCCAGTTCTATGGCATTCTTTGCTAAAAATCATGTTTACAATGCCAACTTCCATAGGATCCAGGTGCTTCACAGTAACAGATTTAAATAAAAAAATTAGTATTACTAGGAGAATGGCATAACTTTGTAGAGTTTTCCCTTTGCTATAATAATTCTTTAACTTTAATGTTTACTCTCCTTAGTATTTACCTTATTTTCTTTTTGAGAGAGATTTTTGCTATAGGGAACGTGGGTTTACCAAAGAAACAGAGAGAGACTGAGAAAAAGTGGGAAATCAACCCCCCAGGGGGAATGCCCATGGCTTAATCCCATCTCTGCCATTTTCCTCTTGGGATTTTGGGCATGCACAGATGCACCCAGCTGGATTTTCAAGCCACCAGATCTGAACTTGAACCTTAGTTAGCCCTGCGGGAGTCCAATGCCTCAACCACTATGCTATGTGCTGGCCCCTAACCTAATTTATTAAAGTCAATGAAATAAGATATTTAGAGAATTTATGGTAGCCAAAAATAATAAAGAAAGGAAGAAGTAGGGGAGAAGAGAGAGAGAGAGAGAGAAAAGAAAAAGAGAAACTAGAATTTGGTATTATTGGTATTGTGATGTACTCCTAAGAGAAATCTGCAGAAGATCTAAATATGAGCTCTCACACTGAGCGGGCAAGGACAGGGGGATAGAACTGGAAGAGAACTGGGATAGGACATTCTGGCAATGTTCTGTTTCTTGATTTGCTTCCTGGTTACACAGGTAGGCTCAATTTGTAACAATTCGTCAAACTGTACACATGTGATGTGTGCACTTTTTAGTGCATGTATCTTCACTAATATTTTCGAATAAGACACGTGCTACAGAGAATATACTTTATCTTCCATCTGTTTTAAATTTGCCTGGATGAAGTGCCTTTGAAAGTGACTTAGGCATCTATCAACTTCAGAGTCGAATGTAATTTTTCCTTATCAAAGATAAGATAGCATCAGACTATTCAGCCTAGGTTTTGGTTACAGTTCTGCTTAATAACTGAGTGTCCTTAGATACCAGTTTACCTCTCCCAAGGCTCAGTTTCCTATTTTGAAATGTGTTGTAAAATGAGGTTCTTTTCTTGGGGGTGGGGGGAGGAGAGTTTTCTTTGCTATAGAGCGTGTGTACTCTCCAGAAAGACAGAGAGAAACAGAGAGACAGAAAGTGAGAAATCGCCCCCCAGGAGGGATGGCCACACTGCATTCCCTTCTCCTCCATTCTCCTCTTGGGATCTTGTGCACGCATGCACACGCACCAGGCCTGAGTGTAAGCCATCTGGTCCAGGACTAGAACCGCTATTGACTACATGGGAGTCCAGCGACATAGCCATTACGTCAACTGCTGGTCCCATAGAATGAGGTATTCATTCCCTTCCTGTTTTTCCTGAGGTAGGATGGACAGCCTGTCTGGGTTTCTTTGTTCCAGAAGTTCTGTGCATTATAGGATGTCCTGAAGCACTGCTGACCTCTACCCACTAGGCGCTGTCAGCTTCATCCTTCCAGGACATGACAACCAAAATTATCTCCATCAGTGCCAATGTCTGTTAGGGAACCAAATTCCCCATATCTCCATTGAGATCTTAGTAGTTTAAAGCAAAGCACTAATTGCTGAATTTGTCATGGAAAGAATGAAAGGAATACACGTCAGGAGCTGCAAAGTCACTTGCCTATGAATGCCATCTGAAACCGAACGATGAGCACATACAATGATTCCCACGCAGACCAAGTCAAGTCTAACCTCTCAGATTGTGCAAACCTCGTATCAAGGTTGGGGTAAGGGGGGGGCTATTGAGAATGTTTTTGTATAAACCCTGGCAGGTGAAATTTAGCCAAATTTGATTTAATTTAGAAAACTAAAATAATAATAACAATTATTTTATGTTAGTGTCATGGTGCAAATTTGTATCTATTACATGTATTTTAAAAACTTAGCAATGTTCCTAACATACAGCAAACAAACCCAACAAATGTTAAATGTGTTATTATTGCCCCTTCTTTATAGATGGTGAAAGTCACATAGATGCCTAACTGCCTTCCCAAGAAACAGAGCTGAGTAATAAACAAAATGGGAAGCAAAATGAATTACTACCGGTGCCCTTTCCCTGCATAACACTGTTGCTTATATTAAATGTTATTTTACTATAGTCAGAGTGTTTAGAAAGTACTATATCTATTCTCACTTCAACTTAGAAAAATGGGCAGCCACTATGTTCCTAACACTTTTTTTAGTTCTTTCAGGATACAGAGTAATATATAGCCCAACGTAATTATTATGTGTGTGGGATTTTTTTTTTTTTTTTGAATAGTCAAGACACCTGAAACAATATAGGAACCTGCCAGGATCAAAGTGCTTAGGTATCAAAATGATGGTTACAAACCATAGGCACTAAAATTATTCTGAAAAAGAAAGCTCTAAATGAATCAGAGTAACTAAAGAAGCCATCACAGGGTTGAAGTTCGAAATTTAAGAATAGGTAGGAAAAACACAAATTTCAGGGAAAGGCTTAGAGATCAGGAGAACTAGGCATTTCTACTGCATAAAGACCTCACAATCTGGCCCACGTTTATCACCAGCCTCTGTTCACTTTATAGCCTCCACAGCCCTTCCCTCTGAATAGACTCACAAGCCTTCTGTCACACTGTTCTCGAATCATCATAACCTTTCAGAACTCCAGTCCTTTGTACAAATCACTCCCCTTTCCTGCAATCATTCTGTTCACTCAGGGCACTGCACTTGCAAATTCTTGTTTTCCCTACAAATTCAAAACTCGATTTTGCCCATGGATTGTGAATTTTAATTCAGACAGTATTCCATAAAATGTAAACTCCATGTTTGATTAAAGTTTTTGGAAAGAAATTATATTTGCTTTCAGTGTTTTAATAATCCCAGTAATGCTTCAGTGAACATTTCTTAGCATCAGACAGATATCTAGAAGTATAATTTTAAGGTCAAAGGCTCAGGAAATTTATTTTTATTTGTACTTCTAAATTTTTTACTAAATCAATGTATTTAACCCTAAAAATAGCTTAGAAAAGGGTCTGTTTTCCACCTTTTTACTGGTACTTTTTATTGCCACATTTTTTATTTTACTTTTGCAGAGTCATGGAAATAATCTCATTTTGTTTTATTTACATTTCTTTGACTGGAATAATTTGGAGAGGATTGAATACCTTCATAACACTGACTTCTGTCATTTATGAATGCATATAGTTCTGTTTATTGATTTCTGTTTATATCTTTGAATAAAGTTTTATTACTTTCTCTATGAATTTTATGCATTTCTTTAGTTTTTTTTAAACAAACCTTTTATATTTCTGTTACTGTTGTAAACAGATTTTTATTCTCTATTTTCATTTTTAATTTCTTATTGAAGAAGAAAAGGAAGAGTTTATTTTTGCATGGGGAATTTTATCCAGTCAATTTGTTAAGTTTTTTCATTAGTTCTATTGTTTATTAGTTGATTTTCTAGAAATGTCATCAGATAATCCTTTTGCAATGTTTGAACCATTTATTCTCTTTTCATATTTTAGCTTGAATCATTAGCTTAATGTTCAATTGAAATAATGATAATAGATATTGTGCACTTATTTTTAGCAGTACTGGTCATGCTTCTAATATCTCATTATCAAATATGATGTTTGCATAGATTTTTAATCAGACTATTCTTAAAGGATTAGGAAAGTATTTTTCTATTTCTCATTGTTTAAGAGTTATTACCATGAATAAGTGTTAGATTTTATAAAATTCTTTATCAGCATTAATTAAAATAATCTTGTGGTTTTTGTCCTTTAGTGTATTAGCAAAGAAAATTACCTTGATACAATTTCTCATGAACCCATCCTTACAATACAAGAATAAACCTTCTTGGTCAGTGTTTCAGTTAGAAATTGCATTCACCTATTAATAAGAGAAATCTGGTTATAGTAGATTAAAATCACAAAAGCTCACATTTCTGAAATAATCAGAATCTAAAGTAAAGCAGTTACTGGATTGGGTCAGTAATTTGAGGAAATAAGAGAGAAGGCTGCTGTTTTCTCTTGTCTTTTATTTTTCCCTCAGATCCCCAATATTATCACTAAAGATCCAGCCATCATGTCATCATCAGAGGGAGGAAAAGTGAAAAAAGTGAGGAAGGATAGTAGGGAAATAATAGTTTTCTCAGAAGTCACAACAATTTTCTCTGCTTTGAGCATCTTTCCCAGTCCTGCATTCTTTGCAGAACTTGGGAGTAGGCATGTGGTTTGGACTTATTGTTGGACTGATCAGTTTATTTGGGAGTTTAGGGTTCTTCCAGGTTTTAATAGGTTCCCCAATACCAGTCGTCTTCTTTTCATTCTTGCTGTCTCTCTATCAAAGACAGATTGATTGCCCATGGCCTGAACTTCATAAGGGGTCTTCAAAGTTCACAGAAAATGCATATTATGAAAAACTATGCAATAAAAAAGTTTGCATGAAATAAATTCCTATTCTAATTCCATTTCCACAACCATTGTGAAGTTTCCTTGTATACTGACCAATGATGGATTTTTGGTTTTGTTTTGTTTACCTATAAATGGCAATTGTTATTGGTATTATTATGGGAGTAAATTATATCACAATTGTTCTATATGCTAATCAGAAGAAATGCCTCAGCTTATTATATTGCTTATCTTCTTGTGCTCTAATACAAATACTTAAGGTCCACATTTTTCTCTGAGCTGCAAGATACCACAAGTGTTGATATAGACATATTGGGCTATCATTTCATTCTAAATATTAAAAATTTTTATTTTGGGGATTAGTAGTTAGCGTAATGGGTATGTTGCTGGACTCCCATGTAGTCAACCGCGGTTCAAGTCCCGGACCTGGTGGCTTAAACTCACGCCGGGTGTGTGTGCATGCGTGCCCAAGATCCTGAGAGGAGAATGGAGGAGAAGGGATCGTGGTGTGGCCATCCCCCCGGGGGGTGATTTCTCGCTTTCTGTCTCTCTGTCTCTCTCTGTCTTTCTGGCGAGCACAAGCACTCTATAGCAAAAACCTCTCAAAAAAATCTTTTTAAAAGAAATTTTATTTTGATGTTTTCTGTGACCCAGGCCATGTTTTCTTTCCAGGTTTATTGGAGCATCATTATTGCACAAGATGTTTGCTTTTCATTTTATCTGCTTTTAAACTTAATGTATTTTGGTAAGAACATATTAGGCAAAGGTTATCTCTCAGGTTTTTGTTGGAAATTTATTTAGACTTATTACAGTCCTATACACAGTTACTTTTGTCTTTTCAAACTCTTACAGGTTTAAAATACAATAACATTTGTTTTATATGCCACTAACACTTTAGTTTATAACCCTTTGATCAAGCTAATTAGTTATGATATCTAAGACTACTAAAATTTACTTGTGTCAGGTTCATTAACATGAGAGAGTTACTTTAAAATATCTATTTATGATTGAATTTGACATTTTTCTCCTTGAATTTTATCAGTTTAGTAATTTTGTAAGAGTTACAAACACTATATTGTTTTGAGGAGTTTTCACTGAATTAAAAAGATATACTTTTCTTTGATTATTTTAATGGCTTTATGCCCTGAATTAGAATAGAATTTTTCTTTAAAAAAGAGAGTATCATAAATATGAAGCATCAAATAAGATGGCAAGAATGAGTTTTTGAAAATTGAAAATATCAGTGAGTCCGGTTTGGTTAAAGTATCTTAGCTATTTGTATTGATATTTAAAAATCATCTATATTTTATTTAATAGACATATGTCTAAAACGAAATAATGAAGAATTATGGAAAATAACTTTTTTAACAGATTCTAACAATTGCTAACAAGAAGAAAATAGTTAAACTCTATTAAAAATCGTCATTTACAAATCCCATTTACAATCTATTTCTAGAGCAGTGATTTGCTTTAACCTTTCAGTACACATGTAGGGTTGGATTTTTTAACAGCATCTAGCTTTCATCTGTTCCCAGTCCCCTCATATGCTTAGCCTGCCATCTTCCCAGATATGTGAGGTTATACTTCACTGAACTTTTTAGACAGATACATTTTGTTCATATGTCAGGAATCACTTATGCCTTTAAATGTTTTTTCTCCAACTCTGCATTTCTGTTCCCAATGCTTTGCTGAGTTCGTATTTTGGTTCCTGACCTAGTAAAAAAGGCAATGAGATAAGACGGTGATTTCCCACCAGCCTAGTGGGATAGAAACTCGAAGTCAAAAATATGGCAATTAAAGAGAAGGAAAGAAAACGAATCAGCAGTTTATTTTGCATACAGGTTTTAGCATTTGAGTCTTGCTACATAAAACTCATCTGAAAAACACTTCAAGAAAAACATATCGTGTCTGCAAGTTGCGCATGGAATCTTGATAAAGATCATGGGAAATGTATATTGTTTTAAAATTATGCATGGATTTCAATTTTGGGGAGCTCTAAAATCAACTTGTACTTCAGTTCCGTTTTTACCAAGAATTTTTTTGAAGTCCCCTTATACATAGTAAGGATGACAATGAAATACCCAAAATTCTAACTCAAAACTCAAAAATCCAAGGTGTATTTACTAAGTTCCTACTCTAGTTTAAGGACCATGCTATGCAATTGTACAAAGGTAAACAAAACAGACATGATATGAAGACCTTAAACAGATAAGCATACAATAAACCCATTTATATCAGAATGCCCAGTAAGAGGTGAAAAAATGGCGTAATAGTGTAATGGCCATGTCACTGGACTCCCACATAGTCGACCATGGTTCAAGTCCCAGACCCAGTGACTTAAACTCACGCCAGGCATGTGTGCATGCGTGCCCAAGATCCTGAAAGGAGAATAGAGGAGAAGGGATTGCGGTGTGGCCATCCCCCCTGGGGGGTGATTTCTCGCTCTCTGTCTCTCTTTGTCTTTATGGGGAGCTCACACATCCTATAGCAAAAACTTCTCAAAAAAATAAAAAAGAGAGAGGTCAAAGATTTAAATATTCTTACTCTTTTCTATAAAGAGAGGTACAAAAATCCATAATAGACTTACTGAATAAAACCCTTTCTCTCCTTGAAGGATAATTTTGGAGACCCTGGAAACACTAAACCTCTGAGTTCAGTTGTCTCAAGCAAAGCTAAAGTCATTAGACTTTTTTGATGATGGGTTGAAAACAAAACAAAAACTGTCCCATTTCTAAGAAATGGATTTCCTATGGCAAATGTTAAAAATATATACACGTGTGTGTTTCTTCCTCTGTCCCCCAACAAATGTGTGTTCATCTGTATTGCTGAGAATGTTCCGATTCACAAGTAAAGATGCTTGTGCATATCCTATTCCAAATGCACTGACCTTAACTCCTTTGGAAATGTGTATGATTGAGAAACTTCCAAATGAAAGGCTGAAAAGAGAATTGAATACAGCATGATTTAAAGAGTATCAAATTAACAAATCAGTGCCATATGAAATGGCGACAGGTGGGCCATGCCTTGCCTTGATAAAAGATCTGCATTCCGGATGGGATTATGAAAAGCTGGGAAAACAGGAATCATCTATTTGTTGACATGAACAATTCATTAAACTAGCATCATTAACAAATAATTAAACCAGGAAAATGAAAGTCAAGTTCATTAATCATTTTAAATTAATTATGACAATGTTGTTAATAACAATTTTTGCATTTGCACTTGAGTAAACATTTTAGAAGAAATCTGTGTATACCGGAGACTTCAGAGCAGTGGTTCTCAAGATGTAACATGAAACCCAATCTTCCTGAGAGAAGAGGCTTGTTAAAAATGAAAATTGGGCTGGACAGTGATGAAGCAGTAAAAAGCACAACACTCTGCGAGACAGACCGATGAGAAAACCTCCCTGAATGTACTGAACACACCATCTGGGCTTGCTGAAGCTGTGGGTATGTTGTACCATTCAATGCTATCTCTCTTTCTCTCTCTCTCTTATGAAATAAATTATTACATATTCTTTTTTAAATTAAAATTATTGTCAGTAACCTTCAGAAATTTGAAATCATTAGTTATGAAAAGGGCCTAAGGCTCTAATTTAACAACATTCTGTTTTTTAAAAAAGATTTCTTTGGCGATAGGGAAAATGCTCAATGGAGAGAGACAGAAAAAGAGAATGTGAAAAAACCACCCTAGGGGGGATGGCCATACCACAGCCCCTTCTATTCCATTCTCCTTTTGGGATTTTGGGCACACGCATACATGCACCTGGTGACATTTTCAAGTTGCCAGGTCCAAGATGTGAACCACGATCAGCTGTGTACTAGTCCAGTACCTTACCCACCATAACACCTGTTGGTCCCACAACTTTCACTCTGATTTTTTTTTCTTAATTTCATTTGGTATTATTTTTTAATTTGACCAGAGAAAGACAGTGAGAGAGAGAAAGTGAAAGTGAGAAAGCAAGCCACTAAGTTCGGGACTTGAACTCTGGTCCACCATGTGGAAGTCCAATGCCCTTAACCACCACGCCACCTGTCGGACCCCCACAACTTTCACTCTATGCATGCACACACATATACACATGATAGGGTTGCTAGTATTTCAAGAATATGATTCAAATGTAAAATATTGATTTAAAAATAAAATTTTTATATTACCTGTTGTGCGTTAGCATTTATTAAAATATTTTCTTTATATATGTGTGTGTGTGTGTAGAGATGATGCTGCTTGGGTACAGCCTATTCAACTTAATTAGCTTTAACTCCTTTGAAAATGTTTAGACTTGAGAAATGTAACTTTAATATGGTGCTTTCATTGTGAGAGAATGAGATTTGCTGAACTTTGAAGCTCTGTAAGGCAAGAAGCAAATGAGCTACAATGAAAACCAATGCTGGATTGTGTGTGACCTCAGAAGACAAAGACCTTTCAGAGGAATAGGCTCCAGTGAATAGACCAAGATTGCTGAACTGATGGTCTAGAGCTACATTTAACATGTGAGCATTTCACGGAGTTGGAGGTCTGTACTGAAAGCTAAAAATTCTGACTTGGCAGGACAGAGAGCTTTTACAAGGAATGGTGAGCTTTTAGTCAACCTACAAGATTAGAGAGGCAAAAGTAGAAAATTCTGATGTTTTGAAAAAGAATGTAGTATTTTCTTAAACACAGAGTTTTAGAAAACTAAAATGTTAAGCCAAAATCTATTAAAAAAAAAGGCAAAGAAATTTTTCTTTTACCTTGTAGTGTTAAGACAAGGACTAAACATACTCTCATTGAAAAGCTTTAAAAGGTTAGGCTTCCGTGACTGGACAAACCAGAGATTAACTGAACCTTATTAGAATACCACACCGGAGAGCAGCAGGTAGCATGGTGGTTAAGGGTTCTGGACTCCCACATGGCTGACCACAGTTTGAGTCCAGGACATGGCGGCTTGCTTTATTACTTTCTTTCTCTCTCGCTTGCTCCCTCTGTGATCAAATTAAAATAAGTAAGTAAATAAATAAATAAATAAAATCATTCTTTTAAAAAAATGCCACACCAGCACCCAAGGATTTATCGACTAGCTTGAAAAGAAGTACTCTCAGGGTCATGATAATGTCATCAGAAAGATTCTGTAAAAATTTATTAGGTATGCCAAGAGATAATATAACCATAGCCAAGGGAAAATAAATAAACAATAAAAAAGCGTAATCTAAATATTACAGTTAGTAAGGACTTTAAAATAATTATAGTTAATATGTTCAGGAAAATAGATCAAAACCTATAGAAAATGCATGAAAATATTAAGAAATATTAATTTCAACAGAATATTGGAATATAAAAGAAAACAGTATACAACTAAGACCTTAAAATAAATACCTGAAGCTAAAAGCTTAACTAATATGTGTAAAGCAGATCAAAAGAAGACAAGGTTAGTAAGCTGAGGCACAGCTCAATGGAACCTAAACTACTACACAGAGAAAGACCTATCCAGTGTGTGATAAGAATCCCAGGAAAGAGTGAGAAAAGGTAAAAAGCAATATTTGAAAAAGTCATGGTTGAGCACCTTCAAAATTCTCTAGGAGTCCCTAATGATATTTTTTTTTTCTTTTGAGAGGTTTTTGCTATAGGGCATGTGTACTCGCCAGAGAGACAGAGAGAAATAAAGGGAGAAATCACCCCCCAGGGGGGATGGCCATGCCACAATCCCTTCTCCTCTATTCTCCTCTCGGGACCTTGGGCACACACACACACATGCACCCAGCATGAGTTTAAGCCACCAGGTCTGGGAATTGAACTGCAGTCAACTACATGGGAGTCCAGTGATGTAGCCATTATACCATCTGTTAGTCCTAATCTAATGATAAATTTTTTAAAAAAGGCTATCCTAGGCATGTTACAGTAAAACGGCTGGATGGCAATAATAAAGATAAAGTCCTAAAAGCAGCAAAAGGAGGCAAAGACATTACTTCAAAGGAGGAGCGTTAAGACTGAGGATGGAACATTCTAAGATGACACAATTAAAGGACTGGGAAGAACAATTTCCAATCTATAGTTCCTTACCCAGTAAACATGGTTTTTCTATTTTTTCAATTTTTTTATTCATTTTTTTGGGAGAGATTTTTGCTATAAGCACGTGTGCTCACCAGAAAAACAGAGAGAGACAGAGAGACAGTAAGCAAGAAATCATCCCCCAGGGTGGATAGCCACACCGCAATCCTTCTCCTCCATTCTCCTCTCGGGATCTTGGGCATGCATGCACATACTACCGGCATGAGTTTAAGCCACCAGGTCCAGGATTTGAATTGTGGTTGACTACATGGGAGTCCAGCAACATAGCCATTACGCCAACTGCTGGTCCCAACATGTTCTTCAGGATACCTCTATGAAGGCAAATAAAAGAGTTTTTCAGACTAATAAAAACTCAAGAATGGATTTCCTACCACCTACACTAAAAATACAAAGCTAAGCTATGTAAAATCTTTGAAGGGCATTAGTCCTGTCCTTAGATTAAGACTAAAAATCATAAACATTTTTTTAGACCCATCAGAGAATTAGTCACATGAAAACGACCTCAAATCTTGAAAAAGAGGTGACTACAGAGGTACACTTGAGATCTGCTCACCTGGAGCTGAAACCACTGGAGCCAAAATCTGGTAGGAAAGCTTAAATGAGTTTCAAGAAATGTCTGGAGGCTAAAGGGAACTAGTTAGAGAATGAGAAATTCTTGGGAACCCCATAATTTTATGTTTTTTTTTTAACCTCCAGGCCCCTGCCAGATTCTCATAGTAATGATTTATGAAAAACCCTGTACTGATTTTAATAGGGGAAAAGGAAAGTATCATTTTGCAATATATCCAGAATGTTCTTCATTAAAAAACAAAAGCAAATCTACTCTCCAAGAAAATATACTTATTACAGTCTTCTCTAACCTGGGAAAAGGAAAATTAGCCAATCCCAGCTCCCTCCAACATTCCCATCTCTCTCACAGAACAACAAAAACAAAGCTGAGAAATATTTTGAATAAAGGTCAAAGCCCAGGAACACAAGTTCAATAAACAACAAAACACTGATCTTAATGAAAAGATTATAGAATACTTACCCTCCGCCTCACCTTACCACAGCAAGTCAACAGGGCTACAGTGTAAGAACACTCACTGAGTTGCACCTGAAAGAGCTTCAAGATGCAAAATCCTTTTTTTTTCTTTTCTGGGAGGTTTTTGTTATAGGGCCCGTGCGCTTGCCAAAAAGCCAGAGACAGAGAGACAGAAAACGAGAAATCATCCCCCGGGGGTGGCCACACCGCAATCCCTTCTCCTCCATTCTCCTCTTGAATCTTAGGCACGCTCGCACACGTGCCTGGCATGAGTTTAAGCCACCAGGTCAGGTACTCAAACCATGGTCAACTACATGGGAGTCCAGCGACATAGCATTACGCCTACTGCTGGTCCCAAGATGCAAAATTCTTTTAAGAGGACATTTAGGGAACTCCAAAGACAATAGGAATAAAAAAATAAAAGGACACTTGAGAAACTGAGGTCTCTGGCATCTATAGTTATGTTAAACATTAAAACAGCCCGTTGATATGCTAAGAGAGGGTAGAAAATAGGATAATATAAAATACTCAATTAAAACTAGAGTGGGAAGAAAATGAAATGAAGATTAAACGTAGAAAAATCACAATGAATAGAAAATACATATAAACCTGGTACATATTAATCTAATGTTAATTAAAGTTATATAATGATAACTTTAAATGTGAGTCACCTAAATATTCTATTTTAAAAATTTGATACAAAGTCGATGAATATGGGCGATTTAATACTAAGTGAAGCAAACCAACCAACGAAAGACAGACTTTGTATGTCTCCGCTCAATATTATTGAATGTCTGAACTCTACAGCAGAAACTGAAAGACTGGAAGTTTCTATAAGAGAGAGGGCGACTGTGGATAGTAGAGACAGTAGGGGAGGTAATAAGGGGTGGGAAACAGGGCAAAAATACATTTAATTGACACAGAAATAAAAAATTAATTGCTGATAATAATGTATAGGATAATGTCTTTGTCTTGACTGATATGCACTGTATTCGTGTTAGGAAAAGTCATGTTGTACACTGTAAAGATATTTAGTGATTAAATGTAAATAACAAATATATATTTTTTAAAAAGTTCCTCATGAAGGAATGGAGAGTGTCAAAATAGAGGGTGAGGGGAATGAGACTACATGTTGTCTACAAAAACTTCTTTCTTATAAAGATGCAGATATAAAGTAAAGGAATAGGAGCCAGCAGGTGGCATGGTGGTTGGGGCTCTGGACTCCCACACGGTCGACTGAAGTTCAAGTTCTGGATCTGGAGGCTTGCTTTCTTTCTCATTCTTCCTTTCTCTCTCTCCCTCTGTCTCTCTCTTTCTGTCTCTCCCTGGTCAAAGTAGAGAATAACAATAAATAAGCTAAATTAAATTAAAAGGAAAAAAAGTAAAGGGTTAGAGGAAGTCATAGCACAGTAACAAAAATCGAAAGGAGTTGGGAGAAAAGTTGGGCATAGTGGCATGCACCTGTGGTCCCAGGTATTCAGGAGGCCAAAGCCAGAGAATTATGACACATTGAGACTTGTCTAAAGATATACAAAAGACACAAACAATACACAAAAAAATAAAAATTTTTAACTTGGAATACCTGTGTTAATTTTAGATAAGGCAGACTTCAGGATGAGAAAAATTATCAGGGATAATAAAGGGGCATTACATAGTGATATAGGACATCAATTTTTCCAGGAGCAAAACAATCTCTAATGTACTGTACAACAGTGTCAAAATATATAATACAAAAACCTAATAGAACTACAAGGAGAGGTAGGCAAAAGTCGCTATTCTAATTGGAGACTTCAACACCTCTTTACTGATGAGCAGTGGCAATCAACTTGATCTAATCGGAATTTACAGAAAATTCCATTCAACAACAGCAGAACATATATTCTTCTCAAGCTCACTGAAATATTTACTGAGATAGATCACCTTCCGTACCATGAAACACAGCTTAGCAATTTTATTAGAAAAGAGATCATAACAAATATTTTCTCAGGCCATAATAGAACTAAACCAGAAATGAATAACAGCAACAACAAAAAAATCTGGAAAAATACTGAAGATTAAACAACACTCTGCTAAATAACACAGGAGTCAATGAAATCTCAAGGGAAATTTTAAAATATTTTGAACTGAATTAAAATAAAAATATAACATCAAAATTTGTGGGAAATAATAAAATCACTGCTTATGATGTAATTTATTTATAATCATGAATAAATACACTAGAAACTAGAAATTTCAAAAGTAAATCATCTAAGCTTCAATCCTAAGAAATTAGAGAAAGTTGTAAGTGCTTTAAACCAAAAGCAATTCTAAGAAAAGAAAAATTGCAGCAGAAATCAATGACATTGAAAACAGGAAGTCAATAGACAAAATCAATGAAACCAAAACTGGTTTTTGAAAAGATCAATAAATGTATAAAACTGTAGCCAGACTAACCAAGAAAAATAGAGACACCAAAAATGAAATTACTGGAGAAGTTTCTTCTGACAGAATAAAAATGATCCCAAAGAGCTTCTTGGAATTGCAGGAAGTGAGAACAATCAATGGCATAGACAAACAGATGTATATTAAATACAATATATTAACTATATAAAATAATAATACTAAGATCTCATGGAACTTAAAATGCATGCAGAATTAATGTGCATGACAATGGTAGAACAAATTATGAGAGGTGATCACTATAGTTTGAGTATGTACCCCCAAATGCATATGATCAGCCATTGTAATAGGATTAAGAGATTAAAAAATTGATTTTATGGGACTGGCAGGTGATGTGGTGGTTAAGGGTACTGGACTTCCACATGGCCAACTGAGGTTCAAGTCCCGGACCTGATGGAACTTTCTCACTTGCTTTCTCACTTTCTCTTTCTCTCTCTCACTTTGCCCCTCTCTGATCAAAAAGTAAAATAAATAAATAAAGTTAAATGAAATCATTATTTTAAAAAGAAAAAGAAAAATTGATCTTATGATGATGATGCTTTTAGGCGTGATAGAGTCATTGGGGCAGGGCCTTTGTGACTGAGTCTTCATGTCAATAATCAGAGGTAGGGACCAGCAGTTAGCGTAATGGCTATGTGGCTGGACTCCCACGTAGTCTACCGCGGTTCACGTCCTGGACCCGGTGGCTTAAAACTCAGGCCGGGCAAGTGTGCGTGCATGCCCAAGATCCCGAGAGGAGAATGGAGGAGAAGGGATTGCGGCGTGACCATCCCCCCTGGGAGGTGATTTCTCGCTTTCTGTCTCCATGTCTCTCTCTGTCTGTCTGGTGAGCGCACGTGCCCTATAGCGAAAATCTCTAAGAAAAAAAAATAAAATAAATAATAATAATAATAATCAGAGGGAATTAGACTAGAAGGACAGGAAAAAGCTATATGGACACATACCACACCCTACTCGGCTAAAATTTATGCTTTTCACCATTTTATGATGCTGTTGGATTTCCCAGACATCAGAAGTATGAATTGTGTGAATAAACTTCTATGTTCTTTATAAATCACTCAGTCTTAGATATTTCAATTAGCAATGAAAAAAATAGACTAAGCCATGCGTAAATTGAATTCCAGTTTTTAAGGATCTAGCAGTATTAGAGAAGTGGAAAAATAAATAGTTTTTTGAGATACGTTAAATCATACATCTATTCTCCAAATGAGAGAGCTCTGAACCATTAAAAACATAGTGAAATAATTTAAAAAATAAAGAATGATAAGTGTTGGCAAGGCTGTGGTGAAAAGGGAGCTCTCCTTAAACTGTTGATGGGAATGTAAATTAGTACAACCACTGTGGAGAATGATATGGAGAGCCCTCAAAAACCTACAAATAGAACTACCATATGACCCAGTAATTCCACTCTTAGGTATTTACACAAAAGATTGGAAAACTCTCAGTGGAAAAACACTTGCACATCCATGTGTATTGCAGCATTGTTTACAAGAGCTAGGACATGGAATCAACCCAAATGTACAAAAATAGATGAGTGGATTGCAAAAATGTGGCATGTCTACTCTATGGAATACTACTCAGCCCTAAGAAACAATGAGATGAGACCTTGACATTTGATACAAAGTAGACAAATATGGAAGATGTAATTCTAAAAAAAGCAAGCGAGACTATGAAAGACAGACTTTGTATGCCCCTGCTCAAAATAAAATGAATGTCTTCACTCTACAGCAAAAACTAAAAGATTGGAAAGTATAATAGCAGGGAGGATAACTGTAGATTCTAGAGATAATAAGGGAGACTTACTAGGGGCTGAATAATAATAGTAATAGGGAGAAAGGGTAACGGGGAAAAGCAAACAATATGTTTAATTGATACAAAAATGGAAAATTATGGGACCAGCAGTTAGCGTAATGGCTATGTCAGTGGACTCCCATGTAATCGACACTGGTTCGAGTCCCAGACCCGGTGGCTTAAACTCCTGCCGGGTGTGTGTGCATGCATGCCCGAGATCGCGAGAGGAGAGTGGAGGAGAAGGGATTATACAGTGGCCATCCCCTCTGGGGAGTGATTTCTTGCTTTCTATCTCTCTAGCTCTCTCTGTCTTTCTGGCGAGTGCACACACCCTATAGCAAAAAAACTTTCTCTCAAAAAAAAAAAAAAAAAGAAAAATTATTTGCTGGTATTAATGTATAGGATAATGTATTTGTCTTGACTGATATGTACTGTATTAGTGCTATGCAAAAACTATGTTGTAAACTGTAAAGATGTATGGTGACTAAATGTAAGTAATAAATATAAAAAAGAAGAGTGAAAGAATATATAAATAAATCATGAGAAAACAAAATATTTTTTAGTTCAAAGAAAAATAGGGATAGAATAGTGGACATGAAATGTAAGTAATGTGTAAAGTAAAGTGCAATATGGTAGCTATTGTCTCAAGCATATCATAATTAAATTCAAGTCAAATAGTTCAATATAAGAATATATCAATCAATTTTTAACTGATATGGTAATTAGAAGACTTATATCATAAATTCTATGGCAGAGAATGTTTGCAGGTATAAGTAGGAGAAGCATTACTAGAATTTCTTGGATATATTTAATAATGATAAAAGAGACCACTCATCAGATAAACACAAAAATCTTAAGTCTACGTGTGCCTTATTACGTATTTGAAAATCTGTCAAATAAAAACTGACATAACCAAATGGTGACATGGACAAATCTACAACTATATCATATGATTTCATGTTCCTCCTTTGATAGCTAATTGAACAATATTAGGAGTCATCTTTCTTGTTTGGCTTCTACTGAATGTTTTTCCAGATGAAAGATGATTTTGTTGTGATTTTTCTACCATCTGGATCTCTCTAACTATACATCATGTTCATTCTCCTCTCTCGAAACTCACAGGACTCTATAAATTGATATCAGACCTCCAATATTCATTGCTGACAGGATATTCAATACCTCCAGGAAGAAATATCCTCAAAGAGTGAAGTAACAAGATATTTAAAGAGAATACCGAACTGCAAGAAAGTAATATATTGCCAAATGGTCTCAGTATCAGAAGTTTTAGAACACACGAATCAAAAACTAGAATAAATATAGTAAAACAGACTAAGTCATATTTTTATTTAAAATTGTCAATGCCAGCTAGGATAAGAACATATTAAAAGAAAAAACATAAAAAACTGACTTGAAAAATAAGATAGTTGGGAACCAGCAGTTAGCGTAATGGCTATGTTGCTGGACTCCCATGTAGTCGACCGTGGTTCGTGTCCCGGACCTGGTGGCTTAAAACTCACACCGGGCGCGTGTGCGTGCGTGCCCAAGATCCCGAGAGGAGAATGGAGGAGAAAGGATTGCGGCGTGGCCATCCCCCCTGGGGGGTGATTTCTCGCTTTCTGTCTCTCTGTCTCTGTCTGGCGAGCGCACGCGCCCTGTAACAAAAACCTCTCAAAAAAAAAAATAAATAAAATAAGACAGTTGATAGCAAGGACACAATGGTTAAATAAGGTTGAACTGAAATAACTGAAGAATGGATTCATAACTGGAAGGTCCATATAAATAACCACCCAAAAGAAAGATGTAAAAGAGAAAGAAAATAAAATATGTCTTAAATTCAAGATACATGGACAGTAAAATAAAAATGAGCTAACTATGTAGAACTCCAAAGACAATAATATAGAAATTGAGAGGAAAGGACCAGCCTGTGGCATTTGGGTTGAAGCATGCTACATCCCACATGGCAGACTACATGATTTGAGTTCTTGACCCATCAGCTTGAGAAACAGGCTGTGTGCCCAAAATCCTGTAAGAAGAGAGATGGAGAAGGGATTGCGGCCTGACCATCCCCAGTGGGAAGGCTTTCTCACTTTTGCTCTCTCTCCATGAGTTCATGAATCTTCTGGCAAACTTTTTTTTTTTTAGAAAAACAGAAACTGAGAGGAAAATATTTAAAGAAACAATGATCATTTCCTGGAATAAAAAACAAGTGAAACATGTTTTAGTCCTTTCGGGCTATAGCAAACGTACTGAGTGGCTTATAAATTGGGTGGCTTTTAAACAAAACAAGTTTATTTCTCAGGAGGATGAGAAGTCTACGGTCGAGGTACTTGGAGATTCAGTAGTTGTTGAGGCTCCATCTTGCTGCGACCTAAAATGGTAGAAGAGGAGCCAAGAAACTCTCTTGGGCTACTTTACAGAGATACTAATCTCATTCCTGAGAGATTTGTTCTCATGACCTAGTCAACTCCTGAAGTCCCCACCTCTTAACACTATGTCATTGAGGATTAGGATCCAATTTACAAATTTGGGAGAGACAAGAACATTCAGACCACTGCAATTCCTATTGCAAGTGTTCATGGATCATTAGAAGGGAGAAATTGGTGAAAGTATATACCTTGATATTAATGGATATATTAGAAACAACAAGAAACTTCTAAAGGATTTAGAAAGAAGATCAAGGAAAATGATCAGATCAACATTTTTTAAAAAATAACATTGGAAGCAATATACAGATAAAAGAATATTTTGAAAGTATTGAAAGAAAAAAATTTGAACATAGAATCATGTCCAAACTAATTCAAATACTAGAACATGTTAAAAAATATTCCCATGGGGACCAGCAGATGGCATATTGGTAATGTCACTGGACTTTCACATAGTCAACTGCAGTTCAAGTCCCAGACCCAGTGGCTTAAAACTCACGCTGGCCGTGTGCACATGTGGGCCCAAAATCCCAAGAGGAAAATAGACGAGAAGGGATTGTGGTGTGGCTATTCTCTTGAGGGGTGTGATATATTGCCTTCTGTTCCTCTTTCTCTGTCTCTCTGGCGAGTGCATGCCCCCTATAGCAAAAATCTAAAAAAAAAAAAAAAAAAAAATTTCCCATGAACTCAAACCTTGGCTTTTCCCAAAGACAGACTCATACTAAAAATAGTTTTGGATAATACTTTTTAATTATAAATTTTTTAAATCTTTCAGTAAACCTATGCATGCTACAAAAGAGATAACAAATAATAGATTAGATTCCATATGTCAGTAGGCTGTTCTTTTTTTTTAAAAAAAATACTGAGTATCAGAAAAAAAATATGTATATATATTCATATTATCCCAGAATTAAAATCTAGGTAACATCAAAAAAAATCAGGAAAGAGAGGAATTGTGACAGAAGGTCTAGAATTATAGTGAATATATCATCTTGTTAAAGATGAGAGATAAAGGGACCAGGAGGTGGCATGGTGGTTAAGGGGACTGGACTCCCACATGGAGTGGTTTGAGTACCAGACCTGGCAGTTTGCTTTCTCACTTTCCCTCTCTCTCTCTGTCCCTCTCTGGTCAAATTAAAAATAAATAAATAAATAAGGTTAAATAAAATAATTTTTAAAAAAAGAAAAGATGAGAAGTATAGATTGCAACTGAAAGGGATAAGTAAAATAAGTTTAAAAACAAACAGAAAACAGAGTGGCATAATAAACTAGAATAATAGAATTAGATACAAGCCCATTAAGAAATAGATGTCATGAAGATTCTCTGAACCCAAGAGAAGTTATCATATTGGACTTTCAAAAGAACAAAACTGGGCCCAAGTCATGAAGCACAGTGCTAGTACAACTGCCCACGATCCTGGAAGCCATATGGAAGATCAGCATTTGGGACCCGGGTCCTCCTGTGCAAGGGATGATCCTGGCTGGCAGGCAAAGGCAGGGGGTGGGGCAGTGTGACAACCTGTTGAGGGTCTTTGTCTTCCTTGGTCTCTATCTCATAAAAGAAATAAGGAATGAATGAAAGAAAGGAGAGTGGGAGAGATTAATGAAGGATGTGTGTGTGTCTATCTCTATCTAGGTATAGATGATATAGAGATAGATATAGATATAGAGATAGAGATAGATAGATGATAGATGATAGATAGATAGATAGATAGATAGATAGATAGATAGATAGATAGATATCAGTCAACTGTGATTGCATGGTAATAACAATGCTCCAAGATGCTGAAGCCATATGGGAAAGTCCTGGGTTCCTGTTCTGAGTCCTCCCTGTGTACACTGAGGAGGAGTAGGATTATGATGTGCAGTCCCTGCTGGAGCTCTCTCTCTCTCTCTTTCTCAGAAGAAAAAAATGAATGTAGAAATGGAGAATCAAGAGGGACCAGCAATTAGCATAATGGTTATGTCGCTGGACTCCCTTGTAGTCAAACATGGTTTGATTCCCAGACCCGGTGGCTTAAACTCACACCGGGTGCATGTGCGTGTGTGCCCAAAATCCCAAGAGGAGAATGGTGGAGAAGGGATTGTGGTGTGGCCATCCCCCCTGGGGGGTGATTTCTCACTTTCTGTCTCTCTTTCTCTTTCTGTCTGGTGAGCACACGCGCCCTATAGTAAAAACCTCTCAAAAAATAAATAAATAAATAAATAAATGGAGAATCAAGATATATGCTGTTTACAAGGGAAGACCTGAAGATTTTTTTTTTCTTTTTTTGGAGAGGTTTTTGCTATGGGGTGCGTGCGCTCGCCAGACAGACAGAGAGAGACAGAGAGATAGAAAGCGAGAAATCACCCCCCAGGGGGGATGGCCACGCCGCAATCCCTTCTCCTCCATTCTCCTCTCGGGATCTTGGGCACGCACGCACACGCGCCCGGTGTGAGTTTAAGTCGCCGGGTCCGGGACTCGAACCGCGGTCGACTACGTGGGAGTCCAGCGACATAGCCATTACGCTAACTGCTGGTTCCAACAAGGGAAGACCTGAAGATTAAAGGCATGCAAAGATTACTCTTTCACGTGGTGGGAAGGTAAATTAATATAGACATTATGGGAAACAGTATGGAGGTTCCTCAACAAGATTAAAAATGAAATTTAGATATAATCTAGGCTCATATTCAAAAGAAAGGATATCAGTATGTCATAAAGATATCTGTACCCCAATGTTTATTGAAGCACTATTCAAAATAGTCAAGATTTGGAATCAAGCTAAGTGTCCATCAACAAATAAATGGATAATATGTGATAAATATATAAAATGTAATACTATTTAACCATTAAAAAGGACAAATTCTGAGGCTAGCAGATGGTATAGCAGTTGCTGCTAAACTCCCAAAGGGCTGAGCACGGTTTTGCGTCCTGGACCCTATGGCTTGAAACTCACATCAGATAGGTGTGCCTGCATGCGCAAGATACAGGAGAAGAATGGAGGAAAAGGGGTTGTGGTGTGGCCATCCCTCCCCGGGGGGTGATTTGTCACTGTCCCTCTCACTCTCTCTTTCTCTCTGTCTCTCTCTCTAGTGAGTGCATGTGTCCTAAGACAAAAACATCTTAAAAAAAAAAAAAAAGGACAAAAGTCTGCCGTTTGGGCAAGCCTAGAGAACATTATTTGAAATAAAATAAACCAAGCACAGAAAGAGAAAGACTGTGTGTTCGCCCTCATATTTGGAAATTGAAAAATATGACTTTATAGAAATAGAGAGATAAGTAACTGCCACTAGAGACTTGGGACGATGGTGGAGGGGGGCTTTTAGAAATGTTGATTAATGAGGGAAAATATTACCAATAGATAAGAAGAATGATTTCTAGTGTTAAAAAGTTCAGTAGGAAGATTACTGTTAGCAACAATTTAACTTTATTTGTGTATTTTCATTTGACTAGAGAGGGACAGAACGAGAGAGAAAGAGAAAGTGTGAAAGCAAGCCGCCAGGTTAAAGACTTGAAGTATGGTCGGCCATGTGGGAGTTCATCATCCTTAATCACCACACCACCCGCTGGCCCTTGTACATCTTAGAATAACTAAAAAATACTTCGAATGTACTCTGACTTAATCATTATACATTGTGTTCTAGTACTTAAAAATGTCATTGTACCCCCACAAATGTGTACAAATTATTCTATGTTCATTAAAAAATAAAAATAAAGACACAGAAACTTTTAAAGAGTAAAAGTATTTTACCAGACAAATAGCAACCAAAAGAATTTGGTTTAGGTAAGCTATTATTAGAAACTTATCCTAAAAAGGGCTGGCAGGTGGCATGATGATTAAGGGCACTGGACTCCCACATGGCCAACCACAGTTCAAGTCCTAGACCTAGCGGCTTTCTTTCTCACTTTCACTCTTTCTCTCTCTCTCCCTCTTTATCTCTCTTTGTCTCTCTGTCACACACACACACACACACACACACACACACACAAACACACTGTCACCCTCTGGTCAAATTAGAAGCAAATATATAAAGTTAAATAAAATAATTCTTAAAAAAAGAAAAGTGTACTATTACATACAAATCAAAGTACATCACATTATCTCCCCAGCTTTTTGCCTGAAGGCTTTTCTGATACAACACAGGGAAGGAGAACACTTTTCTGTGTCTTACAAGGTGGAAGACACAGAAATCAGTGTTCCGGAAGGTAGAACTATTTAAAAATTTGCAAGATACAGTAACAAAAATAAAGAAAATGCACAGAATAAGGGCTTCAGAAATCTTCAGTTACTAGATACATGTGCGCTGCAATCAGCCAAAAAAGAAAATCCTTAGAAGAGATCCCTGAAGGATCATATATTAGTAGAGTTAAATTAACTCCAGAGGAAAAGCTACTGTAAATGCACCACTGAAATAGTTTTTGCTGTTGTTTTGTTTTTGGTTTTTGTATAGGGTTTGTGTGCTCACCAGAGAAAAACAAAGAGATGGAAAGTAAAGAAGCACCTCTCAAGGATGGCCACACCACAGTCCTTTCTCTTCCATTCTCCTCTCTGGATTTTGGGCAGACGCACACACACACACACACACACACACACACACCAGTGTGTTTTTCAAGCTGCCAGGTCTACGACTCAAACCACATCATCAGCCATATGGGATCCAGCAAATTAACCACCAGGCTACCTGCCGTCCCCATACCACAGAAGTCATAAGAAGAAACTTCCAGTGAAAAAGTAGAAAATCTGAACATCTCTACCTCTCTCGAAAAAACTGAATTTATAAGTAAAACACCTATCACAAAAAGTCTGTATCCCAGATAGCTTCAATAGTAAATTCTATCCAACATTCCGTGAGAAGAATGCCATTTCTACATAAAATCTTTCAGGAAATGGAGAAAATGAAAACATGCCAACTCACTATATGAGAAAGCATTACACTGATGCTATAACTGGAAAGATGTTACAAAAAAAAAAAAAAAAAAAAAAAAAAAAAAAAAAAAAAAAAAAAAGAAAAGAAAAGAAAAAAAGAAAAAGAAAAGAAAGAAAGAAAATTACAGTCTAATTATTGCCTTAATTAATAGGTAAAGGACACTTACTATAAACATTTTATACCGTCCCTCACTTGCGGACCTAGGAAACTTGACATATTGAAGGTGACGCACACAGTGAGATTTGGGATGAATAAAGGGTTGCTGTGATAATGGGAGATGAGAAAGGAAAAGGAACCTGAATTTAAGAAATTGTATACATGAAAATTTGTGGTCAGAAAATTGATATGCTTAAAATTCTTGTTACTCGTGATGCACTAGTTTTGTAATCTGAAACCAAAGTGCTCATAATATGGTACAACTACCTACACCGTTGCCTGAGTCAGGTTCATAGATGCTTCAGAAAGGAGCTCTAGTCTTCTATGACTCTCTTCTGCTCTGCCTTTTAGTTAATTTACAATTGTGTTGTATTTACCTAGGTTGTTTTTACTCAGAAACATTATAAGCCCACAGATAATTTTATAGAGAAATTTCCATTATAATTTTATCCCTGAAACATTTATTATTGTTATCGTTAGTTCATTTAGGCTTGAGGATTCTGTTCGCCATCTGACTGACTTTATCTGATTGCATTGTTAGACTATCAAAGCATCTGCCTCCAATAAAAGTTTCACGTATAATACATCTATTTTCATTCCTGAAGGGTAGAGATAGGAGACTTGACTAAGTCTGAAAGAAAAAGTTGTTTGGTATTTTTATGCTTGCCTGCTGATAAATATTTAACTGTGGCAGAATATATTTGGGAATTGGTTCTCTTATAACACACAGCATAGGGGAATTTTGTAGGGGAAATCCTTCAACTCTTATGTACCTCAGATAGTTGAAGAATGCCACAATTAGCAATAGCCAAACTGGCTGGGGTTAGCTGAGTTGACATAGCACCTCCTTGAAATCAAGAATAAGAAAACATAGTGGGGCCAGCATATGACGTGGTGGTTAAAGACACTGGACTCCCACATGGCTGACCGTGGTTCAAGTCCTGGGCCTGGCGGCCTGCCTTCTCACTTTCTCTCTCTCTCTCTCTCTGGCTCTGTCCTTCTCTGGTCAAATTAAAATAAATAAATTAATAAATAAAATTAAATTTAAAAATTCTAAAAAAAAAAAAAAAAATACTTTCAGTCTCTTCTTTTCCCGTACCTTCCATATTTTCTCTTCTGAAGACATGCATACATGCAGATATTCCAGTGGACTTAATTCTCATTAAATAGCTTCTTATAGATTTTTTAAGCCCTAAACAATCCCCTAAAAATAAAGATGGATTTTGAAAATATATAGCTGGAGAATCTCTTACTGGAATACAACAGTAGCGTAAAGATATTGCAATATTTTTTAAATAATTTAAATTTGTAAATATTTAAGCATTAGTAGAATCAATTTCTAAATGTTGGTTAATGAAATTGATTTTTTTAATATCTCCTGCAGAATGACTTTGCTTTTTAAACAGAAATCAAGAAAGTTTCTTTAGGTAAAAATACATAACACATCTTTTTCTTTTAAACTGCAACTTAGCTACCAACAGAAGTTCCTTGAGGGTTTTAAAAACATCAATCAGTTTCACAGCTGGAGAGAGTATTTTCTTAGAGCACAATTTTAGCCAAAAGAAGATTAGGCTTTGTCATTTTTGAAAGTACACAACGAGTTAATTTTAAGAAATTGCAAGAAACCGCTTTTCACTCACAACTTCATTTGCAAAGAAAAAAGTGGAGTAAGCGAAGTAACTGACAATTTAAACCTAAGTTCTGCACACCCCAGTATTGTCTGAGGACTGCGAATAGTGAGCTCTGGTTATGGTCATGGGGCAGGCTGGCCTGGGAGTGCTGGCTGTCCAACACTGCAAGAAAAGAACCGATATAATAGTGCCAAGGTGAAAATATTTTATTATTCATACTCCTTCTTGAGTTGAAAGGTCTGGCCTTCAGTCTAAACGTTTAAATATAAGGAAAATCTAAAATCTCAAGTGAAAGCATTGCCTTGACTTACTTTACACAAATTGTGTTTCATTTACCTTTCACTTAAACTAGACCATTATTACTCCAACACATAATAGAAGAGATAATATCACAGAGATCTTCATTATGATTTTATCCTGGTATATTTATTAGACTTGTAATTATTGGTTCATTTAGGCAGAATATAGTAGTCTCTTATTTGTATGTTCTCTGTATTTTAAAGGAAAATACATTTTTTAAAAAGGGATGATTGTTTGACATAGCTAATAAAGCTCAGTTTATGGTAACTTCTCTTTATTGCCAATATTTTTAATGGGATAATTTTTCTCCCTGTGTCATTGTCACAATATTTGGATGAATATGCAGAAAAATCAAGGGGATACTTTTAGTCAGTTAAGAAAAATGTAAAAATGTACTATAATAAAGCTCATTTATTTTATTTGATTCATACATATCCAGAAAAGAGAAACTACCGTGCTATATAACGAATGTGCTATTGCTCTTTTAAAAGTTTATAAATCTGGGGACCAGCAGATGGCATAGTAGTTACATTGCTGGACTCCCACATGGCCAACCACAGTTTGAGTCCTGGACCCAGTGGCTTAGAAGATCACTCCAGGCAACATGCATGCGTGCCCAAAATCCCAGGAGGAAAATGGAGGAGAAAGGACTGTGACATGGCCATCCCCCTGGGGGATGACTTCTCACTTTCCCTCTCACTATCTCTCCCCACCCCCCAGCAAGTACACATACCCTAAAGCAAAAAACCTCTTAAAAAATAAAAATAGTAAATAAGTGAAGTTTATAAATCTGTGTAGAAAACTGCATGGCTGAAACATAAAATAATAATTTGGTAATTAGCATTTAATTTTACCCACAGAATTATTTTAAATAGACTACAGGGGCTTCCCTCAGAAAAATCTATCAACCTGAGAAGCAAAGAAGAATGCTTTATTTCTTTTATAACTTTAATGAGCTTCTTTGTCTGAAAATGAGGAAAATATCACCAATTGTGAAGGTGGATTCATCTTCATAAAATCATTTAAACCCTCCCTTTGCTATTTATCATATAAACATAAAAGGATGAATAATAAGAACTCAAGTGTCCTTTGAAAGAAGAATTTGAGGCTTTCGCTCCTTCATTGCAGAAGTTGGTTCAGAGTATTTGTCTCGAGCTATGTGTTCTGACTGAAATTATTCATTTTACCAGGCATTTATTTGCCATAATTCTCTTTAAAATGCAAATGTGCTATCTTTGATACCATTTATTTAAACAAAAAATAAGTGTGCTTTTTTCTATTAACAACAACAACAAAATCAACGGGATTGGAAATAAAATAGCTCAGTGATGGATGGAGACGCAACGATGAACAGTTTGAGGAACACTGAGAGTCCCGAAGAAGCCAAGGAGAATTGAGCCCCTATAGGAAATGATTCTGAGCATGTTATTTGTAATCCTCATAGATATGTTGTCAGGTGATTGCCCATTGCCAAGTTTTCAAGAAGATTGGATAACTTACCCCAGGGCAGTTAATAAATACAGAGCTGTGGCATACAAAACCCAGGTCCCTCTGATTACATAAAATGTGACTCTTCTGCGTCGTTCTGTAGATGTGAGCCAGGACAATCTGCAGTAACAGCTGTGCACTGGATAAAACTTTGATATAATGTCTCAAGGCTTTTTCATGCTTCATTTCCTATACTAGGTCCAAAGTGCACTGTCCCTACTCTCACATTCACCCAACAGCCATCAATGCTTTCTGAGTCTCTCCCATTTCTTCTTGCCCTGTCTTTGCTATTTATTCATTCATTTATGTGTGCATTCATTCACCAAATAGTGTTTACTACTGGGTAGGCACTGTTTGGGCACCGAGGCTGCAAACATGAACTAGCAGAACCCCATCCTCGTCTTTGTGGAATTATCATCTACTAGGATCTGAAAACAACCTTATGGAGATACTCTAATTACACGCATAATAAGTATCTAAGTCAACAAAACTCTTCATTCTCTCCATTCCTATCATCAATCCCAGTTATCATTCAGTAAAGAATATGGAAACTCACAGTTAAATGTAAATCTGTCCCTTTTATCCTGACACATTCTCATAGGAGTTGTACTGAAAGGTGGCAGCGATAAGGAGGGTGGGGCCCATATCAAGAGGAGCCTCTACAGTGGGACAAGAAAGGCAGCCCTAATCAAAGGAACAAAAAGTGGTGGTACCCACACAGATTATTGGTCAGGCTGAAAGATAAAAGCAGCATTAAAGACAGCTTAGAGAGCTGGTCCAAGGCCTATCCTGACCAGTGAAATTGAGCTGTGTCCCATCTGCCTCCCTGTTAAAAAAAGCCATAGGAGAGGGGCACTGGGCATTATTTCTTATTTAGTTGTACATCATGACGTCACCTAGAGGTCTGTTTTGCACATGGTGTGCCTTTTGTAATGTTTGCTGAATGGAAGAAGAAAAGAGGGGGAAAATCCACTGTATTGGCCTAATCTGATTGTAATATCAAATACTAATGATAATGGAGAGGCAAGTTCAGTGTGTGTAACCTTGTGATTTTGGCTCCTACAATAAACACTCCTATCACCCAGGGAATTCTAAGAGATTTACAAGCTCTGTGTCAAGAACTCCCATACATTCCTCACTCAGGACATTTGCAAGGGTTTTTAAAGCTCTGTGTCAGAAACCAGGGTCAGAGATCAAATATATATTCTCAGTATGCCACCTTCATGCATTAGTCAATGCTAGGACTTTTTAGTCCTGGACTGCAGTGGAACATGAATGTCGTTGATACACAAAGTTCTTAAATACCATGGCTAATACAGGTACTACCTTGACTTATTCCTTCGAATCTTCCATATGTCCAAATGGATGCTATGTTTTCAAATCAGGTTGACCACTCGAAGGCATGCTGGCCTTGTTGGAAGTAATCCCTTAGGAATATTTCCAACAGTCTCTACTTCCTGTACCCATGCAGTGCGCACTTGATTTCTGACCTTTTGATCTGGTCTCTTGTACCTAGCCCATGCATAAACTTTCCCAGGACAGAATTTAATTCTCATTGTTTGACCTCGGTAATCTCCAGGTTAGGGTTTAAACTCACCCTTCAGTGCTGCCTGTCCTTGGTTGCTTTGCATAACCATAAGTGTAACCCAATCCCTATTCCTGGCATTACATTTTAGGGAGTGTGGCCTGATAGTTTCTCAGGCCTATTCCAGTTCTTCAGGAAGAAGAATTAAATTCTGTCATGCCTGTGCCTTTTTGAATTTCTTGTCTAGATGGATGAATATCTTGAATTTTGAATTTAACTTGAACTTCACTGTTCTTTCCCATCATGAATTAAGCTCATCCTTGCCTTTGGACCCAAACACTCACTTCTCCATCTTGTTCTCTATATATTCTTAGGTTTGGCTTAAATTGTTAAATTGGAGACCAGCAGTTGGTGTAATGGCTATGTCGCTGGATTCCCATGTAGTCAACTGCAGTTTGAGTCCTGGATCCAGTGGCTTAAACTCACACTGGGCATGTCTGCATGCGTGCCCAAGATCGCAAGAGGAGAATGGAGGAGAAGGGATTGCGGCGTGGCTATCCCTCCTGGGGGGTGATTTCTCACTTTCTATCTTGTCTCTTTCTGTCTTTATGGAGAGCACACATGCTCTATAGCAAAAAGCTCTCAATAAAATTGTTAAATTGCCTTGAACAATAGATATCAGGCTTGTCTGAGAATTTTTTGCTTTTTAAACTCTGTGCCTTAAAATCCTCTGGAAATATCTGGAAAACAAATTGATTCCCCATTTGGGTATATTACCCAGGTAAGGCAAAGTTGGCCAATAGGATTTACTATACTTAAGAATTTCGGACCTCCCTGATCTGTTCAGAGTTATTCAAGAAAATGCCAACATTGGGACCAGCAGTTAGCATAATGGCTATGTCGCTGGACTCCGATGTAGTTGACCACAGTTCGAGTATCGGACCCGGTGGCTTAAACTCACGCCGGGTGCATGTGCATGCATGCCCAAGATCCCGAGAGGAGAATGGAGGAGAAGGGATTGTAGTGTGGCCATCCCCCCTGGGGGGTGATTTCTCACTTTCTGTCTCTCAGTCTCTCTCTGTCTTTCTGGCAAGTGCACGCGCCCTATAGTGAAAACCTCTCAAAAAAAAAAAAAATAAAGAAAGAAAGAAAGAAAGAAAGAAAGAAAGAAAGAAAGAAAATGCCAACATCATCCAGAACAACTCTGTTTTAAAAATATCTCCCAGATTTTGGAGATTTACCAATCCTCCAAGAAAAAACACAATGAACATTAGATTTTGCCATTTTAGAAGAATACGAATATGGGGCTTTGGTCTAGAAAAGTGGCTAACAAATAAAAGAAATATAGAGGCTCTCTACTCTCTCTTCTTTCAGATGGGACGTGTGATTCTCAGATTTTAAAAGAACATAGCAGAAATACCAGAAGTTATCCCTTTCACAACTCTCTCTGTATTACTGAGTTAGATGTTGACATGAATGTCGCCACACATCTTTGTTATCACTAGTTTCTCTTCAGGGGTGCAGGAAATAGAAAAGTATTGACTCAGTGCAGCTGTTATTAATTTATATGAGGCTAGAACAAATTAATCCAAGTGCCAAAAGGTCTTCTAGTTCCAAAGTTCCAAGTGGCACCGGAACTAAGGTATCTGAGTACTTACCTGAGGACTTTGTCAATGAAGACATGTTTATAAAAAAAAAACAAAAACAAACAAACAAACAAAAAAAAACTAATGCATATAGTTTAATCTAAAGGAATATTTTATTTGAATCTAAAATATCATTGTACCAGTGCTCAAGTTATCATTTTTTCAATATTTATCCACATATAAATATATATATGTAGGTATGTATTTCTTTATTGCCTAAGGAAATGTTATGTATCTTTCCCTACTGAATAAATGCATATCTAATTGTGTTTGTAGAAGAATAGAAGAACATTTGAGCAGGAAAAAAAAAGGAGGGTACTCAAGGGCAAGTGTAACTCTGACCGAGATTTACAGCCTCCCGTTGATGTGGAGACAGTTATACACATAAATCTTTGTGCACTGAGAAGTGAATCTATTCCCTATGCTCTGGGTTAGGTGGAGGAAAAGACAGCTCAGCAAGAACAGATGTGGCCATTCGCTCACTTATCCAATGAAAACAAGTGATTGCCATGGCAACTAGAAAATGTCATGTGGGACACAAACTGACCTCTAAAACTCTGCATGCTTTATGCTATAAGAATCGCATATGTCGCATATGTATGCTTGCCTGTGATGTAGATTCTTCCCCATGTGGAAGTACTACAGTAGTAAAACAAGCATTTTCATTCTTTTACCCTCTAATACCTCTAGTTTTACTTCCATTCTAAACCAAACTAAAAAAAAAAAAAAAAAAAAAAAAAAAAAAAAAAAAAAAAAAGTATAGTTCTTGAGATCAGAATCAGAAAGCGTACTACTAAATGATGTAAATAAATTGTGAACTGCCATACATAGATAAAAGCATTCCTACTTACAGGTAGCTCAGGGTAGAAAAAGCTCAGGTTATGTCTGAAAGCATTTCAACTGCCCTACAAAGGAGTTGAACACTGACGCGAAACTGTGTTCTTAGTCCTATTTGTTTAATACCTGTACCAGCCACAGATTCTTCCCACTGGAAAAGTACTAGCAAGATGTAATGAATAGCCATTGCTGTAATAATGGATGTGCTCGTATAATGTACATATGCTAAAGGTCATAGTAAGTCATTAAGAATTCACAATGCTTAGTACTTTTCCAGTTGTAGGAATTTGTTGTAAATATGTGATTCAAACAGTGTGATTACTCCTTGGTTAACATGCTCCATAATAGGAACAAAATTCAGAACTTCACATTCGCAAGTAGAAACCCAAGATTAGTTCAGCCTTTACTAGGCCATTTCTCTGAATGCGAGAATGCCTTTCTGGGAGGTGAAATTCGTAAACTTCTGCAAGTTAGATTAATTTCCGTTTGGCTTCCCTGCCACCTGCAGTGTGGAGTCAGGAAAAGCAGCATGTGTGGTTAGTGTGCACACTTGCCCTCCTCTTTAACTCACTGCCTCAGAAAAGCTCAACTTAATTGCTGTGTTCTTACTTTCCCCCATGTTGAAGAAAGTTAGTGTTATCTAAACTCTGAAAACCGACTGTCCAATGTCACTCATCTCTGGAAGTAAAGAAAACATGCCAATTGGTTATAACAACAACTTTAATTCTAAAAGGTGAAAATACATCTATTTGTTCTTAGAGAAGTTTGGAAGGTTTTGAAATTTTAAAATGAAACTACCCTGAACTGGGAATAAATAGATAATTGATTTTAGCTTCAGGTTTCTCATAGATATCTCATAGAAACTTTGTTTCTGTCATGATAAACTGAGAAAAAGATGATCTCCACAGCCCTTTCATATCTACCATACAGTAACTTTGTAAGACTAGTCTTTAGATATAACAAGTAGTTTCATATCCTTCAAGAATTCACAGCTAAGAGCCCGGAGGTAGTGTGATAGTTAAAGTGTTGAACTCCCACAAAGATGACTGAGATTAAAATCCCAGACCCAGTACCTTGAAAATCGCTCCTGTTGTGTGTGCGTGGGTACCCAAAATCCCCAGAGGAGAAGGGATTACAACATGGCCATGCCCTCTGGAGGTGATTTCTCACTTTCCCTCTCACTTATCTCTCTTTCAGAGGAGCACAGACACCTTGTGGCAAAAACCTTAAAAAAAAAAAAAAAATCTTCAAATCTCACTGGGACAACTAGAACAGCAGTTAAGCACTGTGTGGGGGGAAATGGATCCCATATGGCCAAACATGGTTTGAATTCCAGTCCCTTTGGCTTGAAAAACATTCTGGACCAATGTATACATATTCCCAGGATCCTGACAGAATGAGGAAAAGAGGATTGTAGCTTGACCAGGTCCCATTGGGATGTGCTTTTTGCCTCTCTCTTCCTGGTGTGTGCATATGCTCTCTGGCAAAAGAAGGAGGAGATAGGAGAAAGAGAAGGGAGGAAGAAGAGGAGGAGGAGGAGAAAGAGGAGGAAGAGGAGGGGGAGGAGAAAGAGGAGGAAGAGGAGTAGGAGGAGAAGGAGGAGGAGGAGGAGAATTCAAGCTCTCTATGTAATCCATCAGAAAAAAAGGCATAATAAATATAGTGTATTCTCAGTTTTTCAAATAAACTTCTCCTAAAAGTTAAGATATTACTTCTCAACCTCAATGTCACATTGAAGTTATATGTCAAGAAGTAGAACAAGAATTATTATACTTTCATTGTTAACTATAAAAGACATTATAATCTATACTTTCAATAATTACAAACAAATCATATATTAATTAAGCACCATAGTCAAAGTTGAAAGATAAAGAACATACTGAAAGATATTAGCAACATAATAAACAAAGATTTGTATCTAGAATATATAAAGAATTCTCACAGTTAAATAAGGAAATGATTCATAAGACACAAAGGATATGAATGGGAAATTTACAAAGAGCGAGTCTGAGTATCAGAAAAAGTGCATAAAGAAATCTACCACTCATTCTTTTGACAAATATGAAACCATTATGTATGGCTAATAAGTAAGGAAACTAAAATTTATTCATAGATGGTGGGCATGTACATTGCTATAACTACTTGGTTTAACTCATGGAATCTGGTAAAACTGAAAATATGAATACCCTATGGTCCATCAATTCTCAAGATATCTACCTTGATGGAAAAAATTTTCCCACATGGTCATAAAAGATATACATACCAGGTGTGTGTGCGTGCATTCCCACAATCCCAAGAGGAGAATGAAGGAGAAGGGATTACAACATGGCCGTTCCTCCCTAGCGAGGGGTGGGGGGTGCGGGGGTGATTTCTCGCTTTCTGTCTGTCTCTCTCTCTGGTGAGCCCATGTGCCCTATGGCAAAAAATCTCTCTCTCTCTCAAAAAAAAAAAAGGGGGGGCATATATAGAAAGTTATTCTTTGTGAAATTGAATTGTTTAGAACAACCACAACAAAAAACTATCAATAGGGAAATGGATTTACAAAAAGAAAAGGTTAAGAGAATGAAATAGAATAAAGTAATAAATAAAGGCAAGCATAATTTTTTAAAACACCAGTTATAGAATGAATGAATAATATAATACCATTTAAGTACAAAATTTAAAACACCCCAAATTCTATTGTATTCAAGGGTACACATTTACATATGTAAAACTATAACATAAAAACTGATAGAACTGATAGATTGAATTCTTAAGAATGAAGAGTGGAAGGATTGGGGATGGTGGACAATGCATTTTTTTGGCAATAGAAATGTTTTCTTTTATTATAATTTAGGAAGTAAATAAGACAAAATGTTAACATCGATTGATTCCAGTATGTACACATGGTTACTTATAATATTTCTTTGCACTGTTCTCTATTTTTAATCTTTAAAAAAATTATTTTCATTAATTTCATTTATTTACTTATCTATTTGTATTTTATTTTTTAATTTGACCAGAGAAGGACACAGTGAGAGAGAGAGAGAGGGAAAATGAGAAAGCAAACCAACAGATCTGGGACTCCAACCACAGTCGGCCACGTGAGAGTCCAGCGCCCTTAACCACCTCGTCACCTGCCTGCCGCTCTATTTTTAATTTTTAGAAATTAATTTTTGGTTCAGTCAGTGGCATGGTGATTAAAGAGGCTGCATTTCACATGGCTGACTGCATTTAAGAGTTCCAGATCCTGCAGCTTGGAAAACGCCAGGGGCATATGCAGGCATGCCCCAAATCCTTCAAAAATAGAAGGGATTGTGGTGTAGCCATCCTGCCATCCTCCTTGGGGGTGCTTACTCACTTTCTTTCTCTCTCTCTCTTTCTCTCTGTACTTCTCCAATGCATGTGCCACTAGAGAAAACTTCTAAAAAAATTTAAAAAACCTTTTCCAAAATACATAATTTGTACGTATACTTAAGAGTATTTACATCATTTTAAGTAAGTATAGGCATTTATACTAATTATAACCTAAACATATAGTTAATCAAGTCATCATAATAGCTATAGCTAGATTCTTATGTGTTTGTTGAAATTATTATTTTCTGATGTTATGAGTGATAGTAAAAGCTAAAATTAATATTCTTCCTCTTTAATGTAGGAAAAAGTAACTTCATTCTATAAAATTGGCAAGAAATGAGCATAATCTGGGGCTATCAAATCTAAAGAAAGCCAAGAAAGTGTCTTGGAATTTTCAACTCTATTGACAATGGAGAGGTACTGTAGGATAATCTTCACATTTGCATATTAGAAGAACAGCTACAATATAAACAGGTGAGCCAAAGAATTAACGATCTACTAAATGAATATTTCCAACTTCTATAGATTTTTCAGGTTAAAGAATGAATAGATTTAAAAAACTGGATTGTTTAACATAAATGGAAGGCTTCAAGTTAAGAACACTTAAACACCTTATATATCACAAGTGAGTGACATTGTAGATTTTACTGGTGCAGTGTGATATATACCCACCTAGTCCTCTCCTATAATTATTCAGTCAAAGGAAGAGTGACATTGAATTCTATGAACTTATTGTATGGCACAAAAGAATCTCCAGGGATATGTGACATCCCCATTGTCTCAGAAAAGATGGAAGTATTGTGATCCTGTAGAGTATTGGGCTATTAAAACAGCACTGCAAATTACTGCATTTCCCAGATGTTAAACCCGTCAAAATAACCTGAATAATGTCTTCTAAAGAAGCAAGGAAAACACTATTTGTACATTGTTAAGAATGATAAGGAGTAGGTAGAAGCCCATTAGAGGATAGTTTTAAAGCTGACTTTGAGCGTTTACCCTCAATAAACCACTAAGCAAGTAAACAACCGGAGAAGGGGGAGGGGAGGAAGGCCAAACAGATCAAGTTCTCAAGAGGGCAAGCATTTACTTTCCTGTTTATCTGAAACGAGAACCAATCATCTCATTATTTTTAATGTCAGTGGTGTTTTTCTGAACGGGATTAGTCCTTTACAATAAGTATACTTATTTATGAAGGAGCTTGTTTTCATGTATGGATCTTAAAAGAGAAAAGCATACGGTTTCCTTAATTGGAAACAGCCAGCAAGAGACTCACTGGGATACAATTATGAAAGGGAGAAGAGGTAGGGTTCAAAGGAACAAAAATATGAGAAATCAAAATTTGGTTGGGATAAAATCGAAGTGGTTTGGGAGAGTTTGGGCAAGAAAGACAGAAGCAAAAATATCTAGGAAAGGAGAAAGCTGCCTACACCTTAATTTTGCTTGACTTTATAAGTTATTAGAAAAACTGAATTCTCTTAAAAGAACACAGCTAATAATATTTGGGAGGAGCCCAACTGAGGTAATCACATGTGCAGCAACGTTCGTAATTTCTTCCGAATTGTCCCTGAATACCGGGGATCTAGCAAGTTCTACCACAGTCTGAGGAATGGGGAAGAAAGGATTTCACTGTTTTAGTACCTAAAACTGCTTCAAGAGACCCTTCACATAAAAGCCTGGGACCAGGAGCTCAGGCAGCAATTTCTGAAAGAGTCTCCTCATGTTTTACTAGCTACAAAATAAACACCTTGCTAACACCCTTGAAATTCAGATGTGCTGTTTAAAACGGGAATTACATGTAGCAGAAGTGGTTTGGAAGTCTTAGCAAAGTCAGAGAACCTTTTTCTAAATAGAATGAGTTTATCATGGACATACTTGATCATAGACATTAACAGCCAAAAAAGTAAATGGCACTTGAAGATTTTGATTGATGTAAAAGGAAAAAAAAAAAAAAAAATAGGAGAAAATCTTTCCGAACAAGGAAAGAACATGGAGAAAAATTTTGCCTATGTCTCTATGAAATTTGGTTCAATAAATCAATGAAAAAATGCATGGTGGGTGGAAAGCCCCTCCACTTTAAGGATCATGGTTCTAAGACAATAATTTTCAAACTTGAAACTATCAGCATAACCTGGAAACAGATTCCTGGGTTCCACCCCCTTTAATTTTTAGTTCATTTAGAATAGGATGGGGTCTGAGAATCTGTTCCCATGTGCTACTGTTTTGGCTCCAGGACTTCACTTCAAAAATCATTGGTCTGTGCAATGCACCACCATGTTATGCATTTCCAATTTTGTAATGGAAATTCAAAAAATTGTACCAAGGTATTCTGAAGAATTTTTTTTTTTTTCCTGTGTTTTCAGCCTTGCACTTTGGGTGGTGGTGGTACAAGGTAAAAGGGAGACACTTAAGTAAAATGACTACAATCTCAGAAAAGGATACTTTCTCCTCACTGAAGGATCTATTCCAATATTTCAGTGTTAAACACTCCCTAGAGGTTGAAGATATATTCTCTAAGAGATTTATTCACCAGACACTACAAGAAGATCTTCACCAGGGACAAGAAGATAGCGTAATGGCTATGTCGCTCGATTCCCACGTAGCTGACTGTCATTTGAGTCCTGGACCTGGTGGTTTAAACGCACGCCATGCACATGTGCGTGTGTGCCCAAGATCCCAAGAGAAGAATGGAGGAGAAGGGATTGCAGCGCTTCTGTCTCTCTGTATTTCTGATGAGCACACACACCCTATAGCAAAAATCATTCCAAAAAAAAAAAAAAAAGAAAAAGAAAAGAAAAGAAAAAGATCTTCACCAGAAAACCATTAATCATTGCCACAGATTATGGATTATCATCCCACATGGTCCCACATGACAATCCAGGCACAGCAGGGTTTATTTTAAAGGAAGATTTGTGAGTTTAAGGAGAATTATTTCAGTTCCCACAGTTGAAGTTATAACCTTAGAAACAATATGCCAGTTTGCTCTAATGCTACTTTTAGTAAAAGATATTGAAAATACCAACTCCAGGAAAAAAATCTAAATTAATCTCTCTTTCAATCCCACAGTTTATTGATCTGTTTGATAAGAAAGGACAAGGAGCACGAGACCTCAAAAATTGATGTCCATGGGACCAGAAGATGAAATGTAATGTGAAATTATTACATTGCTGGACTTCCACATATTTGAATATGGTTAGAGTCCCAGACCTGGTGGCTTCAAACTCAGGCTGGGCGCATGTGCGTGTGTGCCCAAGATCCCTAGAGAATGGAGGAGAATGTATTGTGGCATGGCCATCCCCCCGGAGAGTGATTTCTCACTTTCTGTCTCTCTGTCTCTCACTGTTTCTCCAGTGAGTGCACATGCCCCATAGCAAAAATCTCTCTAAAAACAAAAAAAACAAAAAAATGGATGTCCAATAAGTAAGCTATGAGACAGTTATGACATCAAAGTTATATGTCACATGTGTCTGTCCTTAGGTATTTATTATTGTTCTTTGTGCGTGAAATCTTTTTCCAACTGTTAATAGATTGTAGGTGCTTGGAAAGCAGGGAGCATTCTAACTTATCTTCAGTGTTTTACCAGGATCATAATTAAGTTCTGATTTGAGGAAAGTAATACTATGTGTAGAGTATGAGGAAGATTTGTCTTGCCCATTCAAACTCAGAAAGTATGGCTTACCTTGGCCACTGTTGTCAATTGTATTTTCTATGGCACATTGTTGGATATTCTTAGCTAATTGGTCACTCCTGAGCTCTACTTCTGAAAGTTTTCAGGTAAAATGGTCGGGGTAGGAAGTATTAACCTCTGTATTTTTACATTTTCCTGGCCTTAGACTAGTTATGGATTTAGAGAAAATACTAAAGGACCCAGGAGAGATAAAGGAGATAATCTAAATCCAAAAGTATGTATATATTTTTAATCTAAATTTATTTACATTCATTCACTGTACATCATTACAGCATACAAAATGAGATTTTTTATCCAGAGTACACTGTATATTGTCTCAATCAAGCACATCAACATACATTGTCAACAAATAATTTTCCATTTCTTGTTTCCTGTACGTTTTGCTTTTTTTCCCCCCATCCTTGATTCCCTATCTCTTACCCTCTGCCATCTCCCACTCTCTTCCCACACTGTCTTTGGTATCTATGTTTACTTTCTATACTGTTTTTCCCCCCCACACATTTTATTGAATTACTAAAGATCTTAATTAATCTAAATATTTTCATAGCAAATACAGCTGATATATATATACATTTCCATGAACACAAGTCTAACTTTAGGCATCCTATAAAGTAGCACCTAGCTGGGGCTATATATCTTACTGCGGTCATCGAATAGATTTTTTTTCTGAAACTATTTTTGTAACTTAATTTACATTCTTTCCCTAAGCATCATCACAACATACAAAATGTAATTTCCCATCCAGAATATACTACATAGTGACTTAATCATGCATATTATTATCAAAAATTTTCCATTTCTAGTTTCTAGAATATTTTTACCCCTCTTTCTGACCCTCTGTCCTTTCCCACCCTCTTCTCACACTATCTCTGGTGTCTACAATTGTCTTCCATTCCTTTCCCACCCACATTGTATTGATCACATAATTTATTAAATAATCTAACTACTTTCAATGGTAAGTTCACATGGTACTACTAAGAAAAACAGTCTTACCTTAAATCATAGAAATGCTAAGGAACTTTTCTTAAAGCCAGGAAACATGTTAGGATTCTGTTCAAAGGGTAGGTGCATGAACCTATCAGTCTCATGTACTTTATCTTCTGTTCTGGTTCAATTTTCCCTATTAAATTCTGGGATATAATATTCTAACTCCAGACTTGTCCCTACGATTAAGTTGGCCACTTTCTTAGTTTTTGAACTCTTATTTCCGTGTGTCTGTATTTAATTTTCCTGATATAGCACACCCTTGAGAACTTCTTGGAGATCTGGTCTGGTGCTGGTAAATTCTTTCAGGTTTTGTTTATCTGAGAATGTTCTTGTCTTTTCTTCCCACATGAAAGATAATCTTGCTGGGTACAGTATTCTTGGCTGAAATTGCTTTTGTCTTAACACTTTGAATATATTTTCCCATTCTTTCCTCACTCGCATTGTTTCCGATGAGAGATCTGCTGTTAGCCTGATGGGATGTCCTTTGTAGGTAACTTGATATTTTTCTCTTGCCAATCTTAGTATCTTGTCTTTGTCTGTGGTTTTGGTCAATCTGGCTATAATGTGCCTTGGAGAAGATCTTCTTGGGTTGATTCTATTGGGGTCCTTTGTATTTCTTGCGACTGGATCTTTGAATGCCTCTCTAGGTTTGGAAAGTTTTCTTGCAGGATTTCATGGAATAGATTATCAATGCCTTTATGGGTCTCTTCACCTTCTGGAATGCCAATTATCTGGATATTTGGACGTTTGGTGGTATCTAGTACTTCTCGTATATTATTCTCAAATTTTTGTGCCATTTTCTCAATCTTCATGGTGGATTTTTCTCGGCCAGCAATTTTCTCTTCTACATCTGAGAGTCTATTTTCTGTATGATCTAGTCTGCTTTTAATACTTTCAAGGGAGATTTTGACTTCCTGTATTATAGACTTCATCTCTAGCAGTTCCGTTTGAGTCTTTTGTAAAGTGTGTAATTCCTCTTTTAGATCTTGCAAGAATTTCCTCATCTCCTGGAACTCGTCAATGTCTTTCTCCTTTCTCTTTAGCAGTTCATTATCTCTCTTCTCTTCCATCTCAGTTAGCTTCGCCATTATGAATAATCTAAATTTTTTATCAGACATTTCCATGATTTGCATTGAACTGCTTGTGGATGAAGAGGAATTATTCTTTTCCCTTGGAGGAGAGGTATTTTCTTGCTTTCCCATATTTCTTGTGGTTCTGCAGTGATTTCTTGTCTTCTGATGGATGGTCTGTTTCTTTCTAATTCTTTTAGTTCAATCTGATTGTTCAGGAACAAGCAGAAAGAGGTGATCTGAAATCTCTTTGCCGTTCTGTTGTGATTGCTGGTGCAGCAGATTAGGTAGATATTGAGAAATATGTTGACCCTCTCTAGCTTATTTGCTGGAGGCTGAATTTTCAGTAGAAAATCTTCATTTCTCTTATCCCCTGAAATAACTTGTTTGCAGGAGCCATGAGGAATCTTCTTCTTATGGAGGATTCTTTCTCCTTTCCTCCTCTCTGTCTCTAGTGAGTGAGCAGTTACAATTAACTCAAAGTGGATTAAAGACTTCAATATAATGGACCAATTTATAAACCAAAAATGAATTCATTTTCTTAATCCTGGACAAACACAGAGGTATTTTCTAAAATTATAGCTCCATGGACACCGTGTCCGGCAGAACACGGTCAGCACAGTGGCATCTTCTCCCCAGCGACCATGCAGAAGAAACTGAGCGCCACAGGCAGAGGGAGAATCTGGAAAACCCAAAAGAATATTTTAAATCACCCCTTCTCCAGATGCTACTTTCAGACCCTTGTACAGTAATGGCTACTTCCAATCAGGGATGTTTTGGGGCTGATTCATCCTGATCGGCAAGAGCCCACAGTGCGCATCTCTTCCCAACTCAGCATTTAGTGACTGCATCAAAAGTTTAGAATTGGCCATGGTGAGAATATTTACAGAACAGAACAGGCAAATCCTCCCTATCAGGGTGTTTGATTTTGTCGAGTCAGTTGTTAAACACTGGCTAGCACAATACTGCTTCCAGCTCAGCTCTCTAGAGCAGCATCTACTCATGACAAGTCAACAAGTTTCGGCACTGATGATATAGAGTATGACACGTTTCTTCTCTGTATCCAAAAGAAGTTCTAATATTGGGTGAAATTACATAAGTATCCTAATTAATGCACTGTTGAGGCCTACTCAAGAAGAGAACTTGAAGAAATAACAACAACTCTCTGAAACATTTGTTGATTCTACCAAGCCATCTGGACTATCTTACTTAAAGAAGTTTATGTCAGATGTTTGTTCATGCATACAGCAACAATTTACACCTAGACCACTTACTGAATAAATGGGAAAAACTTTTCAGCAAAACAATTTTATTTTATGTCAACTAACCTCTCTCAGAACCTTCATTTTCTCATCTCCAAAACAGAGAAGACAATTCCTTCTTTGTTTATCTCAAAATCTGTTGTAAGAATCAAAAGGTAATGCCTATGAAAATGCTATGTAAGCTTTAAATCAATAGACACATGCTGAGTGTGAAAGACATTTTATTGAAGTGAGAAAGAGAGCTATGAAGCTCCTCTTACTTATAATCACATTTGGAAAATAATATGTGTGTTCCTAAAGGTAATTTACTTTTGTCTACTGTAGTATATTATTTGGACATATCCATTATTAAGTTTGCTTAGCAACAACAATATACTATCAACACATGGTTTAAAGAAATCAGTGAAATGATGATCTTAGATCAGAATAGGAATAGGTAGGATAATTTTAAAAAACCTAACATTTAGGGGAAATAAGACATAGAAGAAAGTGGTTCAGGATAGCTGTTTACATTTGGTGAATTTCAAAATGCTTTGTAAACAATAAAACTACTTTCACCTTACAGTATTTATTGTGTTTTATCTTCTCTTCCAACTTGCCTCATTTAATGAAATAAGCCACTTACTTAACTTCCTAGTGCACTTCATTAAATTAACTCTAAAATGTCTTGTTAGAGGTAATTTAGCCGAGAAAAAACTCAATATTGTATTCATTAACATCCATTTAGTCAAAGACACTGTGGTGGATTTAGCTATAGACTAATCCAAAACAACACAGAAGAACTGCAAAAACAAAGCAATAAATTACTTAGAAGAAGCAATCAAAATTTTTTCAAAAACCGGAATCACCTGGCCAATTAGCATAAACTCTAGTGTGGACTTTTGAAATCAAATGTTTCTTGATTCACTTTGCCAAAATATTTTGCTCAAGACTCAATATTCTGAATTTATAGCTCCACTCAAATGTACTAAAAGTAATAGAAGTATGTGTCTTGTATAAAACCACCACATAGGTGATTCTACACAAAACACATGATTGTAATAAGGAAGTTTTAGAAGTGAAGTGAATGAATACTGTAATTTTTCTTGTTCGAGACAATCACTATAAAGCCATCCATACTTCTTACATATTAGAGATACTAGTCCTTTATGCCATAAATTAAACGCTTTTTTCCAGCTCAGTTTGTCATTTATCCTTAGACATGACAAGTATGTTTTTGCCATACAAAAGGGTAGCTATTTTTTGTATAGTTGAATTTGCTGATCTTTAAATACTGTGTCTGGATATGGAGTCATATTTAGAAGTTCTTTGTCGCACCGTGTTACTGAGAAACTTGTACATGTGCATGTGCTTCCTTCTACAACTTGTGTGTGGTTTTCATATTTAGGTCCCTGGTCCATTTGGAGTTTTTTCCTATGTATTATGTGAGACATATATCTTCATAGTTTTCAAAATAGCTAGCCAATTACTACAGCTCAATCTATTTAATTTTTAAAATTTTTTAAACAAATTTTCCAAAGGGCAAGTGTGTTTGCTGGAGTATGGTCACACTGTCATCCCTTCGCTTCTATTTCTCCATCCTATAGAGCTTTGGACCACACATACACACACTCCTGGTGTGTTTTTCAAGCAGCTGGAATCAGGATTTGAACCATGCAGACATTCGTGTGGGATCCATCTCCCTTAACCATTAGACGACACAGCCTGCCTGTCACCATTTATTTTAAAGCCTGTATTTGCTTAGTGATTTGTTATGCCATTTTTATCACATAGACTCCACAGAGACCTCCGTCTGTTTCCGAGATTTCTATTCTCCGCCGGTCTATTTCAGGGCAGTACTATGCTGCTTTTGCTGCAGAGTCCTTCTCATATTTTTTCATGTCTTGTGAAGCTAGTCCCTTATAGTTTCTCTTTTCGATCTCTTTCTAGCTACCCTTGCAAGAATATTTTTCTACATTAAGTTTAGTATCAAGTTTTCTGACTACATAAAACTAGTTTATAGGTACTTTATTGAATTGTGTAAAATTTATAAATTACTTCTGGGAGGACTGACATCTTTATGATGTTGATTTGTTCTGTTGAAAAACAAGGGATTTATTTCTTTTGCACAAACCCACATTTGTGTCTTAGGGGTATTCCAAACTGTTCTTTATATAGGTTTTGCTCATATCCTGTTAAATTTATTTCTAAGTATTTGATTTTGTTAAGTGATTGAAAACAGTTTAACATGTTGTCTTCTAAATATATATATATATATATATATATATATATATATATGACAACATAATATGTGTATTATTACATTACACACATGTAATATGTATACATTACATTAATATAATATGATACATATACAATACATCCAGCACAGAGCTAAATAATAGAGGGGGAGTGGGAATATTTGCCTTATTCCTGGTTATACATTTGTATATCATTTAATGATGGGGACCCCTTCTGAGAAATGTATTGTTAGGAGCCAATTTCCTCATTGTGTGTACATCAGAGAGTGTACTTACACAAATTGAAATGATACATCCTACTACTGACCTAGGCTATATGGTATGGACTGTTGTTCCTAGGCCATAAACCAGTGCAGCTTGTTACTATAGTGAATATTGCAAGCAATTGTAACACAATGGTATGTGAGTTTGTAAACATAGCTAACCATAGAAAAGGGGCAGTAAAAATATGGTACAAAAAATTTTAAAAATGGGGGCTAGTCTCATGCCTAGTGGTTAGTTACAACATGGGCAACCACAGTTCAAATCATGGCCTCAGCAGATTGAAAAGCTCCCCAATAGTTGTACACACACACCCGCAAGCCTGATACGATGAAGAAATGGAGGGGAAGGAATTACAGAGTGACCATGACCCATTTGGAAAGTGCTTTCTTCCTTTCTCTGTCGGTCTCTAGTGACTCCATGAGTCCTAGTAATTAAAAATAAATAAATAAATAAGATTTTAAAAAATTGGTACACCTGTGTAGGACACTCGAAAATGAATGGAAGTTACAGGACTGGAAGTTGTTCTGGGTGAGTCAGTGAGTGAGTGGTGAGTGAATGCCAAGGCCTCGGAAATTACTGTACACTACTCTACAGTTTATAAACATTGTATGCTTAGGCTACACTAGATTTATCAAAAGTATTTACTTTTTGTCAATCATAAATTAATTTTAGCTCACAGTAACTTTTTAAAGTAAACTGAAAATTTTAAAACACAAATGCTTTGAACAGGTGGGTAACAATTGTTTTTTTCTTCATATCCTTATTCTATAATCTTTTTATTTTTTTATTTTATTCATTTATTTATTTATTGTTTTGCTTTTTGAATTTTGTTGTTATAAACTAAGAGACATAGACATTAGCCTAGACCTACACAGGGTATAGGTCATAACTATCACTCACATCCACCCCCAAATCTTGTTCCACTGGAAGGGCCACAATGAATGAAACACGAGATTAAATCAGTCACCAGAGAAGATGGTGCAGTCAAAAGATTCAGTAAACACAATATGTGTGCTGGTACCAACCTAACACAGCATACTGTGTTACGGTAAATGTTTTTTTGTATGTAAGCAGAACACACTCTAACACTCTAATGATGAAAAGTAGAGTAAAACAAATATATAAAACTAGCAACATAGACATTTATTATCTGTTCATAATTGTATATAGTATGCAACCAGCAGCATAGTTGATTTTTGACACCAACAGCACCACAGACATGTGAATAATGCTCAGTGCTACAGAGTTATGACAATAAGATATCACTAGGCAATAGGAATTTCTCAGCTCCAATATGCTCTTATGGGACCACTGTCATATATGTTGTCTGTCTTTGGCCAAAACAGCAATACGCAGTGCAGAACTGTGCATATGTATGTGCATTTATACGTGTGATACGTACACATGATATATATGTGCTCACACGCGCACACACACACACACACACACACACATAGAAATGGACAAAGAACTAGACTCATATTCCTAAAATAAATAGCACTTAACTTGGGTTCCACAGAGTGTCTTCACTAATATTTTATTTATTGGTTTGTAGCTTTCTTTTTTGTGCTATCTATATTTGGTTTAATTATTGATGTTGAACTAGTTTCAAAACAAAAGTTAGGGCATTTTCTTCATTTACTTTTCTGGAAACGTTAGGTAGCATTGCCATGATCTGTTCTTCAGAGTTTGGGTAGCTTTCCTCTGGGAAACTAGTTCCTTAGTAAATTTTTTTCTGCTTTTTCAATAGAAATGGATGTATTGAAGCTTTCTAACTCTAATAGGATCCCTTTGGTAAAAGTGATTTTCCTGTTATTTGTTAATTTCAACTAACTTTCAAAATTGTTTTGCACAGAGTTTTAAAAGAAGACTTTTCCAAATTAAAAAAAAAAATTTCCTTTTGTTTCAAAGTTATTACTTCCATGTCATTTCTTTACTTTGCATGTTTGTGTTTCCTGGCAGGCTCTCTTAAATTAGCTTTAAGTTTGGATGCTTGGTTGTTTTTCAAAGAATCAGGAGTTTTTATTTACTAGGTAGAGATATCAATTTTCTGGCTCTAGCTCTTTAACTTCTGCTTTTATCATCATTATTTCCTTCATTATGCTGCATTTTTTTTTTACTTTGCCACTGACTTTTTGCTTCATATTTTAATTGGAAATTTATGCACTTATTTTAACCTTTCATTTTTATTGTTATGATCTTAAGGCTATATTTTCACATTTCCGTGAGGTCCACTAGGCTGTATTTTCATTTTCATTATTTATTAAAAATTCTACAATATTTGTTTTATTTTCCCTTTAGCCCAGGAGTTATTTAAATAAAATACTTTTTAATTTCTAGAAGAAAAGATCATATTTGCTTAATGTTGTTACTAATTTATAGTTTTACTGCATAGTGATTAGAGTATTTTTATAATACCTTATGAAAATTATTAATATATATTTTGTGCCCTAGAATAAAGTGAACTTTTGTAAAATTTTCATTAGTTTGAAAAATTTTATTCTATATTATCATAATATTAAGTTTGATGTATCTTCATAAGATATGCTAACTAGTTATCTTATTTAGATATTTTATATTCTGACTCATATTTTGTTTTTGCATTTGCTGTGATGTGTGAAGTTAAAAATTTCCAAGTGTAAGTGTTTATTTCTCTTTCTATCCTTTTCTTTTTAAAGGTGGGTGCTGTGTTATTTGAAGGATAAATATTCACTGTGACTATATTTATATTGTAAAATATGGCCTTTACAAGTAAAGTATGTCCTCCTTTGTCACAGTTTAATGCGTTTTGACTTGAATTCTACTTTGATATCAGAATTGCAAATCCTGCTTTCATCATGTTGTATTTGCCTAATACACGGTTGTTTTGCTTTATCTATAGTTTTTCTGCACCTTTTTGTTTGGGACTTATCTCTCATATAGTGTACAGAGTTAGATCTTTCTTTGTGAGAAGAGTAATCACATTCACTTATTCATAGATATCTGGTCTGTGGATAGAATTGTATTTGGTCATTAACTTTGTCATATTGTTTTACCTGTAGCTGTGGGTATTGTGCTACCTTTGCCATGTTTCTTTTACTATCTGATTTTCTTTTGTCTTTTTATTTTTTTAAGTTTATTCTGGTATTAAGGGAGGTTTGCATCCTATTGGTTACCTTTCTTCTTATACATTTTTATTAAATGCCTTAATTACTCTATTTTTTATATAATCTTTTAGCACCTGGTCTATGAGTTGGTAATGATATATTTTACCTATTTTCAATATAAAGATCAGTGAGCTTTACATAATTTTTCTCTCTCTTTTGTCATTTTTTTATTTGCTTATTTCTACCTTGTCAAAACATGTAACCTTTATATCTGATTCTCCACTCTTGTACCGTTCTTTGTTTTAATCTTAGATCCACAACTATCTACAGTAAGTCCTTACCATTAATCATTTTCTCAAGTTTTCCCAGTTAACTGCTAGACAATTTTCCTTAAATTGAGGTTCATTTTTTGGCCTGTGATATCCTATTGCCCCAGAACTATTTGTTGAAAGACTATTCTTTCATTGAATTGCTTTTTTTTTGGGGGGGGGGGGAGAGGTTTTTTTATTATAGGGCACATGCATTTGCCAGAAAGAGAGAGACAGAGAGATAGAAAGTGAGGAATCATCCCGGGGGATGGCTACACTGCAATCCCTTCTCCTCCATTCTCCTCTTGGAATCTTGGGCACACATGAACACGCGCCTGGCATGAGTTTGAGCGACTGGGTCCAGGACTCAAACCATGGTCAACTACATGGGAGTCCAGCGACATAGCCATTTTGACACCTGCTAGTCCCCCATTGAATTGCTTTTGCATTTGTTAAAAATTACATATGTGTACTTCTTTGGGTTGTTTCTTGTTTTTTAATTCTGTTCCATTGCTCTATATATCTATCTTTCCCTTAATGCTGTCTATTCTTGATTATGTAGCTATATAATTTGCAAAAGTCAGTAGTTTGATTCTTCACACACATTGGTTTTCAAATTTATATTAATGATTATAGTTCCTCTGTGTGTCTATGTAAATTTTAGAATAATCTTGTGTAGATCTAAAAAAATTACTTAGCTTTTGCTTGCCTTTCTTTCTAGAGTTATGTGAACATATTTTACACATACATTTTAATTTATTTGTTTTGATTGATTGTGTAGTTTTTTTTCCTTTCAGTGGTTGTTCTAGGTAACTCATTTTATGTACATAATTTATCACTGCTTCTAGTGTTGAAATTTTACCTGTGATAGTGAAGTATATTTAATAAAAATCAAATCAAAGTGGATCAAAGATCTAAACCTAAGACTACAAACTATGAAACTATGGGTGGAAAACACTGGGAAAACTCTGGGAGGCATTGGGGTAGGCAAAGACTTCTAAGCAAGACCCCCAAAGCACAGACAATAATCCCCAAAATAGACAGGTAGGATTACATCAGATTAAGGAGTTTCTGCATAGCAAAGGACACCATAATTAGTGTGAACCAATAACCCTTGGAATGGGAGAGAATTTTTGTTAACTGTGCCTCAGATAAGGGACTGATAACCCGTATACACAGGGAACTCAAGCAGCTTACCCCAAAGAAAATTAACCCAATTAATGGGAAAATGAGTTGAATAAACAACTCTCTAAGGAAGACATAGAAATAGCCGGAAAGCATATGAAAAAATGTTCAACATCCCTCATTGTAAGGGAGCTGCAGATCAAAACCACAATGAGATACCACCTAACCCCATTCAAACTGATGAAGATTAAGAAAAACAAGTAATGATAAGTTCTGGAGAGGATGTGGTGAAAAGGGGCATTCCTACACTGTTGGTGGGAATGTAAATTGGTCCAGCCACTGTGGAGAACAATATGGAGAGTCCTCAAAGACCTTCAAATTGAACTACCATATAATCCGAGACCAGCAGTTGGCATAATGACTGTCTCTGGACTCCCATGTGGTCCACCACGGTTTGAGTCCTGGATTCGGTGGCTTAAACTCACATCAGGTGCGTGTGCATGCATGCCCAAGATCCCAAGAGGACAATGGAAGAGAAGGGATTGTGGCATGACCGTCCTCCCTGGGGGGTGATTTCTCTGTCACTGTCTTTCTGACGAGTACACGCACACTATAGCAAAAACCTCTAAAAAAAAAAAAAAACTACCATATGTACCATATGATCAGCAATTCCACTCCTGGGTATCTACCCAAAGGACAGGAGAGCACTCAGTTGGAAAAGCGTTTGCACAACTATTTTTACTGCAGCATTATTCATGATTGCTAAGACATGGAACAATCCCAAATGTCCACAAAGAAATGAATGGATTGAAAAATTATGACACATAGACTCCATGAAATACTATTCAGCTATTAAAAAAAAAAAAAAAAAAAACAAAAAAAACAAAAAAAAAACAAGGCCCTGGAATTTGATAGAAAGTGGACTAATATGGAAGATTTGTTGCTGAGTAAAGCAAGTCAGTCTATGAAAGAGAGACATTGTATGTCTCCACCTAACATACACTGACTGTCCTTACTCTATGGTAGAGACTAAAAGACTGAAGAACATAAAAGCATTATAAATTGTAATGGACACTAGAGACAAAGTGGAGAGTGTGGGAGGGGAAGAGCATAAGAAAAGATATTTGGGGGGAAATGAAGGGTAAGAAACTTGTGGGACACAGATAAGGTTTTTTATCTGTTGATGAGGATGTGTATAATAGTCTCAACTGGGCTGGACTGAGGTGTCTATCATGCTAGGTAAAGTCTCTTTGCAATCTAAGTGATGTATAGTGATTTAATGTATGAATAATAATTTTAAAAATTAATAAAATAAAGTGAAGTATAAAAATCTAGCTTCATTTCCAGTCTTTTATCCTCCCCCATTTATAATAAATATTCTCAAATAATATTGCTATATATGTTGAGAACTACATCAGGCAGTGTGATAACTTTGGTTTCCACCATAAAATAATTCAGAAAACTCAGAAGAAGGGAAGTCTATTTTCCTATCTGTATTTTTGTTTTATTGTGTTCTTTCTTCCTTCTTGATATTCAAAGATGTCTTCTTTTATCTTTTCCTTTCTTTTTAGAGAGATTTATTCAGCCATTTCTTTGAGGTAGGTCCCTTTGCAACATTTATTAAGTTTTCCTTTATCTGAGAATGTTTTGGATTTTGGCTGGAATTAAGATTCTACATTGACTATTCTTTTCTTTCAGCACTTTAAAAATGCTTGTCACTTCCCTCTAGCCAACATAGCCCTTGATGAGAGATTTGTTACTCACTTAAAGTGGTGTTCTCTTGCAAATAATGTGTCAGTTCTTTGGCTGTATCGAAGATTTCATTTTTGTCTTTAGTTTTCAGCAAGTTAATTATTGATGTGCTTTAGCGTGGATTTCTTTCAGTTTGGAGTTCTTCAAACTGTAAATTTTCTTTCTTTTGCCAAGTATTGGAAGTTTTCAGCCGCTATTTTGTTGAGTACTTTTTCAGCTCTGCCTTCTTTTTCTCTCCATCTGGAACTTCAGTACTGAAGGTTAGATCTTGTTGAAGTCTTACACACCCTGGGGATCTGTTCATCTTTTTTTAGTCTGTTTTCTCTCTCTGTTATGATTGTGTGATTCTATGGTTCTATCCCCAAATTTTCTGTTTTTCTCCTTTGTCCTCTCCATTCTGCTATTGAGCCCAGCCATTTAATTTTTCATTTTATGTACTATATACTATAGTCTTTTAGTACACTTTAAAACAATGTATTGATGGAATATATTGTTTTGAATGGCAGAATTGTTTTTACGTTTTGTAAAGAAATCAGGAGTAGGCCTAGCCATGGTGACACAAGCAGTGGGACACCTGTGTGAGACACTGAAGCCCTGTACAGCTTCAGGAAGGCCTAGGATTCAGATTCCAGATCAACCTGAACATACAGGGGCCATGCTCATGAGTGTACACATGGTTCTGGCTGGCTAAAAGATCTTCGAGGAGGATTACAGCATAACAAGACTCACTCTCCTGTTTTTATTCTCATAAAATAAATAAACAAATTTTAAAAAAAAAGTAGAGGGGATCAGCAGGTAGCGTGGTAGTTAAGGGTGCTAGACTCCCATGTGGCCAACTGTGGTTCAAGTCCCAAATCTAGCAGGTTGCTTTCTCATTTTCCCTCTCTCTTGCTCTGTCCCTCTCTGATCAAATTAAAAATAAATAAATAAATAAATAAATAAATAAATAAATAAATAAAGTTAAATAAAACAATACTTTAGAAAGGAAAGTAGAAATCAAAATTAACAATGGAAACTTTGGATACCATGCATACATTCAAAACAATACATCTCATCAACACATTTGTTTTAAAGTATAAAACAAGACTTGATCAGTGAGCTAGAAAGGACACTCTCAGGTCCTTCATGTTGTATACAATTTTTTGTTTTATTTTTCCCCCTTCAGGATATTTTATATTGTTTTCACAGCTTATATATCAGCATCACTCTATGTATTGAAAATTATCTAAGTTTGAATATTATCTAAGTATCTTAAGATGTCATTGAGTTTAAAATAAGTTCCTTTTAAAAAAATGCATTTCTTCCAACTTTTCAGTTCTTTTATATTCATAATACATGCCTGTCAGTAGTATGTTTCACAGATATTATGAAGATAAAAATATAGTTACTAATTTATTTCTTTAAGAGACAGATTAATCAAAAGAAACTCATAGAATAAAAGACAACCTTGAAATTGAATGTTTGAAAATGTTACTATAATTATGCAATTTTTATTGCTGAAATGAGAAGTATTTCAACTCTGAATAAAAGATTTTCATATTTGACCAAATTAAAAAAAAACTTCAGAATGGCATGATTTTTACCTGTTATCTTCCAAATGAAGAATCAGAGAATTTCTTTTAACCACTTTGCTAAAATTATTAAAATGCAACATTGCCAATTTGTTTGCTAAAGCTCCTGATTGGCATTGGAGGAGATGGAAATATATTACCTGAACTTCAACAAAAATCTTTGTATTGCTGGCAAACATAGTCAAAAATGTGCGTCATGATATAGTAAGTACATCTAATGAAATCTTTTCTCTATTTTATGTATCTTTGTGTTGTACCTTACTCTACACCCATGAGGTGAAGGACTTAAAGTAACTTTAGGTTAGAACAAAAATACCTGTAGTTCTCATTTTTCTAATTAATTAATTAATTAATTTAGAATTAGGCTAACTTTTTCAAAAATAAAATACTTTTAATGACAGTGCTTTTACTAAAAACTAATATTGATCATTGGATAGTTCATTGAAAACAGAATTATTGGATAGTTAATAAACAAGGTAAAATGAAATAACTTAAATGTGTCTTATTTATGCTTTAGATCCTATTTATAATTTGCATTTTATTGATGTTTACTAATATTTAAATGTAGTACTGTACTAATATAGTACACAGCAGTTAGAAGAACATGTATAAGTTTGAATACGCCACTTTAACCATTTCAATGTCTGCCTAGAAAAATATACCGCAAGACCATGGCATTTGATCCTGCAACTGTGGTCGAGGTCCTCTCTGAGGCTAACTGTACCCTAGAACTGCACATCAATGTGAACAGGAGACAAAAAAGGAGCTCCTCACCACAAATTTTTTAAATTTAGGCAAAGAATATATATGTTCTTTTTTTTTCCTAGAGAAATATTTTTGGTATAGTGTGCATACACTTGCCAGAGAGACAGTGAGAATTCACCCCCCTGGGTGGATGATCATGCCGCAATCCCTTCTTCTCCATCCTCCTCTAGGGATTTTGGGCACACACACACATGTGCCCAGTGTGATTTCAAGCTGCTGGCTCTGGGACTTGAACCATGGTCAACCATGTGGGAGTCCAGTGATGTAACCATTATGCCATCTGCTGGTCACTATTCTTTCAATTTTTAGTTTGGTTTGAATATTTTATTTTATTTTATTTATTATCATCATAAACTTGTTTATATTACATTGAATTGCATATAACTTTGCAGTGTATTACATTGCTTTTTCAAAAGGGATTGCCATGCATGTCAGTCAGTACTGAGACATTAAAATCCCCACTTCATCATTCAATATCTTTTCATTGTTTTTCCTGGTTTAAATGTTTTTAAGGTGAAAAAAATTAAAGAATGATTTACTTATCTATATACCTTGCATGAAAAGCAGTATTTTTCGATGTTAATGTTTTTGCTAAATAGTAATTCTATTCAACAAGTAAATATTGGGCTCCCTTTACATTAAGATATTTATTTAAAAGGAAATTTTTCTAGTTGCTTAATTTCCCATTTCAACCTGGTTTTATATACGTGTGTGTGTGTGTGTATGTGTGTGTGTGTACACATATACAGTATCAATTACTGCTTGAATAGAATCATTACTGGGTAAAAAATGTCAAAAAGCATTTTTCTATAAAATAGTTCTAATACAACAGCTAATTAACATACTATTTATTTGTGGCACAATGCATTCTATAGTTGCTATTTATAGTCATTCTATTTTAATATTTTCTTCATCAACTTGTAAACCTGAGACCAGATTAAAAGGAAGATGGAAAAACTCAAGTGGGCCAATGTTGCCTGAAAAAAAGATGGCAAATATGCTTCACCATGGGGACCATTGAGAAGACAAAACTGCACAGACTTCCCAACACCCTTCCAAATTACCAATTCCATTAAAGTTTATATGTATTTTTAATGTATTTTTATATTCAATCACTATACATCACTACAGCTTATAAATTTACCCAACATGAATACACTTCACACCAATCCAGTTAAAGATACCATACAGTTTTCATCAATAATCATTCATTTCTGCATCCCATAAATGTCTTGTCTTTCTATTTTTCTCCTTAATTCCTTTTTTTCTCATTCTCCCCCTCCCATGATTCTATATACTTTAATCCTTCGGTTTCCACCATAGAGTGCAAACAGTTGGTATATATTAAGTGGAGACATACAATGTCTGTCTTTCACTCACCAGTAAATCTTCCATATTTGTCCACATTCTATCAAATGCAATGGCATTAAAGTTTAATTTTGCGGATTTGTCCCTCTTCTACCTATATAAACACTGAAAACAGAAGGTATTTTCAGACAGGAGGCTTGTCTACATATATCAGAAAATGTTGATGACATCAGTGTAGAGCTGGGGTAGTTCACAAATTGAAAATCTCAAGACATTTACTTTCTTTCATAAGATATTAATGGATCAGCTGATAAGTAACAAATTATAAAAGAGCACATTTCACAGACAAGAAATCTGGTGGCAGTGATGTGGATGCCAAAGCAAGTTTTATGAACTTATTGGTATAGGTTAATTGTGTATTTAACAAAGATGCAATTTCAAAGACAGACATCAATGTAGTTTCTTTTATTACTCTGTTATTTCAAAGTTCTGGTGCAGGGCAGAGCTTAATCTAATGCTGTTTTACTTGCCTTTAAATAGAAGTGATTTATTTTGGGGACCAGAAGATGGCATAATGGTTATGTCATTGGACTCCCACGTAGTCAACCCCAGTTCAAGTCCTGGACCTAGCAGCTTAAAATTCATGCCAGGTGCAAGTGCGTGTTCCCAAAATCCCAAGAGGAGAATGGAGGAGAAGGGATTGGGGCGTGGCCACCCCCCCATGAAGAGGAGGTGATTTCTTACTTTTTGTCTCTCTGTCTCTCCAGCAAGTGCATGTACCCTATAGCAAAACAAAACAAAACAAAACTCTCTCTACAAAATAGATAAATAAATAAATAAATAAATAAAAATAAGTGATTTATTTATTTACACATGTGAATAGATTTTTGTAGTTTTGCTATTAGATGTTTGTGGTTTAAATTTATTTATCATTTCAGGAATTTCAAGGCATAGCTTTGTTGTTGTTGTTGTTAAAGGAGTATAAAAGAATATCTGATGATGAGCAAAACTTCCATTCACTGGGGGCATGCAGGATCATAAGTCACTATAAACACAATTTAGGGCAAGAGTCTGACTCCTACTGATTGGGAGCTTAAAAGTGCTGGAATAATAATGCATCTCAACTATATATATTCACACACACATACGTATATTTATATTTGTCTTTAGGTCACCATGCACCCTTATCTCAATCTCCGGGGGTTAGGATAATGATTGGTGGTATCAAAATTATCCTACAATTCACTTTATATACTAGGAAGTCAAATTTCTATGCAAAAGTTGACAAGTTGATGCCAACATTTATGTAGGAATTTAATGAAACTTGAATACTTAAAACAACCTCAGGGACCAGCAGGTGGCATGGTGGTTAAGGACACTGGATTCCCACAGGGCCAACTGCGGTTTGAGACCCAGATCTGGTGGCTTGCTTTCTAACTTTCTCTCTCTCTTCCTCTCTCCCTCTGTCAAATTTAAATGAAGAAATTAATAAATAAAGTTAAATAAAATAATTCTTTAAAAAAAAAGGGAAACAAATGTGGAGATCTTCCACTGTCTGATCTGCAAATTTACAATAATGGTACAGCAAACAAAACAATGTGAAAGTGGCATAAGGGGAGACACACTTATCAGTACAACCTAATAAACCACCCAGGAAAACACCCATATAATGATGCTCAATTGATTTTCCAAAATTGTGCCAAGAGGCCATTGAGCCCTACACATGGAGAAATGGATCCCACATACCTGACTGTAGTTTGGGTTTCAGGCCTGAAAGCTTCAGAAACACTCTGGGTGCATGTGTGTGACACCTAGAATTTCGGCGGGGTGGAGAAATGGGGGGAAATTGATTACAGATTGACCATATTCCCTTGGAGGGTGCATTATTCTACTCCCCACATCTCTCTCTTCCCTCTTTCTGCTTCTCTCTCTCTCTGGAAAGCATGTGAAACTTCTGGCAATAAAATAAAATTTAAAAATAAATTTGTCAAGACACTTCCAAAGAAGCAAATTTTCTTTTCAACAAATTATTCTGGGCCAGCTGCAGGGCTCTGTGATGGTGAAGCTACATGGGAAAGCCCTGGATTCCTATTTTGGTGATCCCAATTGTCTCAGACTATAGGTGGATCACAGAATTAAAACCCTGTTGGGAGAGCGCTCTCTCTCTCTCTCTCTGCTACAGAAAAATAAATAAGTTTGGGATCAGCAAATGGTATAATGGTTACGTCATTGAACTCCCATATAGTCAATCATGGTTTGAGTCCTGTACCTGGCACGTGTGTATGTGTACCCCAAATCCCAAGAGAATAATGGAAGATAAGGAATTGTGAAGTGTCCAACTCCTTGGGGGGTGATTTCTCACTTTCTTTCTCTGTCTTTGTCTTTACAGTGAGCGTACATGCACTAACTAAAAATCTTTTTAAAAAGAAAAAGAAATAAATTTAACAACATATAAAGAAAAAGAATGGTTCCATAACAATAAGATATTCATATACCAAAGCCCATAAGCTGATACCTTTACCTCACACCATACACAAAATCCACCTAATTCAAAATCAGTCTCATACATGAAGATCAGAGCTGAAACAAAAATCTTTTGGGAGAAAATATAACGGAAACATGTGACCTTTGAGTAGGCAAAGATTTCTCATATATGACATTATAAGCATACTCCATAAAAGCAAAAAAGATAACAGGGTTTCATCAAATTTGAAATCTTTTTTTCAAAAGATATAAATAAAAAATAAAAAAGGTAGTTCACAGAAAAAAATAACTGTAAATCAAATATTCAATTAAGAACTTGTATTTAGAATATGTAAAATACTCATAAAACTTAATAATAGATGACAAATAGCCCAATTAAAAAAATGGGTAAATGGCTTGAATATATATTTCACTGAACAATATGGTATCACTGTGGAAACATACACTCAAAACAAGATACAGTAATGTGAAAACTTAACATATACTTTCTGTAAGATACAGTAAATTCACTTTTAGATATTTATCAAGAAAAATTAATGAAAACATATGTCTACACAAAGATTGAACAAACATGTTTGCAGCAGTATTATTTATAATACCCTAAAACTAGAAACATTCTAAATGTCCTTCAACTGTTGAGCGGATAAACAAAATTTTGGGTCAGCCAGTGGCATAGTGGTTAAGGGATATCACATGACTGACTGTGAAGTCTGAGTTGCAGAACTGGCACCTTGAAAATTATGCAGGGCTCATGTGCAGGCATGCCCAAAATCCTGAATGAAGAGAGAAATGGAGGAGAAGGAATTGTAGCATGTGCAACCTCCACGGAAGGTGCTTTCTCTCTGTCTCTATCTTTCTCCAGTGAGACAAAATGGCTTTCTGATAAATTAAAAAACAAAAAAAATTGTATATCACATAAAGTGAGAAACCAGTTAGACATAAAGGGAAGAAACTACCAATACATGCAACAAAGTGGATAAATATAAAATAGAGTTTTTTAAGTGGGGTAAACTAGACATAAAAAAAAAAAAAAAAAAACTACACATTGTGTAATTCCATGTTCTGAATGTGGGTGATGTATTTATTTGGCTTCAAATGGGTATGAGTATCCTTTGGGGGGTTAGTCAAAGAGTTCTAAAATTAGATTATGGTTATGATTGCACCACTGTGTAAATTCACAAAAATAAAAGCATAGAACTATACAGCTACAAATTGGACACATTTTTGGAATGCAAATCATATACATTTATAAATATTAATAAAACTGATAGAAATTCAACAAAAGCATTTGGTAACATAGAAAAAAGACAGAAATAGTAAATAGACTTTAATACAATACAGAAATTGAATTTTCTGTCAGAACTTTACATATACATACAGACACACACACAATATAACTTCAGTTTTAAGCAGTTTCAACAGTGAATTCCAGCAAACTTTTAGGGGCAAAACAATATCAGTCCAACATTCTTTCAGTATTTCAACATAAAAAGGAAGAACAATCTTTCCAGCTTATTTTGAGTTCACCAATATCATAATATTAAGATATGTCAAAGATATTGAGGGGTCAGCAGGTGGTGGGGTGGTTAAGACACTGGATTCCCACATGGCCGACTACAGTTTAAGTCTCAGACCCCATGGCTAAAAAAAAATCATGTGTGTGTGTGTGTGTGTGTGTGTGTGTGTGCGCGCGCGCACACGCCAAAGTCCCAAGAGGAGAATGGAGAACAAGGGATTACAGAATGACAATTCCTCCTGGGGGTATAATTTCTCACTTTCAGTCTGTCTTTTTCTGGCAAAAACATGAACTCTATGGTGAAAACCCAAGGAAACAAAAGATATTGAAAGAAGCGAAAATTGAGGACCAATAGTTGAAGTAATAGCTATGTGGGTGGACTCCCATGTAGTTGGCCACAGTTTGAGTCCTGGACCTGGTGGCTTAAACTCATGTTGGGTGCATGTGTGTGTGCGTGAGTGCCCAAGATCCCAGGAGGAGAATGAAAAAGAAGGTATGGCAGCATGGCCATCTCCCGTGGGGGTGATTTCTAGCTTTCTGACTCTTTGTCTCTCTCTGTCATTCTGGCAAGCGCATGTACCCTATAGCAAAAACCTCTCCAAATAAAAAAAGAGAGGGAGAAAGAAATTAAAATTAAAAATTGATATTCCCCATGAGCATCAAGATAAAAATTATTATCAAATATTAGAAAAGTGAATCTAGCATGGGAACCAGCAGTTAGCGTAATGGCTATGTCGCTGGACTCCCACGTAGTCGACCGCGGTTCGCGTCTCGAACCCGGTGGCTTACAACTCACGCCGGGCATGTGTGCGTGCATGCCCAAGATCCCGAGAGGAGAATGGAGGAGAAGGGATTGCGGCGTGACCATCCCCCCTGGGGGGTGATTTCTCGCTTTCTGTCTCTATGTCTCTCTCTGTCTGTCTGGCGAGCGCACGCACCCTATAGCAAAAAACCTCTCCAAAAAAAGAAAAAAAAAAAAAAAAGAAAAGTGAATCTAGCAAATATAAAGACTGGTAGTTTCCCCTTATCTCTGGCTTTGATTTCTACTTTTTTCATTCACTATGGTCAACCACAGTCTGAATATAGATGAGCATTATACAATACAATGACATATCATTTTCTGTTTCTTTCTTTCTTCCACAAGTGAAACAGAGAGAGAATGAGAAAAAGAGGGAGAATGAGAGATAGAGGGAGAGAGCCAGCACCAAATAGATCTTGATATGTGATTTTCCCTCAGCCTTTGGCCAGCCCCAGATCATGGACATATATGTAACCCAGTGTACTTAGGAGGTTGCTGGACGTGAACCAGGAGCCTTTCCACATGGGATTGCCTTGCAGATTAGTGAGTAGCTTTTTTTTTATTAATATTGAGTAGCTATTTTTTATTAAGAATTATTTAAAAGAATTATTTTATTTTAACTTTATTTATTTATTTATTTATTTATTTATTTATTTATCTTTGTATTTGGCCACAGAGAGACAGAGAGACAGAGTGACAGAGAGAGAGAAAGAGAAATGGAAAGTGAGAAAGCAAGCCACCACATCTGGGACTTGAACTGTGGTTGGCCGTGTGGGTATCCAATGCCCTTAATCACCATGCCACCTGCCAGCCCCCTAACAAATTACTTTATTTAACTTTATTTATTTTAATTTGACAAGAGAGAGAGAAAGGGAAAGTAAGAAAGCAAGCTACCAGGTCTGAGACTTGAACAATGTTTGGTCATGTGGGAGTCCAGTGCCCCTAACCACCACACCATCTGCTGGCCCCACAGATCATTAAGGCTACATTTCAGTCTAATCCCAGAATGATAAGATATTTTGAGAGAGAAAAAACACATTTATATAACTGTTATTACAATATGTTATTATAATTGTTTCATGTATTATTGATTATAGTTGCTAATCTTTTACTGTGTCTAATTTATAAATTAAATTTTATCCTAAGTATGTATGCATAGAAAAAGATAGAGCATGTATAGATTCCTGTGGTTTCAGACATTCACTGAGGAGTCTTAAAACATATCCCACATGGATAAGGGAGGGGGGATATGTTTTAAGACTCTCCAGTGAACATCTACTTAAAAAAATCCATTTATTTTAGAAATGTAACATTAGAAAAACAACCTACATTAACAGCATGCTTGATACAGAAAAGATTTTGATAAAATCTAATGCTTGCTCATTGAGGGAGCGGGCAGAGCTGTTAGTTTTCTAGGAAAGTAGAGAACTTCCTCAATCAGATAAAGGGCATCTGCAGAAACCACACTACTAACATGATACTTACGTGAAACATGTATCTGTGTACTCCAAAGTTTGGGAACAGGCTAAGTGTGTTTATTCTTACCACTTGTATTTAGAATTGGTCCCCAAGTCTTAGCTAGTGTAATGAGAAAAAAGAAAGAAAATGCATTAAATCACAAAAGAAATATAAGTTCTATTATTTGGAGACATAATTGCACATGTAGAAACTCTTCTGGAATTTACAATAGCATCAGTAAGTGAATTTAGCAGGATCACAGTGTATGAGATCAATACTGAAAAATCAATTTTACTTCTATATATTTTTAGCATATAATCTAAAATCAAATTAAAATGCTCTCTTTTTTTATGTTTTTCCCTTAGGGTGTGCACTTGCCAGAGACAGAGAGACAGTGAGAAGGAAAGATAGATATCAACCCCCAGGTGGAATGACCACACCGTGATCCCTTCTCTTCCATTCTCCTCCTGGGATCCTGAGCATGCATGCACAAATGCCAAGTGTGATTTTGAAGTCAGTGGGTCCGGACTCAAACTGCGGTTGGTCACGTGGGAATCCATTGACATAACCACTATGCCATCTACTGGCCCCAAAATGTGCTTTCAAATTTTTTTTATTAGGTCCAAAAAGTTGTATTCTCCAAATCCCATTTACTTCTTTTTTTTTCTTTTCTTTTCTTTTCTTTTCTTTTCTTTTCTTTTCTTTTCTTTTCTTTTCTTTTCTTTCTTTCTTTCTTTCTTTCTTTCTTTCTTCTTTTTCTTTAAATTTTTTATATACACTCAATCACATTATTTAGCTTACAAAGTGAACATCTCAATATGTGAACATTTCTCCCCAGTCCAGTTGATCGAAATACCTTCAACCGATAACACCACACCTCCCCATTCCCGTCATTCCTCTGCCTCTGTATCCCTCATCCAGATGTCCTTCCTTAGGCTCCACTCTTCCACACCACATCTGGCATTCACCCTCATCTCTTGTGTTTATACAAACTTTAGTCAATCAGTTTCAGTCAGAGTGCAGACACTCAGTATATATTAAGTGGGGACATGCAATGTCTCTCTTTGATAGCCTGGCTTGCTTCACTCAGCAGTAACTCTTCCATATTCTTCCATTTTCTGTCAAAAGCCAGGGTTTTGTTGGTTTTTATGGCTGAGTAGTATTCCATAGAGTATATGTGCCATAGTTTTTCAATCCATTCATCCATACGGGGGCATTGGGGTTGGTTCCATGTCTTAGCAATCATGAATAGTGCTGCAATAAACATCAATGTGCAAGCACTTTTCCAGTGAAGAATTCTTCTGTTCTTTGGGTAGATTCCAAGGAGTGGAATTGCTGGATCATATGGTAGTTCTATTTGTAGATTTTTGAGGAATCTCCAAATCGTTCTCCACAGTGGCTGAACCAATTTACGTTCCCACCAGCAGAGTAAAAGAGTTCCCCTTTCACCATAACCCCGCCAACACTTACCATTTTTTTTTTTTTAATCTTAGACATTCTGATTGGGGTTAGGTGGTATCTCATTGTTGTTTTGATCTGCATTTCCCTTACGATGAGGGATGTTGAGCATTTTTTCATATGCCTTTTGGCTATTTGTATGTCATCTTTAGAGAGTTTTTTTTTCCAGCTCCTTCTTCCTTCTGTTTATAGGGTTGATCATCTTTTTTCCAAACAGCGGTTTGAGTTTCTTGTGTATTCTGGTTATCAGTCCCTTATCTGATGCATAATTTACAAAAATATTTTCCCACTCTGAGGGCTGTCAATTCAATCAAAACTTTAAAATAAATATACCAAAGGTGTTCAAGAGTTCTACATTAAAAATTTAAAAACATAGCTGAGAGAAATTAAACATGTCCTCCCAAAGTGACTTAACTTTATGGGCGTACTAGTTTCAATAGTGTTAAGATATCCATTTTTTTTTCTAAATTGGTCTACAGATCCAATGCCACCCATATATTATTCCTTAGTTTATATGGAACAGCATGAACTCAGAAAAGTCATAACAATCTCAAAAGAAATCAAGAAAATTTTGAGATGTACTTATCTGAGTTCAAGACCTCCATAAAGCTACAATCATCAAGACACTTTGCTATTGGTATAAGTATAATGAAATAGATAAATAATATAGAAAGGCAAGAAATAGAGCCACATATGTATGGTCAATTGATGTTAGATTATGTGGTGCCAAGTCAATTCAATGAGTGAATATGTCTAACAATAATAAATTATGTAGAAGTCCTAAAACGCCATATGTAAAATTAATTTGAGTCCTTATCTCAAGCTTTACACAAAAATTAATTATAGTTACATCACACATATAAATGTAAAACCTAGAATACACATCTTTTAAAAGAAAAGATAGGAATTTTTTTTTATATCTTTTGTCTTTTTTAGGTTCAGGTAGACAATGATTTCTTGGACAATGTGCAAAAACCCTAACCATAAAAGAAAAATAGGTGTATAAACTGGACTTCATTAAGCACACCAAACACCATTACAAAAGCAAATAGACAAGCTGCCAGCAGAAGAAAATATTAATAGTCCATTAATAGGCCAGACTCTTCTATGGTGATTGAAGTCTGAAAGTGATCATTTCTGTGGGGCATGAAGAATGATTGGAAATGGCATAAAGAAACATTCAGGGTGATAGAAATGTTCTGTGTCATGTTTTTGATGATAGCTACTGGGGTACATACAATTATCAAAAGTTATTGAACAGAACAACTCAGACCTAGCATTTTACTTTCTGTTAATATAGATCTCAATTTTTAAAAAAATAATAAATGAAAACATTTTAGAAAGTTTACCAAAGTGAAACACTACTTGCCTGCATAGAGAACTCAATAATAAGCCCATGTATACAAGAGAGAGATTGGCTTTATGAAATGGAAATAACAAAATGATTATAGGTTAGGTAGAAAAGTTATGATCTAGACATTTGGAATCTACTACAGAGTTAATTATCTCTTGGACTAAAAGGGGGGAGGATCTCTAGAGAATTTTCCACTGGGGGAAAAATGTGCATTGATCAAAATTCTTACCTGTAACTCAATCCAGGTTTTGTTAAAATTCATGATTCATTATTTTGACATCTAAATGTCATAACTATCTTTGATCCTTTTCCTTGGGGATACCTTGCCTAAATGTGATAGAGTGGTAGAAAGTCAAGAGGAGTGGGTGAGCAAAAATTTCTTTTTCTGGATTTCTCTCTTCTCTCACAAAAGATAAATATGCTTAGCTCCACCTCCAGCCCCAGCACCACTGAGACTATGAAAATGCTGGACAGATTTTAGAAACTGAAGGGTCATTGTTCTTTTGTTTCTGAAATATAGTGCTACTGTCTTTCCTTGCTGCTGGGTGGGTCTCAGTGGGGGTGGCAATTCTTGTGCCCAACTACCCTACCTTCTTTTCTTTCATCTCATAAGCCAGAGGACAATTGGATGGCATTTCCTTGGCCACAATGGACTCCTAAGAGATCATCCAGTTATTCCTGCTATTTGGCTTATCAATCATGTCACCCCATGGTTACTGGAAAAGTGTTGGCTAAGATGGTCAGTCATGTCTCCTGCAATAAAACTCAATGGGAAAGCAATAAGAATTCTTCAGTTACAAAAGAAGCCCTATCTCCCATCAACTTCAATTCATCCTTGTAAAAGTTGCAGAATAGGCCTTATATCTTCCTTTGAGCCCCTCGTGCTCTATGTGGAATAGAGCGGAAGTTCGAATACTAGACCAACATCTTGGGGCACACTTGATCCACCCTCCTCTACCCTTAAAATAGCAACTAGGTGACAACTTACTGGAATAATTTGTGATTCCCCTGAAGTTCTTTATGGAAATCTCAATTGCAAAAGTTACCCTTTGGATAAACATAAGACACTGAGAGATGCAGAATAACAGCAGCTTGGCCAAGATTCCATTGAATTATTGTGGCTGAGACTGTGGCTATAATCACAATTCTCATCTTTGTGAGCTAAGAACATTCTTTTCGGATAAAGATGAATCTAGCAGCATGTAATTTTCCTTCTTACCCACTAAATGTGGGATTGAATTAGAGTTTACCTAGAGAAATCTAATTTGTAGTTTTGAAAATAAGCAAAAAGCTGTTAGACTGCTGAAATTCTGATCACATTACACATGCATAAGAAGATAGTATCAACTAAAGCTTTATTTACATTTCCTAAGTGGTTTTTTCCCCCCATTTTGTATAAACTAATGAGTTGTGCTGTTAGGGAATATGTGTATCCCTCTTTGTGTAATGGATTAAGTGTGAGCCCTGTTAAACACTAGGCCATAAATCAGACTGTGTTCTCTATGCCTAATTAAGGGTTTAAAGGGAGAAAAGGTAAATTCTTGAATGAAGGGCTCTACTCAGAAGCAGAGTTTGTTATTGCACAAAGGAAGTAGAGAGATAAAGGACAAGAAAAAAAAGCAATTCAAGAAAATTAAAACGAAAATTATAGAAAATTTTAAGCTACTTTATTCTACTTCTTCTCAGACTTAAGAACACTTTAGCTGCTGAGAGTCCAGATCCATCATTAAAAAAATTCATGGTTCAATTAGTGTGTTGAAATGTAATAATAATACGAATTTAGCAGAGAATTAAAAATCAGTCTCAAAATGGCTATAACCTGTTAAAAAAAGAAAAGGAAAATAAGCATTGATAATGTAAGTAAAATCAGCTACAGGAAGAAAAGTAGTGAAGAAAATGACAATTTGTAGTTTTTTTTTTTTTAAACTGCACATATGTTCATAATTAGGGCACAATGAAATCTTGAAATACTAAATTGTTGATTTCAAGTAAGAACAAATGATCACAGTTAACCTACTCATTTCCTAGTAGAAGAACTATTCCAAGTTTAGGTAAAATTAGTCTCAGATATTATTAAAACACCTCTGTGTGTTCCCAGAGTATAGCTAATGTTTATATTCATAATATAAACTGACTTTAAATGGCTGTATTGAGAGACTTAAAAAGTACATTACATAGGATATGTAGGATTAGGATAAAAGAGACCAGGTCAAAATTCATTAGCCCCTAGAAGCATCACTCAGTAATATCAGACTATACATAATTAGTAACTCTGATATTTGGCTTTATTACCACTTTATTTCATTTTATTCCCAAACTTCTCAGTGAAATACTGGACATAAAACAAAATTGCTACTAAGTGGAAAAAAATGAAAATTATCTTAATTCACTGGACTTTTATCATATCTACAATAAAAAGGATCAATAGATCAATTCACTAAATTTCCAGTCATGTATTTTTTATTCAGTAAATACGTATTGTGGCTTAGATTATGAGAACGAATCTGTTTAAGATCGGAAATTCAGTGAATTGGGCCATGGACAAAGAACTCAAGATAACCATCTTCATGGCTTTTCCAGACTGTTTAGATCCCAATTGATCACTAACAAAAAGTGTTTAGGAAAAATAAGATTATGGGAGCCAGCAGGTGGTGTGGTGGTTAAGGGCACCAGATTCCCACATGGCCAATCGCAGTTGGAGTCCCAAACCTGGCAGCTTGCTTTCTTGCTTTCCCTTTCTCTCTCTCAATCTCTCTCTGGTCAAATTAAAATAATATTGTTAATTATGATAAATCAAATTAAATAAATAAATCTTTTTTAAAAAGAAAAAAAAATAAGATAATGAAATATTCTTATTTGCAAAATTCAGATTCTCAGTTTATGCATAATAAACATATTTCAGAAGTAAAACCCATTTTGCAGGATCAACAAGACCATCTAAGACCTCTTCTATCTCCTCTGCAACTCTTGCTGGGCCTGCTGGGGGCGGGGTGCATCAAGTGGGAGACACACAGAAGAGACTTCCATTCACTTTAGTCTTCCTCATACAAGTGGGTATGTCGGTGGCAGCTACGAATACAAGGAGTTTGAATGTCAAAGCAATTCAAGAGCCTTACTCCTGTCTGAAACACCTAAACTTCCCCATATTTGATGAAACACCTAAACTTCCCCATATTTGATGAATTCTTTGATTAGGATTCATGGTAAAATCTTGGAAGTCCTGAGGGACCACAGATGACACATTTTCTGATCCCCAATTTTTAAGTCCTCTTTGCTTGGTATTGGAGTCTCATATGAATTATGACGACTTTCCAGTACACCATCACCTCTATTTTGTTTTACATAAGTGGATATTTTCACTGTTTGAGTTTGACATCAAGTGAGTGTTCATCAATTGTTTAACACGTTGCAATATTAAAAAAATAACATTATGGGACATTTAAAAAAAACGACCGGAATTGATGAGGGTAGACATGCACAAAAGGAGTTTGAACTGTTAAACTCTGAACTAGTAGCTACAATGAAAAAGAAGGAATTTGGGGGTGCAGAGAAAGTGTTGTTACATGCCAATTGAGCTCTGGAGAAAACCTTGTTGTAAAATTGGGATGGGGACTCAGAAAGGAAGCACTTCTAGGAAGCTCTAACTGGAACTTGTACTCTCAGTTATTAGTTCTTTCTCCTCATTTAGAGGATGAGTTCTTGACAAACTCATGTTCTGATGCAAATTTAGCTGCATGTTGGCTGACAGATGTCATCTATCTGTTCAAATATTTTGCTAGGTTTTACTTGTTATAACTGACCTTTACTGCATTGGTCTTTAAAAAAGCTTTTGCCCAATCTGACAAATGTGAATGTTCAAATCCTACCCATTTTTCAAATACCAGTTCAAAGAACTTCTCTTCAGTTAAAATATTCTATCTTCTCCCCAGCAGAAAGTTATTTCTGATTAAATTTACCAGAAATGTACAAGTAAAGTTTACCCTTGTTAAAAAATTTATATAATTTGAAACTATAAAAGATCATACCATGCATATATTGTCTCCCCCACCCCCCACACAAACATTTATTGAGACAATGAGTAGTCATAAGTAAAGCATGGCTGAAAGTATTCAGTTAAACGAAGGAGAAAGGAATGGATCAGCAGCCTCTCTGGGTTGGTGGCCTACCTTGAACCTGGTACTCTGTAAAATATGTTATTTGGGAATGAAATATTTACCAAGTTATAACTAGACTTACCCTCAATGGATTATTCATATTTAAGTACCCCAAAGCAGGGATAGAATTCAAGTCAGTTCATAATATTGGTTATTATCATCAGAGAATAGGTGCATAAACAATTTATTTTTTTGAACCATCAGTTTACATCTGCTTAAGTGGGATGACATATTTTCTCTTCTTTAATGACCAGAATTGGTCTTTCTGTGACATAATTGAGTATATGTGTTTTCTTTTAGCTGGCTTCAAAACTTATTAAGCACTATTTCACAGAAAATAACAAATTACGTGTTATGGTCTGATTGCTTAAAATAGGTATTTCTGTCTGGATAGAAGAAAAACATTAGAATGAAAAATACTTTGAAAATATATCAATTACTTTAGTCATAAAGAGTATTCTTGAAAATAAAAGCAGATGTGAACGTGATTCAAATTTAATATATTTGAAATGTAAAGTAAAAAATATAATACACCTGGAGAGAGTTATGCAAATAGCATGGGTAATATTTTCCCCTAGGGATAACTTCAGAGTGTTCTCTAAATCCATTAGGAAGAAAAAAAGAAAAACTGGAGATAATCTTTTTGTATTTCCTTAAACTGATGCGTAGTTTTTTTATCCTGATGAATTAAAGCAAACATTTTAAAAGACATTCTATAAACAACTCTTTCTGCCTAACTCTATCTGCTTAATTTTTAGTAATCATTTTTATTACTTCAGTCATTTGACAGTTCTCTCAAAGATACCACCTTCCTATAATTGTCCTCCTACTTAGACACATGCCTTTTTATGAGGTGTAAGTGTTCATTTCTTAGACATGAGTATTTATTTTTAAACATGGAAGAATAAAAACAACAAACAACATGGGATGGGGTCACAAGACTTGGGTTCGCTCTAAAAACTGATTTACCCAGAGACCTTTGATACATTGTAATGTTTTTGAGCTTTACTTCCTCATTTGTACAGTAGAAGGGAAACCGAGCTAACGTACATGAAAAAATACAAAGCACTATTTACATGCCACTATTGTTATATTCAGGAAATACGTTTAGGTAAATAATCATATACGAGTGACCTTTCTGGTTTTAGATATTCAAGACAAATATACCCGTATTTAACGTGTGGGTCGAGCATCTTTCTTTCTCTGCTTAACAATAACTTTGACCTAAACAATTTACCAGTGACGTGATTAGTTGGAAAGGGTACAATAAACTTTTAAGTCTTAACACACTCTTTTTTCTTGTAGTTCGCGCTAATAAGGATAACAATCCAAGTCTTCTTGCAAACCTGGACATTATAAATAATCTTAAAAATACGCAGGGTTTAGTCGTTCAGTTGTTCACAGATGCATCATATTTTACACTGTAGAATGATGGCTATACACTACTTAAAAATAATTAGTGCTATGTTAGTAAGGCACTGCACTAATCCACGCCACGGCTCTCCGGTCTTGCATTGTTTAAGACGAAGTAGGAAGCTGATCGTTGTGTCCAGTTGCACGTACAGTATTAGTTCTGTATCAGAAGAAGCTGGTTCAGCACCCTTTAGACCGAGGGTCTGGGACTCCACTGAGGCAAGCAGAAACACGATTAAAGAAATCCAGCAGAGGGGAGTAGTGCGGAGTGAGTGTGAGTGTGTCCGAGAGAGTGTGAGCCTACAGGACAGAGGGGACGAGTTGCGGAGCAGACTCGTACACAAGTTCCGAAGGCCACCGTGTCCGCAGTTTTCGGCCCTAGCGGAACAGGGGGACCAAAGCGGACCGGCCTGCACCGAGTGGGCAGCGCCCGATGAATTTGGAGGCCGGGTTGGAGGGAGAGGGGTCTCGCGAGGGTTTCAGGGCGTGGCTGGAGTAGGGGGCGCGCGGCGAGTGTGCGCGGGTGTGCGCGCGCGAGAGGGCGAGTGTGAGCGCGGCGAGTGTGAGCGCGGCGAGTGTGCGGCCGCGTCGCCATTCCCCGTGACGTCAGAGTGTATTGTTGTGAGCGGGGCCGAGCGGAGCATCCCCGGAGCTGTCACCGCGGCGGCCGCGGCGGCGGCGTAGCGCGAGTCCCGCACCAGCGAGTCCGGCCCGCGCCGCCCCCGCCCCTGGCCCGGGCCCCGCCGCCGCCGCCGCCGCCGCCCCCGCCCCCGGCCCGCCCGCCGCGCGCCGCCGCCGCCGCCGCGCGCCCCCACCCAGCCCACCCCACCCCCTCGCTCCATCCCTCCCACCCGCCGCCACCGCCGCCCGCGCGCCTCCCCCCGCGGAGCGAGTGCGGGTCACCGGGTCACTGGGTCATTGTCTCTGCTCCCGAACCCCGAGCACCCGTGGAATCCCCCACGTCATCATCAAAACCATCAATGAGATGCAAACATGAAAGACAAGAGGAAGAAGAAGGACCGCACCTGGGCCGAGGCTGCCCGCCTGGTACGTACCGCCCCCCGCCCGCCGCTCGCCGCCCGCGCGTCCCGCCGGCCCCGCCGCTCGCCCCGCGCCGGCCCTCCGCGGTGCAGACTGCCACTTCCAGCCCGAGCCGCCGCCCGCTCGCGGGCTCCTGCTCTTTGTTATTCTGCGGGAGTGGGCTCGCCCAGGGGCCCCTGTGTGTGTGCGTGCGCGCGCGGAGGGGCGCAGCGACTATCTCGGGGAGCCCAGCGCCTGCCGCGCCCGGGACTGCCCGGGACACTTCTCCCGGTACTTCGCTCTGGGGCTCGGCTGTGCCTTCTCCACGGGTGAATTTCTGAGCGCTCGGGCCACTCCACTTCCCTTCTGCCGCTCCGGAGACCTTTGTGTGGCAATTACCACTCCCTCCCGGCCCCTCCACCCCCCGGAATTTCATCAATAACTCTGTGCACGGTCTGTGTGTATGTTCGGCGTTTGTGAGTTCAAACATTTTACACGTGCATGCACGGTGTGAGTCCGACACGGACTTGTGGGGCTCGTGCATGTGGGCTAGGTCGTTGCGTGTCTGTGTGCCGTGTCGTGTGCATTAGGTATGCACACTGATACGTGCATGTTTTGTGTGGATCCAGTTCGTTTGTGTTTGTAGGTATTGTGCTCCGTTCAGTGTTTGTGTGTACATTCTGTGCACGTGTGTGCAATCTGAGTGTGTGTCGGTGTGTGTGTATGTTTAATGAAGTTGGGTCAGTGTCATTTGTAGTGGGAGGTTATTAAGAGAGTGTAGCTAGGTGTGTTTTACTGCAGGCTTCCTGGGCGGTGTTACTTGGCTGCTTTGCCTTCTCTGTAACCTTCGGAGCTTACGTTTTAATCATCGAAAGAATGTCTCTATAGAAATGCTGGTTGGCAGAGGGGCGTCGGCGTCTTTGGTTTGATGCATGTGTATGTGTGGGTTTGCTTTCTTTTTTTTCCCCATCTTCTTTTAAAGGACAGCTGTAAACAGATTTTTTTTTTAAAGAGGGTATTTCTGCACAGTGTGTCTCATGGGAATGCAAGGCATTACATTTGAAGCTGAGCCTTTCAGGGTTTTGGCTGCATAAATTAAATATTTATTCACCAACTTACTATTTGTTATACATTGGCCAAAAGAAGCAGTCTGCTTGCAGCGGGTGGGTGTGGGGGGAGACCAGGACATGTTATTGCGTTGACTTTGTAAAGATTGTTTTACTATAACTGTAGTCATTTTTAAAAGCTTTTGAGTAACTACATTATGCTCAAGGAGAACATTTGTCAAAAGTAATTATCCGAGTTTGGTTGAAGGGCCCTGCCGGTATGTCTCTGGATTCTAGCAAAGGGTTTTAGATAATTGGCCCTACCGCTCTGGGAGGAAGTCACAAAAGCACAAAAGTCCTTTTTAATTGCAATCTAGTTATTGGTAGCGGGAGTAGCCAGGCCCCCTGACTTCATCTCTTAATTTTGTAGTGGTGTAGGTTATCATTTCTCACCTTATCTGTGATTGTGTTAATCACTAAATCTCTCACTCTGTGGATGAATGGGCAGGTGATAGTCTTTCTCTAATGAGCTGCATCTGGAAGAAGAAACTTAGTTGTGGAGAATATGTGGGAAGTAAGCAGTAAGTGTTAAGTAGATGCCAGATAGATGTTATCGCTGAGTTTTTGCTAGCGCATACTACGTTACTTATTGTTTGCTTGGTCATTAATTCCGAATTGTGTGGGGTGTGCAGGGCGTCTGAAAATGCACTATTCAGGTCCCTTAGAGTGGCAGTCAAGTACTGTTATAGAGCTTCCGTGTATGTATTTTAAACAAATGAACAATGAATTGATTTATAAATATTTAAAAATAATGATTCACAAGCTAGCCATTTCTGCCTACAGAGAATTATTGAACAGCTCACATCATTCTGATGGAATTTAAAGCTAGCCATTTGTATTCAACCAGTATTTGCTATGATTCTTGAAAGTACTACTGTGCTTTGTTTTAGCTAATCATGATATATCTGTATTGATATATTTTGAAACAGATTTCTAAGTGACTGTTTTGTTAAAAGTTGGATTTTCCACGTGCGAAGTTTATTGATGGGAAGAGACACACTAGAAGTCATCAACACAAAAGAATTAATGATAGACCAGATGTCTCTATTTTAACCAGACATATTGAACTAGTAGTTACGGTAATTTTTCAATTTGGTTCAAGTTATTTTCCCCCTGGTAGTTGTATAAATGTGTATATATTCAAAATGTGACAGTTGAAATAAAAGGCTAAGTAAAACAGCAAGTAATTGTACTGGAAATATCATTTGCAGAAATTTTTTACTTGTTAAAATGAATTATGGCAGTTCTTAACTTATTTTGTGAATAAAGGAGAAATTGATACATTTGAGGAATAGAGATATTTTTTCATGTTCTCTTTATTACGTGAATGCATGTGGACTTGAACTCTCTTCCAAACTTGCATGAAAAGACATTTTTACTTTTATAATGGATGGTATTAATTTACACTCAGTTACAAAATATCTTTTTTAAAGCGTTTCTCTGATATAGGTACCATCATTCCATATTTTATAATGCTCCTGCTGATTTTGCTGCTGTTAAGGACTTTTAGCTTTTTTTCCCTTCAAATGTTAAACCAGGTGTCTTATTTTAAAAGTAAAGATTAAGAATGGATGGAAAATACGAGCTCAGTAGTGTTTCTTGCAATATGTGAACTAAATGGTACTCAAATTACCATCGCAAGTAATCTTTCAATTTATACAGAGTATTATATATACAAAGTACTATTATGTGTGTGTGTATGCATGTGTATGTATGTGTATCTCCTGTGGAGAGTATGTGTGTTAGATTTTCTTGAACGACAGGACATCATGGAAGAAGAAATTCAAAATAGATATTTTGAACGGTAAACCAAAAGCTTAGGTTTAAATATAGCTTTCCTTCATTTCAAGAAAAAAAAATATATAAGAGCAATTCTTTCTAGAGTGGCTAAGAATTTCCAGTCAACAAACAGAATTTGTTGTTATCTTTCTTTGTGAGAAAAGTACATGGTCTTCAAATCTGTAAACTCTGAGTGACAACTCCAGGGATTTGGTTTTCGATATAGAGAGAGCTATTAGCCTTTCCCATTTTCTCGTGAAAGTATGTAACGTTTATGTGTGGTGGGCTTGCCTAGCTTACAAAATAAGGAATGGTGGTATTATTTGCCTGTATTTTCAGGAATGCAATGATTATTAACAGGCTGCCATTTTAAAACAGTAATACCACCTCTCTCTCTCTCTCTCTCTCTCTCTCTCTCTCTCTCTCTCTCTCTCTCTCTCTCTTTTTCTTTCTGCCCTGCATCAGTTGCAGAAATTTCAGCCTTTCGCCTCCTCCCCTCCCCCACAGCCTTCTGCAGTTGTAGTTGTTACTTTGCGCATTGCCATTTAATATGGAGTCTGCTCCCAAACCAGATGCATTTTCATCTGTTTTATCTGCTCTTCTAAGGTTGTAGAGTCTCAGAGGATCCCACAATCACATGGAAGTATCTTGTGTCTTAATATTTGTAGACCACAATAAGAATAAAAATCAAAACCATAACTCATGTCGAGCTGGGGCTTTGACTTTAATCCTTTTGACTTTTATCTCAAGTCTTCACTCTGTTACTATAAATACAGTTTAAACCATTGTGAAAGGATCTTCATGCTTCTTTGTAAAAAATGGGGATTTGACAGGACTTTGTTTTATTGCACTAAGGGGTTTCTTTGTTACTGGCTTAACACAGAACATACTGTTATTTATATATTAATTCTAAGTTAATTCTTTTTTTTTTTCCTTCTGGCATGGAAAAATGTTGCTTTGAGAAGTGCTTTTTGATAGTTTCATTACTTTGTTCTACAGGGAATGTTGCTTTTAAGATAATGGTTCAATGTATTAATTTAGTCCCTGAGTTTCCTTCTATTTGTTTTATTCCTTACAATCTTTGTTTAGCCTCAGTGGCACCTGAAAATAAATCTTAATGATCTCAATAGCTTTGTGCTTGCCAGTGTGGCTGATTTATGCACTCACAGTTTAGATACATCCACATGGATAATGAATATCTAATTATTTGTGGAATTTTGGGGGGTGTTTGTTTTGGTTTGGTTTGGGTTTTTTGGTAGTTCAAGGTGACCTTTGGGGGAAAAATGTTTTTTAAGTGGCAAATTTACCTTACTGTTGAAAGAAAACAAGTGCGTGTCCCTTATGTCATAGCAAGGTTACGGAGGGTTTTCAGTAAATTGAAATTGGTAAATCATATTGTATTAAAAAGTAAGTAGGGGGTTATTAATTAAAGGAAATCTGTGTGGTTCTTGCACAGTGAAGATTCTTTTGCATAATGCGTTACATTCTAAATAAACTCTTAGGGTTTCTATAAAATAAAGCTGAATGTTATTGGTAGTTGTTAAAATAGAAATCAGTTCATAATTGTTCATTTACTGGCTGCCTGCTTTTTGTCATTGTGTTTTAGAAATAAGCACATTTTCTGAGGAATGGTAAGTGTAAAAATGGGAAAGTTTTGGCTCTGCTTTTGGCATTTTCTCATTCTACTAGCAGTACTTAGATTTTACATTATGAATAGGCCTCCCTGGACAGTGAAGAACATTTTAACTTGTGATTTAGGGTTAACCCTAAAGGCGCACATCAACAGAACTGTGACAATGCTTATTGTCACTCTTGAGCCTCGCTTACATATTTTTATACATGGAATTTTGTTTTCAGTCACTTAAATTTCACTTGGTTAGATTCAGCTGTAGTCTATGATCTATATATAGCTCCATTGCTTTGTGACTATATCTCATCTTTTTAAAAATATGAAACCTAAATTTTCACCTTACATTTTGAAAGATAAAAAAGAGTTTAGTGATCTTTCTTTCTTTTTTGTTTCCTTTATGAGAGAGAAAAACAAAAGAGGGAGAAAAAGAGGGAATGGGACAGTCTTCTGCTGTGCCAAACTTCTCCTGCCCCCGTCTCCCAGTTAGGATTGTTGCATGTAGTAAAGCCCGGCATGTTCAAGTAAGCCCAGGAACCGAACCCATGCAGCTTCCATCTTCCCAAGTGATGGTGCTACTTGTGTGCCAGTGTAGCAGGGTATCTGTATTTATTTAGAAAATAAAAAAGAATGTCAAGATAGGAAAAAAATGTATTTGAAATAATGAGTACTGTGAAGGTAGATCTAATGTGAATGTAGAGCTAGTAGTGTTTAGGGTGTTCGTTTATTTAGACTTTTTTTAAGTTATTTTTAAAATTTATTATCTTGGTTTTAGATTTTCGACATAGGTGTGTGTACTTGCTGGAGAGAAACAGAGACAGACAGTGAGACGGAAAGTGAGAAATCACCCCTTGGGGATGGCTACACCACAGTCCCAATTCCGCCAATCTCCTGGGATTTTGAGCATGTATGCACATGTGCCCTGTGTGGTTTTCAAGTTGTCAGTTCCAGGACTTGAACCACCGTTGGCTAGTTGGAAGTCCAGTGCGTAAACACTACACCACTAAACAACCTGCTATCCCCTCTTTTTTTGGAAAGTTTGCCTTAGGTCACATGCACTTTTTTATGTCCCGCTGACATGAAAGTGGATTTTAACTATTGATTTTTAATTTAACTTAATTTTTTTTTTAGTCTTTTCAAAGTTTATTTCTTGGGCCACCAGGTGGCGTGGTGGTTAAGGTGCTGGATTCCCACATAACTGACATGGTTCAAGTCCTGGACCCCGTGGCTTGAAAATCATGCCAGGTATGTGTGCATGGGTGCACAAAATCTGTAGAGTAGGATGGAGAAGGGATTGCAGTGTAGTCATCCCCTTTGTGGGGTGATTTCTCCCTTTCCCTCTCTCTCTCTGGTGAGCATATGCACCTTATGGTAAAACTATATACATATGTATTCTGCTCCCAAATACACACACACACGCACGCACTTACACACATATATTTTATTAGAGAGTAAACACGTCCGATATAGTCTCAACTCTGTGGTTATCCCCAGCTCCTTCCAACCTCAGATAATAGACAAGTGTGTGCCTAGCCTACTCAGGAGCATCTCTGAACTTGAACTGGAAATATTCCTCTGCAGGACTGTACCTCAGAGTGCTGGCACTTCATCATTGCCACTGCCCCAGTGTCTGGCCCCCGAAGCTTCCTTAAATCTTTCTCTTCTTTGACAAATTCTTTGGTAGCCTGTGAGTCCTTAGATAAATATACCATTTTCTTGGTGTGCTATGGCTTTTAGACTAGTAGAGTTGTTCCTTTAGATGAATTCACCACAAAAAAATCCTAATAAATAAAGTAATTTAAGTTCAGTATTTAATATTGTGTCTTCCAAAATCATGGACAATGTGTATTATGAAAAAAAAAAAACTGTGCATGAATTTCAAAAGTGTTTTTCTACGTCAAAACAAACTTGTGCATAAGTCCAACATACCAGGAACTTTTTGAAGTCTCTTTGCAATCTGATAGCTTTAACCCTTGAACATTTCCAGTGAACTGAAATGCATTGGAAATATAAATGTGGTCCCAAACATGGTGTAGGCTCCCATATGCAGATTCAAACACTGGAGAGGATACAAAGCTACATCTTCAAGAGTGTATAAAGTTCAGGACAGAAACAGGAAAAAGTAGCGATGACTACGTAGGCACCATCTGTAGGTGTCACATGAGCAAGCAGGTGCCAGTGCCCAGATTTACAGAAGGGAAAAGCTATGTGGTATGTGGTGACTGTGAGTTGCTTAATGGATTAGGCGAAACTTGGTTTGGTCTTGAAATATGAGTAAGTTCAAACAGGTGATGAGAAGAGCATTATTAGAAGAGAGAACTGTGAAAGGTATGGTGTCCGGTGAGAGAGTAAGTTCAGGGGGGCTATGGGCAGATGGACCTTGAAGTATCAGAAGACGTGAAGGAGTAGGCCTTGTAATAGATAGAAAATTAAATTATGATTAGATTGGAAGGAATTTATAAATTATTTGAAGGCAGTAGCACGGGGCTGGTAGGGTAATTGGTAATAGAAGAATTAGAGAAGGTATACCAGTTGTCTAGGGGTATCTCTAAATGCTTCTATTACTTGGTATCAAAGAGTCTGAAAACAAAATTAAATAATACACCTTATTCTGCCCCATGTCCTTTACCAAATTAGTGACTAATAGACCTTACTTTAAAAGACTAACAGAGCACTCCGTTTATTTCCTAAAGATAATGTTTAAACAAAAAGAATTATTTATTTAATTTTACTTACTATTATTATTTTAATTTGTTTTTGGGCACTTGTGCTCACCAGAGACAAAGAGGGAGGGAAAGTGAGAAAGCAAGCTGCCAGGTCTGGGACTCCTATCATTGTCGGCCATGTGCGAGTCTATGCCTTAACTCCCACACCACCGCTAGCCCCTTGAGATCAGTAAGTAACTAGGATTTTCTCAGTAACTGTCTCTGAGGGTGATTTTTTTAGTTTGTTTTTGTTTTTAGTTTTGGCTGTAGAGCACACATATTTGCCAGAGTGAGACATAAAGAGAATTTGAATAATCACCCCATGGGGAGATGGCCATGCCTTCTCTGGTCTCCTCTTAGGATTTTGGGCACACATGCACACCTGCCTGCTGTGATTTTCAAGCAGCGAGGACTGGGATTCAGAATGGTGCAGTTAGCCATGAGGGATCTAATGCCTCAATCCCTAAGCCACCTGTTGGCCTCTCTGAAGGTAGTTTAACAACATACTCAACATCCTCACTTCGTCTGTAAGGAGCAAGACAGAGATAGGATCCTTTTTCATTCTATGCTGCCTCTCTGATTTCTGAAAAACAATATAGGGGAGCCAGCAGGTGGCATAGTGGTTAAGGTTCTGGACTCCTACATGACTGACTGTGGTTCAAATCCCAGACCCAGCAGCTTGAAAAATCAAAACTAATACATAAATACATAAATAAATGTTAAAAGGAAAAGAAACACACACACACACACACACACAATATAGGCATTTTAACTAAGGAGTATTTGAGGCACAGGGAGGATCCAACTTTATATCAGACTTATTACTCTGCCTGCCAGGTTTGCTGCTTCCCCTTCTGCTCCCCCCACCCCCACCCCAGTCAAAATTCTGCGTGAAATTGAAGTTATCACTATTCTTATTTTGCATTGTTAACTTTCCCCCAAAGCTTGTGGGTAGCAGATCCGGGCTCCTTCCTGGTAGGGTTGGGAGGAGGGGCATCCATAAAGAACCACTTCCAGTTATTTGCCGGCTCTGAGTGCCTTGATTGTTCTCCTTTTGTCCTGGCTCAGTTGGTAGCAACCCACATCTAGCGCTGACTGAAACTTTCCCTGAAGAGCCCTTGGGGAAAAAACAGAAACATTATATGATTAGCCACATTGTTTTCATTATTAAACACGTCTACATAAAAGGGTAGCAATTAACAACTTTATCAGCCTGAACTTAGACCCCTACCTCTCCTCTTCCCTCTGTATTCCCACTTGAAGTGGTAACAATTAACTGTTGCTGGTTTTAGTGTCAGTCCTGGACAACACTAAGTTGGGAATAGGCACTTGTAGTTGATTGACGTATAGCCCACTGACACATTCTCCTGTCAGTTTAAGGCAAATTCATGCCTAGGGGTGAGAGCCAAAGGGCTTGTCAGAACGTTGACTTTAATAGCTGAAATATTGAACTTAAATGATATCTAAGACCTTAGCTTTGTTGAACTATTAGAACCTGAGGAATTCTTCAAGGCAGTGTAATCTGTATTTGACGAACAAGATTAGAAATGATAAGATTTTGGGGCCGGCAGGTGGCGTGGTGCTTATGGCCGCTGGACTCCCACATGGCTGACTGCGGTTCGAGTCCTGGACCTGGTGACTCTCGCTCCCCCCCCCCCCCCCCCCCACACACACACACTCTGTCCCTCTCTGGTCAAATTAAAATAAATATATAAATAAATTTAATAAAATATTTATTAAAAAAAAAAGAAATTATAAGATTTTTGGGACCAGCAGTTAGTGTAATGGCTATGTTGCTGGACTCCCATGTAGTCAACTGCGGTTGAAGTCCCGGACCCGGTGGCTTAAAACTCAAGCCGGGTGAGTGTGCATGTGTGCCCAAGATCCCGAGAGGAGAATGGAGGAGAAGGGATTGTGGTGTGGCCATCCCCCCTGGGGGGTGATTTCTCGCTTTCTATCTCTATGTCTCTCTCTGTCTGGCGAGCGCACGCGCCCTATAGTAAAAACCTCTCCAAAAAAAAAAAAAAAAAGAAAGAAAGAAATTATAAGACTTTTCTAAATATATACATGTATGCTTTAATTGCGGTACGATTATTCAGTTGTCAGAAAAGTTATGATACATTTTTGCATAGAAAATGGTACATTTTTTATGCTGTACTGTGTATGATACATTTTTGCAGAAAAAAGTACGTCATAACTTTTTTTTTGACAATTTAGTAGTTATCATGGGCATAATTTGCATATCTTTAGTGTAACTTAGCCCAGGAAAAACTAAATTTTGATTTTTTTTTTTTGGAGAGGTTTTCGCTATAGGGTGCGTGCGCTCGCCAGACAGAGAGAGAGAGAGAGATAGAAAGCGAGAAATCACCCCCCAGGGGGGATGGTCACGCCGCAATCCCTTCTTCTCCATTCTCCTCTCGGGATCTTGGGCACGCACGCACACGCGCCCGGCGTGAGTTGTAAGCCACCGGGTCCGAGACGCGAACCGCGGTCGACTACGTGGGAGTCCAGCGACATAGCCATTACGCTAACTGCTGGTTCCCAATTTTGATTTTTTTTAAAATTTGCTATAGGAATCGCTTGCTGGAGAGACCAAGAGGGAGAGAGAGAGAGAGAAGGAAAGTGAGAAATCACCCCTAAGGGGGATGGCCACATCACAGTGTTTTCTCCTCCGTTTTCTTCTTAGGACTTGTGGGCATGTAAGCACAGGTTTGGTGTGTTTTTCATGCCACAGGGTCTGGGACTCAAACCTTGCAGTTGGTCATGTGGGATCTAGCCACCCCACCACCAACTGGCCCGTAAGTTTTGATTTAAAAATAATTCCATAGTTTGATTTTTTGGGGGCCAGTATGCTTTACATTTTTCTTTATGCCACTATTATGTAAGAGTTGACTTCTGAATAAACTGGAAAATCAATAATAAATCATAATTATCTATGACTTAGAGAAGGAAAACGAATGGACCCTCTTCACCGAATTCACAGGACCTATGGCATTTCTAAGATTCCATTAACTATGATGTATTACAATCTACTTTAATAATTTCAAACAATTAGAAATTGAGATGGTATCTTTTCTGCTTAGTCATACAGTTATGGCATAGTGGGGATGTTATTTATCCTTCTTAGTCTTTTTTTTTTTAATCTGTGAAACATAAATAATCGCCTATGTCCATATATCAAAACCTTAATGACACATCCACAGAACTAAGTCATTGTCTAAACCATCAAGATTTTAATGACTCCATTACCTCCCCTTTTCTCATGCTTGCACAACAAACTCTTATTTTAAATAGTATTCATGAGGCCAGCAGGTGGTATAGCGCTTAAGGTGCTGGACTTCCATATGGCTGGCACAGTTCAAGTCCTGGATCCAAAGGCTTGACACTCAGGCCGGGCATGTGTTCATGTGTGCCCAAAATCCCAGGAGGAGACTAGAGAAGGGATCGCAGCATGGCCATTCCGTTCGAGGAGTGATTTCTCACTTTCTCCTCTTTGTCTAGCTTTGTCGAGCTCTGTCTCTCTGGTGAGCACACACACCCTATAGCAAAAACTTGCATCAGAAATTGTCTCCCTGTCTTTGGCAAATACTTTCCATTTAATTTTTGTCTTTTAAGTTAACTCTAGAAATTTGAGTGACTTGGTCTCTTCCCATTACACTTACTCTTTTCTTCTGGAGTGTCTTCTTTTCTGTTGCTCCTTTAGTATTGCTGTAGTTCAAGATTCTGCCTACTTCTTCTTTATGACTTTTTTTTTTTTTTAATGTAAAGTATGTTTGTTTCTTCCATGAAAGAGAGAGAAAGAGAGAGACCTCTCAACCAGGACTTGGTATTGTGATCCACTCCCAGTCTCAGTCAACCCCAGATCATGGGCGTGCATATGCCTAGGGAACTCAGGGGGCTTCTGGACTTGAGCCAGGAATCTTTCCATGCTGGTTAGTGTTAAAGATTTGGAAGGCTCTGGGATTACATCCACAGACCTTCCTGAATATTCTGGGTACATGCTTACCCCGACAAGGGCTGTCTGATGCTTGGGGAAGGGGGCTCGTGGCCTTAAAACCCTATTGGAAATGCTTTCTCTTGCTCATGGAAGAAAGAAATAAACTTAAGATCTGTTTTGTGATTTCCTTTAAGCTAAAATCCAACATGTCATGAGAAGTTTTTTTTTTTTTTTTTTTTTTTTTTTTTTTTTAATATTGGCAAGGCTTTTTGTAAACTGGTAATCATTTCCCTAATAATAGGCAGAATTTAACATTCTATAATGTTCCATCTTTCATAGACCTCATCTCCTCTCTCATCTTGTAGCAATTTCTACAGCCATACATTTATAGTCTTTTTTTTGACCCAGCAAAATAGTTACTTTAAACATTAATTGATTAAATATATCCATATATTTGTGTATTCAATTTTTTTCTAATATCATACCCCCCCCCTTCTTTCCAAACAGCCTCCTTTAATAGCTTTTTATTTAATGTGAAGGCTCTGAATAATAGATCCTTTTAGTCTACAAATTCCTAAAACGCTTTTGCTTTCCCTTCACTTTCAAAAAAATATTTTTATTAAACTGTTAAATGTTGAGACATAGACTCCCATGAAGTTAAACATTAGATAAGTAACAGGCAAACAGCTGGTCATATCCTGTCCCTGTCATTCATACCGTTCCTGAAATCTTTCCTATCCTCATATCTAGAATCTGAATACAGTTAAAATTCGTACAAAAGTGGTCAGTAGAAACCCTTTGAAATATTATCTTCCAATTCATATATGGGTGATGATTCAAAAAGATATCTTCACAAAGCTCTGGATATCTTTTATTAGAAACAAAGAGGTAGAGAAACTTAAAAGGGAAAAACTAAGAAATCTGATGTTACCCTTATATTTGAATTGATAATTTAGTTAGTTATATAAGTCTCTGTTGACAGTTTTTTATCCTTAATAGTTTGGAAATGTTTCTTCATTGTGTTCATGCACCAATAAATGTGACATCTGATTTACTGTTTGTTGAACTGTTATTCTTTAAAATATAATTCTTTTTGGGACCAGCAGTTGGTGTAATGGCTACGTTGCTGGACTCCCATATAGTCAACTGCAGTTCAAGTCCCGGACACAGTGGCTTAAATTCATGCCAGGTGCATGTGTGTACTTGCCCAAGATCCTGAGAGGAGAATGGAGGAGAAGGGATTGTGGTGTGGCCAACCCCCCACCTTGTATTTAAAATTCTCCTTATATTTAAAATTCTGCAGTTTCAATATTCTGTCTTAATGTTTATGGGTGAATTTCACTTTATTCCATTTGGTACTGAGTGTACTTTTAAAAAATGCTTTAAAACGTGAATCATACATTGTGTTGTACTTGCTTATTGCGTTGTATCCTCACAAGATTTAGAATTATTTGAAATCTTCTACAAATCCCCACAACATCTAGTAGATCTAGCATATCTAGCTTATGGGTTGGAAAGGATTTAAGAATAATGGAGAAAGGACTTCCCAAGTATGGATCATGATATAGTAATGAATGTATTGGCTTTACCAAAATAACGCTTGCCAACTTAAATATAAAAGGAAGGGTCTTCTTGGAGTTTAAAGTAGTTCACATAATCATCGAAAAGGATCTGGGGAAACAGACTCAAAACATAGGATCCATAGAGGCTGGGAAGTCAAAACACAAAGGCAAGGTTTTGCTGTAAGAAGAGCCTGGTTGGACTATTGCTGGAGGCAACATTAACACTGTCACGGTCAGCAATTCATAATGGTGCTGATGTGGGGCACTATCATTGCTACCAATATGCCATGAATGTATTCTAATATGCTGTCTCTCCATTCCTTGCTTAAGACTCAAATTCATAAGCAGAAGCATCTAACTGGTCATCTCCAGGTCCCCTATCTGTACTTTAGCTGCCAATGAGTCGTGAGAAAGTGAATAAAGCCCCTTCAGTTCCTGCAGGAGACATTCTCCATTTACAGTTTCATTGCAAAAATAAAAACTACATGATTAAAACTGAAAAACTTCATCTCTTCTTCTCTCACCTTCTGCTCCTAGCAAGTTTACTTCCTTTTTCTTTCATCTCTCTCTGTGAAAATCACTACTATATTCATGGTTGTTCAAGCCACAAACCCTTTTGTCATTGTTAATGCCTACTATTTTTCCCTTGTATCTCATAAATCCTTCAGTTATGCCAGATTCATCTTCTTTTCTTCAATTCTTCAAATACTTTAAGTCCTACACTTCCATTTCCATTGTCATTTGCCTTAATTCAGGCAATCTATGGGATAGAGAAACAGTATAGATTAATAGGGAGCTCAAAAGGCGGGCAGCTTTGTGTTTGAATCCAAAATCTGCCACTCCCTATGAGTTTGACCTTGGGCAAGTTATTGAACATCTTTCGGTTTTAGTTCTATTGTCTATTTAAAAGTATACCTTAAAAAGGGGTTAGACTATTTAAATATTCGAAGTGTGTGACAGAATGTGTGATGTTCTTAGTACACTGCCACTATATAAGGTGCCCGTTAACATTAACAGTATCTAGTAGTTTCCATCTTCTCATCAAGTTGCTGCCATAACTTTGTAACTTGTTTCACTGACTAGATTTGACTCTACTCAGAGTGGTCTTTGTTGCCTCTTTAGCCATTTATGTAAAAGTAAAACTGGTTCATGGTACTCCCTTGAGTCCATCTTAGTCCCTATTGGAAACAAATGAGTCATAAAGGGATACTTGAAGATTAGGGAACAGTAAAAAAGGACAAGGAATAATGAAGTAAATCTGGGATAACAACACCACGAAGTTGATACCATCTTGAGACTTGAAGTAACAAAACGAGTGGGCGTGGTTACTACAGGAATGCAGTCTGTGATTGGAGGAGAAGGCTGTCTGCCAGAAATTGGGACTTGAGGAAGTGGAACACAACTTTTGTCTTTCCAAGAGAACTAGGAACATCAGTATGCAGACTTCTCTCTCCTTCCATTCTTTTATCTTTAACTGGTACCATCTAGATGGCCAAACCATCCAGAAGCCAGAGAACAGGGACATTTCACTGAGGAAATTCATCAGGCTATTAGGATATAGAGTTTAGTGGAGATTGCAGATGATGAATCTGGAGGAATTAGTGGGGAATATCCAGAAAGAAACCTTTTAATAGCTTTCCATTATTCTAAGAGTTGAGTCCCCACATCTTTCAAAAGCTTTAGGTCTGTCTTTTGCATACTCCTCTGGTCTCACTGCTTGGGTCTCCTGCCACCAGCATCCCAAACTCCAGTCATATTAAATGTAGGCCTTTGAATTTGCCATGCTGTCCAGATTTTGCTTATTGTTGTACGTGTTATTCCTTCTCTTCATGAAATTCTCTCTCCCCAACCTTAGCCTGCCTTCTTTTTATCTGGTAGGTACCTAGGCTTTCTTCAGGTTTCAGCTTCATTCCAGAAACTTTTATTTATTTTCAAAACACTTTGTGGTTATGACAGTATTTTGAATTTTCTGTTTACTTTCTTGTTTGTAATTGTTTCCCAAGTGCCTATCACACTGCCTCATGTTAAATTGGTTTTGATAATAGTTGAATTACTTGAATAAGTCCAAGATTTTTCAGAAATGGTAGAGCCAAACATTAAAACTTTTCTACAGATCTGTGGAAATGTAGGAGGTTTTCTCCATAAAGCTTATATCTTCTTTATTTTTAAAAGAATTACTTATTCCATGTGTTGTTATTATTTTTTTAATTTGACTAGAGAAAGACAGAGAGAAAGGGAAAGTGAGCAAACTGTCAGGTCTAGGAATCGAACTGCAGTTGGCCATATGAGATTCAAGCACCTTGACCACCATGCCATCTGCCAGTTCCAAGCGTATATCTTCTTGATTTATTTCTGTATGTCATTGCTGAATGGCTACTGTAAAATCTACATAAGGAGTCACATTTTCCCAAGAATCAATTAGCTGCATGTGTAGATTTAGAAAAGTCCCTGTCTACTTTTAGCCTACTAGTGGGACTTTTTATTTCACTAGAATAATAATTTAATAATCCTAATTAATAGCACTGGAAAATATTCAGTTCCTGCGATTAATGTTAGGTTTCATATGACTGAAATATGATATGAGCCTTGACCTTTGGGTAATTAACTTAAAAAAGAAAGGAAAGACCCTTAAGGTCCAAATGACATTCTTACCTATAAACTTAAAGTTGTGCAATGTAATAGAAATTTGGTAATTTAAAGGTACTCTCTTTATGTTTTTAACTTTAATAAGGTATGATGATGATCTGTAAAGGCTTGCTATGACTTCCAAATCAAGAGAAAAGATAACCTGGTACATTGATTACAGCACAGGTTGGAAATGTTTGCAAAGTAAATAATCTCTTACACATGTAAGTAAAATATTTATGCACTCGATGTCATATGCGCCTTTTCAGAATACAGGAATCTGATATAGTCGTAGAATAGTCTTTTATATATCAGTTATTATGAAAATATGACTAAATACAGTAATTCCTTTATCTCTAAGTAATAATAATGGGCTGTTAAGAGTTAATACACAGTGGATATTTACATTCTTGGCATGGAACTACACATTTTATATGTTTTACATTGTTTGATCCTCTGAGCAAACCTTGGGATATTAATCCACATTTTTCAATTGAAGAAATTAAGGTTTAGGGTCTGTTAGTTGAATTTCTCTGAGTTGCAAATGAAATAAATTCAACTCAGACTAGCGTAACGATAAAAAGGCTCATATAGCTGAGAAATCCCAGAATGCACTTCAGTTGTACATGGGTGTGGAGACTTAGGGAATGTCATCAAAGTGTTTCTGTCTTCTGTTTGTGTTTTCTTGGCTTTATAGTGCAGTCAGGGTTCTACTCAAATCTTGAACAAGATGCAATAATCATAGGCTCCTCAGACTTATGTTCCCCAAGATCAGCCACATCAGCGTAAAGAGAATCCATCTATTTTTCTCTCTTTCATTTAAAAAAAAAAAAAAACAAAAACAAAACAAAACAAAAAAAACAACAGAAAGAAAGAAAAGAAAAGAAAAAGTCAATCAGCAAAGAGACTTGACTTGGCTGATGTGTTCCTTAGTGTACCACCAGCAATACCCAGGATCAGGTAACATGACTGAGTGCCAAACAAGGATCACATGAAGCAGAAGAAAATGACATAAAAGCACTAATAAAAGGCAGATGGAAAGCGTGCTGGGAAAACATATGATAAATGTCATAGCCTTTGCTGTATTGAGAGGGAATGAACTTTTGCTCAGTGAGTAGGTATTGGAGGAATGATGCAAATCCATGTCTGCCCGACTTCAGTGCTCGCCACCTCAAGTATTCTAACATAGGCACTTTCTTATTAATTATTTGTGGCATTTTAATTATTTTACACTAAAAACATGTTAGGACCATTGCAAAGATCCAAAACTATTTCTTTAGTTCCAAGACTATTTCTTTGGTCTGTTTCCACTGAAATCTACATATTTAGAAGCTGGAATGTACCAGGGATGATTTCTGTTCTGCTTTCTCCCACAGACTGGTTCTTTAGAATTATATAGGCATCGTCTATAATATTTATAACATAGTTTAACACAATTTAAGATCTGAGTACTATTTAGGCCTTATCTCCCTAAAATAGGTACTTTTGCATGAGGCTACCATATACCTTCTGGATGCAAGTAAATATTTTTATTCACTGCCTGAAATAACAAGTTTTCGTTCTTCAGTTTATCAGGACCCTTAGGGGATGTTAACTTAGCAAAAGAGAACAAAGTTTTTTTCTTTGTTAGAGTGAATCCACACTCATTCTTTTAAATTCTGAGCTAAGGTCAGGATCAGAGGATGACTTCTTACTGCGTGTCAAATTCTGTGGTCCTCCCTGTCTTGCTGCTGCTGTTGTCCTGTATTCACCTAAATAGCATTTCTGCTCTCCTAGAACCCAAGCGAATCAAGTACATGGCTTCAAAAGTTTCTTCTCCTTTTTTCACTTTTCCCTTCCCCCTCAGCTTTGTGGATATTTATTCATGCCTTTCAGCTTGGAAGAAGGTGGATGGCACTAACCATTGATGTTTTTTCATACTTCTGGGCAGAGGTGCTATTGTGTTTAAAGAGAAAAATGCATTTAGTTCAGATCCACCAGAATAATTAGAATGTGAGAAAAAGAAATAAAGACATACACTGCTTAACACAGAAATGGTATCCCCTCATTTACATCTTTTCTCCAATTTTTAAATCTGTCTTGTCACTTTTTGCTGATGCTGTCTTTTCAAACCAACTTTTAGTAGCTAAATAGGAATAGATGGCCTGATAGGAGGAAAAAGATAAATCTATGTGTAAGTGCAGATATTGCATTTGTCTTTAATCTTTTAATGACTCTACTTTTTTGTTTCAAAATTCACTATTTACTCAGCTCAACTTCACAGTAGGAAATGCATTCATGAAAGTTAAATACCTTTTTTTCCCATTTATTTAAAACATTAGTGGAGAATGAGGCCCTTTTTTAGTCAAGTCTACCCTTTCCACTTTTTTCATGAGATTTTTCTCTCTTATTTCAGTGGTACTAGTGGTAGACAGTCTAGGAACAAAATAAATATAAATAAACTCTTGACATGTGAAAGATATCATCCAGGAAAATGAATGATGAAAAAATAAACCATAGGGATTTATTAAAACTTGTGGTTTGATGCAGTTTTTTTCTATGTATATTTGTGCATACATCTTTTTTTTTTTTTTTTTTGAGGTTTTTGCTATAAGGTGCATGTGCCCGCCAGAAAGAGAGAGACAGAGAGACCAAAAGTGAGAAATCACCCCCTGGCGATGGCCATGCCATGATCCCTTCTCCTCCATTCTCCTCTTGGGATCTTGGGCACGCACACATGCGAACCCTGCATGAGTTTAAGCCACCGGGTCCGGGACTAGACAGTCGACTACATGGGAGTCCAGCGACATAGCCATTACGCCAGTCACTGGTCCCTGTGCATACGTCTTGATGTTGGATAGAATCTACAGAGGAAAAAAGATTGTCTTCTACTAAGATATTATGTGGGTGACTAGATATTTCAATAAAGTTACTAAGTGAGCACACAGTTCTTTAATTTTTCCTCCTTATAGACATATGGTAGAATCTCCCTGCCCTGACTTGAAGATAGGCATGACCATGTGGCTTGTTTTGCTACCTCTGGACTGAAGCTTTTAATTGCCAGTATTTCATTCACCCTATTTCTTTTCTGCTTTTGTTGATCACAGCAGCTGGTGAAAGGATATTTAGGTAACTTGCTTCACAATTGGATATATATATATGTGATTAAGAGATAAGCATTTTTTAAAAATTCACTGAGATTTTGGGGTTGATTTTTACTGTTGCATATCCATACTTATCCTGACAGATACAGTCCTTATAGCAAAGCAGATATTATTATTCCAGTTCTCCTCTTGCTTTTGTTTATGAAACACTACATATGTAATTACATTGCTCAAGAAGTAAGTTAGACAAACAAGGTGAAACCCCCTTTTTTGCTTTCCAATATATTAATTTATTTATAATATTTTCTTCTCAACTTTTTATGCTTTGATATTTTAACCAAGTGAATAGAGAATTTTCATTCTAAATAAATTTCTTTTATATTCCATCTTAAGGAAATTCTGTTTTTTTTTTTTTTTCCTTATAAAATAATTGCCTTTCCTCCCATCTGTCTACTGAGGGAATTTTTTTTTTTTTTCTAACAAGAAAGAGTAGAACAAGAGTAGAACAGTTATTGTTAATGAGGAATCAAATTCCGAGATAGTTGAAAAGATAGAAAAAGGGTACCTGGACATTTTAAATGAGTTCAAGTTCCCAAGTCGAGACAAATTGTGTTTCATTGAAAAGGTATGACCAGATTTCCACACTACTGAGAAGAGGAAAGCAGACACTATAATAATACGTCTTTCTTTCTTTTTCTTTCTTTTTTTCCCCTCAAACCACCCACCCCTTTTTTGGCCTAGGGGAATGTTGGTAGAGAAGCACCCCCACTAACAGATTATATTTCCCTGTCTGTGTGTCTCAGAGATTCCTGTCTACGTTTCCTGTCCATTGAGGGCTCGGTCACCCCGGGGCTGTTTCCCACCACTTTCCACTCTCCCTTAGATATAATATCCAGAAACTCCTGACAGCTGACAGACTCCCCATTGAGCCCTATTCCTTCATGTAGGAAAAGGAAAAAAAAAAATGAATAAAACTCGTCTTTAAAGCCTGCAGACTTTCATACCACAAGGAATGTGTTGACCATATGCATCTTAAACCAGAGGAACAATATTTGTCCAGCCCTTCCACTCAGACTCGGCCATCTCTGTTCCATGCTATAAACCTCAAACTCAAAAGCAGGTTTCGTAGAATTTTCTACCAATCATTTGCTCAAATTGAGATGAGGCTGTAAATGCAGAATCCCTGACATGTTAAATTGTATTCATTTTGTTTTGCTTAGCTTTTTTGACAGGGTACTCACCAGATAGAGACAGTGTAAAAGTGAGAAATCACCCGCTTGGGGGAATGGCCATACTGCATTTCTCTTCCATTCTCCTGTCAGGATTTTGGGCACACACGCTCATGCACTCAGCATAATTTCCAGGCTGCCAGGTTTGGGACTTGAACTGTGGAGTTGGCCATGAGGGGCCCAGCACCTTAATCTCCATACCACCTGCTGGCCCAAATTGTATTATTATTATTATTATTATTATTATTATTATTATGGCATAATTTATCTGTAGGAGGCATTGATTTTCATGGTGACTTTATTGTTTACAATGATTTTGACCTATAGGGGTACAGCCACTTAATTATAATTATTTTAAGTAAGACCACCCTGAATTACTAGAGTGTCACAAAATAGAATCTCATCTTCCTTTTTGATTCCCTATAACGTGGAGCTGACATGTTTAATGTTTATATCTCTCTTACACTTGAATACATGCAGATTATCCAGATGTTTGTTGATTTAGGTATTCTTTTACCTGAGGGCAAGCATAGTTATCTCTCTTTTTTTTTTTAAGAATTATTTATTTATTTTTAAAATTTGATCAGAGAGAGAAAGGGAAAGTGAGAAAGCAAGCTGCCATGTCTGGGGCTCAAACTGTGGTCAGCCATGTGGCAGTCCAGCGCCTTAACTACAATGCCCCCTGCCAACCCCACATAGTTTTCTCTTAAACTTCCAATGCAAGGGTAATTAACAGTACTTTCAAAACTTTTCCTACTGATAGCTTGCATTGGAGAGTTGATTCCTTGTGGGCCTACTGACTACTGTCTGTAGTTGAGCAAATATAAGAGAACAACATCTGGCCTAATTTATCTTCAGGCATAATTTAATGATGCTGAATGGCAACCTCTGGGAAAAATCTGAGTAAGACTATCTAAGCGCTAATTTACGGTTGGCTAATAGGTAAATCTTACTTTGAATTCCATCTTTCAAAGGAATAGATATTTTGATCACATCAAAGTTAATTATTTTTCTTCATTTTGATATCAAAATGTGGTATTATAGTATAAATGAGTTCCCAGTCTGCTTGCAAGTAGAATTCAACTTGTAAAACCAGAATTGAGAGGCGCTAGCAGGTGGCGTGGTGGGCAAAGGCACTGGATTCCCACAGGACTGCAGTTTGAGTCGTGGACCTGGCGTTTTGTGTTCTTACTTTACCTTTCTCTTTCTGTCACTGTCTGGTCAAATTTAAAAATAAAAATAATAAATAACAGATGGAATTAAATAAATAATTATTTTTAAAAATCAGATCTTAGAAAGACAAAGAGGCATTAAGGACTATCTGATTTCATGAAGAAACTTGGAAAGAAAGAATGAACATGTCTAAGACTCTCTCATCTTTACTTCTCTCTACAATATATCCTTATATTCTGAGCCTGGCTTCTTCCCCATGGCTAGAGACATATTTTCCAGGAAATCTTAGAGAATCTTTGTATGGTCTTATTACCTGGAAGCATTGACATTTTTCTGTCTGAGCTTTATTTATTATTTTTTTTTATTTTTATTTTTTTGAGAGGTTTTTCGCTATAGGGTGCGTGCGCTCGCCAGACATACAAAGAGAGACAGAGAGACAGAAAGCGAGAAATCACCCCCCAGGGGGGTGGTCACGCTGCAATCCCTTCTCCTCCATTCTCCTCTTGGGATCTTGGCCACGCACGCACACGCGCCCGGCGTGAGTTCTAAGCCACCGGGTCCGGGATGGGAACCACGGTCGACTACGTGGGAGTCCAGAGACATAGTCATTACGCTAACTGCTGGTTCCCTATTTATTATTACTTTCAGAATTATTTTATTTTAGAATTAATTATTTTAGTTTATTTTAGAATTATTTTATTCCATTATAATATAAATAGTATATATATTAATATATATAGTATATACATTTAAAATATATATTTATATATTTTATATATATTTAAAATATATATTAATATATATAGTATATACATATAAAATATATGCTTATATATTTTATATATATTTAAAATAATATGTTTTATATATACTATATATATTCTCTCTATATATACTATATATAGTATATATATTCACTTATTTTAATTTGACTAGAGAGGGATGGGGGGGGCGGGGAGTGAGAAAGTAAGCTGCCCGGTCTGGGACACGAACTACAGTTGGCTATATGGGAGTCCAGTGCCCTTACCCACCATGGTACTTGCAGACCCCTGTTTGTCTCAGTTTTAAACTATGTCTTCCATAGAAAATCAGTGACTGTCCCTCCTTTTGTACCCAACCCTAGCCATCCATCCATTCCATCAGTAGGAGGCAACTCTTCAGTAGTTACAGGATTGTAACTGTCACCATTCAAGCCAAACTGGGAAAGGGTTTTCTGCGGCAGAAGGAAGATGTGCCCACGAACCGTAAATTGAGTGCATTGTTCTGTTCCGTTGCTGTCTTTTGTTCGTCTTGTACTCATTTCATTACGTACGTTTTTATTCGGCATCTACCATATACTAGGCACTGGACGTGTAGCAGCAAACATATGAAAATATGATGATTATACTTCTACAGAATTGGAATTACAATACCACCACTGGAAATAGGATAGCAGGGGTCATTTCTGTATAGATTAGATTAGCATTTTGAATGAATCTGAAAGAAGACATATGGCTTAGTTCCCTTCTTTTTATTTTCATCTACTTTAAAGTAAATCAGATGCTTAACACCTTCCCTTCTACCATTATAATAAACCAGAAAATAAGTATCTCCAGATACATGATGAAATATGTTATTGTATTTCACTTTGGTGTACGTGTGTGCTTAGTAAATACTTGTTAAATCAGTGAATTACCGAGGAGGTGATGCTGTTGCACAACTAGTCAGGAGAAAAGGATTTCTATTAAGTGTGACAAAATAAACATCATTGTCTTTGTCATTCTTCAGCATTTAAGTGGGCAGAATCTAATAATTCCATATAACAAAGTCATTTTATACAATTATCTAAAGATGTATTTTGCGACTAATTCCTTCTGGCAGATACATCTGGATGCTGTGTCATTTCAGACTAGTTTGTGGGAATAACATTGAAAAATTTCCCTGACTCAGATTGAATGATGATTAATGTTTGCTTTAGAATAAATTCAATCTACCTATATCGTTTCTTCACTGTGCTTTACTGCATAAGGCATTTCACTGTTTCTATTGTCATTTGACCATTCATTTTAATTTTCCTGGAGCCTGCTTTCAAAGTAGTTGTTAATGATTATATAATTGATGTGTACATAAGTCATATAATTTATGTGATATATAGAGACTGTATTAATATATAGTATAAAGATTATGAAAGTAATTTGTGTTTCTAAATACAAAAGCATAAAAAATATGAAATTCCTTCCTTTAACTCTTGTTTGTCTACTGTTGTCCAGGGTAACAATTGTTAACTCAGAATATTTTTGTACGCGTGACTGTGGGCAGGGATGTGTGGGTATGTGGGTATGTGTGTATGTGTGCCACGTATACTTTTATCTATGCATTTTCTTTACATACTGTTTTCAGCTTGCTTGTTTTTATCATTACTTTCTCGTGGAGCTCTTTTCATCTCAATACATATTTTCTTATTCCTTACCTTTCTTTATAGTGTTTGTGAATTATTTTAGGATGTGTATATACCTTTATTTAACCATCCTCCTCCTTAAACTGCGTCTTTCTATTGTTGTAATGTTACATAATGCTTCATTGGACTTGCAGGATAGATGTGGAATTCTTTAAGAAAAATAGCCAAATTTCGATTAGGTTCAATAAATGGGGCTGCCTATTTTTTACTGTTTTGTTTTGCCATAAGGTGTCCGCTTTTGCTGGAGAGAGACAGAAGAAAAGTGAGAAATTACCCCCCGGGGGATGGTCATGCTTCAATCCCTTCTCCTCCCTTTACTCCCAGGTTTTGAGAATGGAGGCACACATGCCTTGGTGTGATTTTCCAACTGCCAGGTCTGGGACTTGAACTGTAGTCAGCCATGTGAGAGTCTAGCACTTTAACTTGTATACCACCTTTTGGCCCACATTTTACATTTTAATGGTACTGCTAAATTGCCGTCCAAATTAAGTTCATACCATTTGATACCAGTATATTGTGATGGTGATACACCCAGACTATGAGGACATGAGTTTGAATCCTAGCTCAGCTTCTTATATGACAATAGCTGGGTACAAGTGAAATAATGTATTGGTGTCTCAGTTCTCTTATAAACAACAACAAAACTTATTTTAATGGGTGATTGTGGAATTAAATATGATAATATCAGTGACCTTCTTAGAACAGTGCCTAGCATATTTCTATTACAAAATGCTTTTTAGTGTTATATAAAAATTAGCTGCTATTATTAATAAAAGCACTTTGTAAGGCTTCCTGAGATATGGGAATTTGGAGTCTTATTGCTTTCGAACATTATGGTCCAAAGAATACTGACTTTGACTGTAGGTATTCCTGATGTCCATTTCCATATAGACGGGGATTTAATCTCCATGTGTGGGCAAATATATATGTTAAGCATCTTAATTTTCATAATATATTTTTAAAATAATGATTTGTTTAATTTTATTTATTCATTTATTTTAATTTGACCAGAGAGAGACAAACAGAGAGAGGGAAAGTGAGAAAGCAAGTCACCAGGTCTGGAACTTGAACTATGGTTGGCCTAGTGGGAGGGTCAAGTGCTTTAAAAAACCACGCCACCAGCTGGTCCCCAATTTTCATAATATAATAATACTGCTTTTGCAAGTGTGATTTTAAAGTTACTATATGTCCACGTTGTTAGAGTGTATAATCTCCATTTAATCCTGTCAGATTTGGAGAAGATTACCTACTTGGGTCATTTCCTTTATATTCTCAATTACATTTTGTGTTTAGATGTTTACGGGAGGTTCCACAATGAAGCCATCATTGAGGGTCTTATTGCTCACCACTCAGTGCCCTGATGTGAATTTCTACAAGACAACTCTCTTAATTTATAAATGGGAAACCTTCATCTGCTCTGACAAACTCATATCTCTGTCACGCAGCTAATGGAACTTAACTAACATCTGCCTCTGCGTATCAACTGCCACAGGAACAGGACGGTGTTCTAGGTCATGGTCACAACAGCTTTGTCATCAGGCATGATTTCTCACTTTTTTTTTTTTTTTTTTTGGAGAGGTTTTTGCTATAGGGTGCGTGCGCTCGCCAGACAGACAGAGAGAGACAGAGAGATAGAAAGCAGGAAATCACCCCCCAGGGGGGATGGCCACGCCGCAATCCCTTCTCCTCCATTCTCCTCTCGGGATCTTGGGCACGCACGCACACGCGCCCGGCGTGAGTTTAAGCCACTGGGTCCGGGACTCGAACCGCGGTCGACTACGTGGGAATCCAGCGACATAGCCATTACGCTAACTGCTGGTCCCATGATTTCTCACTTTTGAAACTGTTCATTGTATTTGTTTCTTTTAGACCAGTCTGGATTTGATTTAAGGAGGTACAATCAGAAATGTAGCATAAAGAGAAGTTATATTCACTATGGCTGGGAAAAGAAACGATGAGATACGAGCGCAATGACAGGGCATTGAAAGTCTGTAGATATGATCAGGAAGTGCTGCCCGATGACTATGGGAGGGATCACAGTGATCGTGACAGCTGCTTACCAAATAGCTTGGGTTCGAGTCTCAGTTCTACCACTTTCTCCTTGTCTAACTTTGGACAAACTAAATGAACTTCCCTAGGCTTTAATAATATCATCTGTTATTTCTGAGAGTGAGAATAGGCTCTATGTGAGAGGGTTGTTAGGATTAAATGAGTTCATGTGCATGGTAGGATGATGGGCCACTCCCATTGTTAATGCATGCTGTTCGATGACCTCACACCAGAAGATCCTGGATTCGTGTCCCAGATTCTCCCCATGCTTGCTAGGTGCCTGTATCCTCTGTGCCCATGATCTTAGATGGCAGAGGCTGGGCATGGATCATTGTGTGAAGACCCTATTGGAGATGCCTCCTTTTTTTTTTTTTTTCTCTCTGTATCTTGTAGAAGAAATAAGTAATTTTTTAAAAAAGTGCTTGTTGCCGAGTATCTTCTCTGTGTTTGCTATTTTTTTGTTAAAGAGATGAGAGAAAGTTTTGAAATCAGACTATTGAGTTTGATCTCAACCCTGAATGAAATTCTAGAGTGTATTATTAAACAGTTGACTGTGAACATTTAGAAATGGGAGTAAAGATCCCTGGAAGGCATTATGGATTCTCTAAGTTAATTCATGTCAAACCAAATTAATTCATTTTTGATAGGATTATTAGATTTATGCATCAGGAAGATGTGTCTGTTGGAGCTAAATTTCAGCCGGTCATTAGCATGTCTATTGTGAAACTCTTTTAGAAGTAGTGGACAATTATGAACTGGGTGATAGTATAATTAAATGAATTTTTAGCAGATTGAACGTCTATAGACAGTGTATTGAAGGAATAATCAGTATCGGTCTGAAAGGAGATTGCAGTAGTTGCCACAATGGTGTGTTTCCCATTGCCCATTGAGCTTGTCATGAATAATATGCAAGAAGATATGAAAATCATGCTTGCCAAATATATGGATATTGCAAATAAGAATGAAGATGTAATAGCTATATAACAGAATAATGATAACAAAAGAAATTTATAATCTTGGACAAATAATATGGAACTAAAAAGGTAAAATTTACCCAAGATCACAGTGTCCTTTTCACAGGTTTTTTTCTGGGGCAGAGAATATTTCTGTTTGGGTCTAATAAGATCTCAGAGGTTACAAAAATGGATTGAAACAAAAACTACTGCACTAAACAAAGATACATTTGTTTCAAGTAAGTTTGGAAAATCATGCCAATAATATGGAAGTCATTTCAGGAGAAAATGTTGAAATATCTAGGCGTTTTACTTGACTGACAGTGTGATTTAGCTGTTAAAAAAAGTCATGTTAGATTTTATTAATGAAATCATTAGAGATAGAAAAGACGGTTTGATGGTTTCCTTTATTTTATTTTATTTATTATATTTTATTTTATTGGAGAGAGATTTTTGCTATTGGGCATGTGTGCTCAACTGGAGAGACAGAGACCCAAAACGAGAAATCACCCAGCAGGGGGCATAGCCACACTGCAATCCCTTCTCCTCCAGTTTCCTCTCGGGATTTTGGGCACTCACACACACTCACCTGGCTGAGTTTTAAGCTGTCAGAACTGGAGCCATGGTTGACTATGTGGGAGTCTAACAATGTGACCATGTAACCATTAGACCACCTGCTGGTCTCTCTTCTTTTGTTTTTACTTTTTTTTTTTCTTTTTCTTTCTCTCTCTCTCTCTCTCTCTTCCCCCCCCCCCCCCCAGAAAATGTGTACATTTACCAGAGAGAGACAAAGAAATGAAGAGGGAGAAAACACACCCCACTGGGGTTTGGTCATGCAGCAATCCCTTTTCCGTTTCTCTGTCTTGCTGGTATATGGGGAGTATGTACACATGAATCCAGCATGTTTCTCCAGCCACACGCTGGGCCAAAATTCAAACCACGGTCATCCATATGGGATCTGGCCCCTTAACCACTAGGCCATGGGGAAGCCTCTTAACATTGCGTTTTGATTAAACTGTAGTTAGAAGATTTATCAATGGTATTTATTTAATTTATTCTAACTACTGTTCTTGTTAAAGGTGTGTGTGTGTGTGTGTGTGTGTGTGTGTGTGTCTTACAATGACATTGGAGGGACCAGTAGATTGCACAATGGTTATATCGCTAGACTCCCACATGACCGACTCTGGTTTGAGTCCTGGACCCAGAGGCCTGAAACTCATGCCAGGCATATATGCATGCATGCCCAAAATCCCAAGAGGAGAATGGAGGAGAACGGATTGTAGTATAGCCATTCCTGATGGGAGGTGATTTCTTGCTTTCTGTCTCTTTCTGTCTCTCAGGTGACCACATGTGGCCTATAGCAAAAATCTCAGTACAAATAAAAGAAAAAGTGAGATTGGAGATCCAGTTGTGGTAGTGCATGCTGGATGTTGGTGCTCTGCAGACCAAGGCCACTTTGGGGGCTCAAGTTTGATTCCCATACCACCTTCAAATGCCAGGCGTGGTAGCATGTGCTGGCAGTTTCAGCTGTCAGGAGGCTGAGTCAGGGGCATCATGACACAGCCAGATCTCATCTAAAGCCACAACACACATGCACACAAAAGTGACAATGGGAAACTCAGTGTTTAAAGAAGGGTGATTTGGATGTTAGTGTCTACAAATAATCACATGAAACTAATGAAAGAAACTGAAGAATCATTAATACAAAAATGAATGGAGTCTTGGTCTTTAATATTGTTTAAAAAATTTGGCAGCATATCATATGAATAAGGTATAGACCTCACTTTGTAAACTTTTATGGCACCATTGCCTTTTAAGGATACCTATTATGACAGTGCTTACAAGTTAATATTAAATAATTGTTAGATTTAAATGCAAAAACTAGGACACCTTAATAGAAATAAAATGAAAACAGAATTTTTACCTTATGTACAGAAACAACTTCTTAATAATTAGTAGGCTGTGACTAGAATAGACTGCCTGAAAATTTCTGTAGCAGAATTTCATTTTTTTTAATGAAGAGGACTTTTACTTTTGAAATAGGTTTAATATATACTCATGTAAACAATAATTATTGCTTTTGCTATTTTAGAACCTGTACAAACTCTAAGTGTCTCTTACTTTCTATCTACTTTCTGTGTATGAGAAAGGAATTTCAAGTGTTTCAAAAGATAAGAAACTTAGAGGCACAGAAAGGTTTCACAGTAAATTAGAAGTGAAATCGAATTTGTATAGAATTTTTATCTGTAAATTCAGAAAACAACCACTCTGAGTGAAACTGGTCTAGCCCTCCAAAAGCTCCAAAAACTCTCAGCTGTGCTCAGCTTTTATGACCTGAGGCAACTAATTTTCTTCTGATGGGTATGCTATAATACTATATATTAGTTGCTTAAAAATTTGCCTTTAAGTATGCATTGTTGCACGTGACTTGTTATTGTTTTGCATTTTTCCTTGCTTTGTTGCAAGTGTAATTGGATAATTTGTTCCTTGATGAGCTGTTCTTTCTGGGGATTAGAACAGTATCTAAACACATGGCACAATAACTGGACACAGTGTGGTGCAGGTTTGCCTGGCCGTCTGGTGGAATATGTTGGGTAGTGGTCAAGCAATGAGGGATGGGAAGTATGTATGTGACTAACTTGACCTGTAGCAACTAGGGTAGTTTATTGAGGAAACCTCAAGAACACATCTAATGTCTATCATTCTTTTATAACTCTTTTTTTTTTTTTTTTTTTTTTGTATTAAAAGGAGCTGTGTTCTAGGCTGTACTCAAAAGGGGGCCTCTCCTCCCCTGAGCTGATGGTATTGGGTTTACTAACAGTCATGGCTGTAGACAGTCGTTGGCATCTTAGAACAAGTGCTTACATTCATTCTCTCCTTTAGTCCTCACATTTTTTATGAATGAGGAAGTGAAGAAACACAGGCTCAGGGAGGTTAAATAGCTCCTCAAACATCAGACACCTAGTGTGTATTTCTGGCTTATCTGACTCCAAAGCTCACAATCCTAATTATTATTCTATACTATTTTTCAAATATAGAATGACTTAAAACATCTCCTGAAGTGAATGCAGTCTTTATTTATTGAAGCCCGCTCAGTAATGCTATAATCTGGGGATACAGATGTGATTGAAGACCAAGGCCCTTGATCTCATGAGGCCTGCAGTGCAGGAAGGATATCATTAAATAGGTAGCACTAATTAATGACCATCTGGCAGGTGCTACCAAGGGAACATACAGTTTAAACTATTATCTGAGAGTTCAAGAGAATGGCTTATTGTTCTTATGTGTGAGATTGATGAAGTGTCAGGTGTGAGACAGATACCATACATGATGTTTTGACTGTCAGCTCTCTCGTTATTGTAAAGCCTCTGTGCTTGTGTGGAGTAGCAACTTACCTTGGTAGGAAAAGAAAACTTCAGGGCCAGGTGGGCTAGTTCTGTTGCTTACTAGCTGCAGGATCTTGGGGCACATTATCTTTTCTGAGGCTGATGCTTCTGGATGAAGTAGGACTGATTCTCAGGGCTATTACAATGGTAGTTTCCATGTCTTTTTAGTCACACATTCATGCATACAACTACAGCATGTAATTATCCCATATCATGCATTCAAGTAGAATAGAAAATTGTAAGTATTATCTTTTAACCCTTTAACTCATAACCACAAATGTTAGGAGTGGAGAACAACTAAATTGTATTGCATATACTGGGCGGCGGGTGAGATGGTGGCATTTTTTCTATATACTTTTTCTCAAGACTACCTGTTGTCCAAATTCATGTTTCATCGACATGACATGGGCATTTGAGGTATCTCAAAATGAGTGGAAGTAGGGGATGTTGATTATATGGATTCTAGAGTCTATGATGATACTGTCAAGCTCTTAGAGAAGACTTAGCATATGGGAGTTGTCTAATAAGTATTTGCCATTCTTATTTAAACATTATCATGACCAACATCATCATGTGTACACATTCTGTTCACGTGCTTACTAACTTTATGGCCTGAGATCAATTAATTTCTCTTTGTACACCTCAGTATGTTAATAGTATTTCCTCTTTGCATCTGAGGTGTAAGGATCAAGAAAAAATGTATGAAAGCAAATAAAATATATCATGTGAAAGCACTCTGTAATTATGGAGAGCTATCTAGTTTATTGTTGTTATAACCCTGTAATCATTTACTTAGGGCATGAGGACTCCAGCATCTAAGCACTCTAATGACCTGTCAGCATAGATTAAGAAAGAATACTAAAGTGTTGGGATAATGGAGGAAGCCTGGTCATGGATATCTATTTAGAATCCCTCAAATGTAAACATACATATCATTTAGCCGATTCTAATCTTGTAGAGATTTAAAAATTTTGAATCAAATATAAGCTTTTTCAAAAATGTATTTAGGATCTGAAGTATCAAAATGTTAGCCATAAAATGAACACTGATCTAATGTGTTTGTCTCAGGAACTTAAAAGGAGTTTTCTGTTTGAGAGACACCAAGGAGTTCTTCAGTAAGTCTTAAAATGTTTGAACCGGTGTTCTTGGACCAGAGAAGTACTTAAAGATATAATCTGAAACATAGAAAAAAATTCTATCTATCTATCTATCTGTCTAGATAGATAGATAGATAGATAGATATGTATATATATGTCTATATATATATATATATATATATATATATATATATATATATATATAGGAAAGTTTTTTTTGCGATAGGGTTTGTGCACTTAACAGAAAGACACAGAGAGACAGAGACACAGAAAGTGAGAAATCACCCCTTGGGGCGATGGCCATGCTGCAATCCCTTCTCCTCCATTCTCCTCTTGGGATCTTGGATGGGCACGTGTGAGTTTAAGCCACCAGGTCTGGGTCTCAAATTGTGGTCAACTACATGGGAGTTCAGTGATGGAACAATTATGCCATCTGCTGGTCCCTATTTTTAAAATATAATGATTTATTTAATTTTATTTATTATTATTTTTTTTAAATTGCTACAGTGTATGTGCACTGACCAGAGACAGAGACAGAGAAAGAATGAGAGTGAGAGTGAGAGTGTGAGAGTGTGTGTGTGTGTGTGTGTGTGTGTGTGTGAGAGAGAGAGAGAGAGAGAGAGAGAGAGAGAGAGAGAGAAAACAAAAGAGCAAGCCACCAGGTCTGGGACTTGAACCTCAGCCATGCGGGAGTCTAGTTTCCTAACCACCACATTAACTGCTGGCCCTGAAAAGTACATTCTTAACATGACCCATTCTTAAATGAATTGGCAAGCCATCTCTTTCCTTCCCCTTAACTATTTTATTGTCCTTTTCTCCAGGTTTTTGTAGTCCCCCTACTGCGGCTACATAAGTCTGGGGGAGGAGATTCCTGTGATGAGACTGTCTTGTTTTGCATGAATTTGATGCCTTTGATATAAGTCCAGATATAGCTAGTAACCTAAATAAAGATGGTGAAATCTAGTATTCTATTTGTCAGTTCCATACATCTGTTTACCTCCGGTGAAATAGGTAGGAAAGTAGCCAGGTGTAGTTACACTTTGTGTCCCTAGCTGCAGGGTCCCCTTTTTACAAAAGCAATGTTGAATTTGAAACCTTTCATTGAAGAGCAGTGTAGAAGAAATAAAGTAGCTGAGAATTCAAAGAACTTTAGTTCAGGAGAGATGCAAGCCAGCTTCTAGAGAGTGGGAGTAAATTGGAATCACAAAGGTAGCTAGCTGTAACACAGGGGAACAATTTGCTTTATGAAGAAAGAACTCTTTTTTTTCCCCCTAATGATTGAACTGTGACAGACTGACTTGTGTTGCAGAGACAGCGATAGCTGACCAGTGGTTTCTAATTGCAATCTTCTTTTGGCAGTGCTAGCTCTAATAATTTTAGCTCTGGGTGTTCTTAGCAAAACTTGGCAGTTATAAGGGCCTGTTTTTGAGGAAGTACAGTAAAGCAGCTCAAGTTTTTAGCAAAAAGTTTTTATTTGAAACAGACTAGAAAAGATCCATTTTTAGTCACAGTAAATAATATCAGAAAAAGAAAATACAGGGCTATGAGAAAGGAGACACAGTTTACATTAATTGTGGGAAATAAGATTCTATACTTTTGTACTATTAGAGTAATAAGAATTTCAGGTAGCTGTTTAGATAATAATCATCACAATTCCATGGCTTTCCTATCTATGAGCAATAAAATGTGAGACTATTATAAGAAAAATATTCATTTCTAATTGCAACTGAAAAAATAAAATAACACAAAGCTTATGGCAATGTAGAAAGTAAACCTCAAATTGAGTAATGTGTGTAGATTCTTTACAAATTTAATTAGCTATTTCATTTAACTGTAATCTCAATTTCATCTTGAAAAGTAAAGAAGTGGGTAAGCAGAAGCTTAGGAAGGAATAATGCAAGCAACGTCCTGTTCAGAGAGAGAATTAGGCTATGATGTTACCGCAATTGGAATAATGCAGAGTCACGGGCCAGCAGGTGGAGTGGTGGTTAAGGGTGCTAGACTCCCACATGGCTGACCACTGTTCAATTCCCAGACCTGGCGGCTTGCTTTCTCACTTTCTCTCTCTCTGGACAAATAAATAAATAAAGTTAAATAAAATAAATTCTTAAAAAATAAAAAGTATAGTGGCAGCATACTCAGTTGACTGAAAGATGAATGGGGCATAGTCAGAACACTGGATGATCCCCCAAAACAGTGGTTGTAATGATTGCAGAGACCCTAGAGGTTCCTAGAAGTGCCATTAGCCAGCAGAGCCACCCCAGACTAAATATGGGGTCTCTGAGCTCTCTCACCTCCAGTTGAACAAATACAGCTCTGCTTTTGTGTGTTTTGTGTGCCCACATTTATATATATATGTTTCATATCTTGAAAAGATTGCATTGCCCTAGTATTAATTTGGTAGAGGGTATGTGGCCTTGACACAAACTAGGTGGGGAAATGTGGTTTACTAATAAGAGGTAGGGCCTTAAGTTAATACTTTATTTTGGTACAAAAATACGTTACAGGTGATTTAAAAAAATTTTAAAAATATGGACCAGCAGGTGGAGTGGTGGTTAAGACATGGACTCCCACATGGCTAACCATGGTTCGAGTCCCAGACATGGCAGCTTGACTATTTCACCGGGTGAGTGTGTGTGCATGCCCCAAAATCCCAAGAGCAGAATGGAGGAGAAGGGATTGCAGTGTGGCCATTCCCTCCCCCCCAACATGCGTGCGTGCTCGCACACACACACACACACACACACACACATATCAGGGGTACTTTCTCACTTTCCCTCTCTCTGGCAATTACACTTGCCCTATGGCCAAAACCTATTAAATAAATAAATAAAAATATAAAAATACTTGAAAGAAACTTTGGTAGGTATTTGCATGTTCTCTGGATGAAAGAAACTTAAGACTATTAAGGCAGGAGAAGCCAATGGGAAAGGCTGGTGAAGTTGCCTGCATAAAAGTGGAAAAGTACATATCACCCTAGAAAATCCAAAACATGACCATCAAGGTCAAGTAATGCCTCTTGACCGGGAGTCTGTGAGGACAGAGGCTGTTGGGCCAACGGGCAGTTCCTCAGTCTATTGTTGGGCCTGGTAGCTGAGGATGTCACTGGACTAACGGTGGTTCCCTACCCCCCTCTAGTTTTTTAGAGTGTGGCTGCCTGTGAGTCTGATTCATGTCTCTGCCATGTGTCACATTATTTCGACAGTATCTATGTTTTGTTCTGTGAAGGTAATTTCTCCTTATCTTTTGTTCTATTAATGTTTACATAGCTAGTTCAGTAAAGCTTGTTCCCACCCAGAAACCTCTCCTTCTCTGTCACCTTTCTCTGTCTTGCAGGAACTGAGGGTGGCTTCTGGTGTTTTGTGTGGCTCCATCATTTCCTTCCTGCCTCTCATCCACTTCACGATGTAATTCTTGGCACTTTTACTTCCTTTGTAGAGTAGGATGTGATGTCATAGAGAAGGGGACAGGGCTATCCAAATTCTCTCAATTGCTGGGAGGAGCTGCCCAGGTGTGCTGAGGGGCCTGTACTCAGGAAGAGAAACAGGGAATCCTCCACAGTGAGTAACCCCACTTTCGAGTGCACCCAAATTTCCATGAAAGCATTGTTCAGTACACTGGCGTTTCCTCTTTGGCCCTTTCTAGATTTAATCAGTTTGCCTGTAGACATTCCCAGTTCAGCTCAATTTTCCACCTTTCTTTCCTTTCTCTGTTCTTCCTCTTTCTACCATCCTCTACCTCTCCCCTTGTTGCCCTTTTCTTGCCTGCTTATGTGTTTGTGTGTACTGACCTTCTGCCCATATCTTTTATGAGAGACCATTGATGTTTCTGGCATTGCCTCTCGTTTGGGGTGACACCCCTCTATATAAGTCCATGTGACCCAGCATCTCCTCTCAGTAATTCATAATTACGCACTGTCCTGCTTATGGTTGTGCTTATTTTAACAATTCTGTCAGCTTTTTTAATGTTTTGTTTTGTTTTCATGTCTATTTATTTCTCCCTTTGTCTGTAATCTAATCTTTTCCCCTTTTCAGCTCTTTTATGCAGTTTCCTTATTGCCTTTTTACTCCCAATATTTTTAGACTTTACTCCTCTTCCCTCTACAGTTTTGCTTGGTTCTTTTTCCCCTTTCCCAGTTTTTGGCTCAGTTCTCTAGTGTCCTCCTCTGTGAGGGTCGTTTTCCTTCTTTCCTATTGGCATACTAGTTGCCATACTCTCCGTCTAGTATGGCTCAATTTTCTATATTCTTTAAAGAACTTACTGTAATTAAGGGACTGATCAGGATTGGGAAAAATGGGGAAATTGCTTGGAAACTGAAAAAGGGAGACTAGGAAAGCTGCCTGAAGGTAAGAAGGAACAACCTTTGTGTAACTCATTGAGGACCTTGATGAACAGAGCTAGTGAACTATTGGAATCTGGCCATTGATAAGGGAACATATTTGAAGTCTTTTCCATCTTAAGTTTTTAGGATGACCCACTTAATTCTTAGCTATGATGATCCTTCTAGTCCATAATCATAAATTAGAGCTCTAGTATCTTTCAGTTACATGGGATCATGACTTGGGCATGAAGCACCTGTATTAGAGGTCTTCAAAGAGTTCATGGAAAATGCCTTTAATGAACAAACCGTGCAGGGATTTCAAATATGGTTTGTACCAAGGTGAACTTATACCTTAATTCTACCTTTTTCCACAAACTTTTTGAAGCCTCATATAGTTTTTTTTTTTTTTTTTTTTTTTTTTTTTTTTTTTTTTTTTAAAGTAGGGTTTGTCTACCCTTGGAGGAGGTTACTGTGAAGACGTGTGTAGACTGGTTGCTTGTACCCATATCTGGGTGTCCCATGTTGGAGAGTGGTGTGGACACTGCTGCTAATTGTTTCCACTACATGGGGTTACATCCCTGGATAAATAAAGGAACCCAATTTTGAAGGCTGATGTTCTAATGCCTGTGAAAATAATTAGCTATGTCCCATAGACTCTCCGTCCTTTCTTTAAAAAAAAAAAATCCTTCCTCCCAAAACAAGAGAGTAAGAAAGGAGAGAAAGAAAATGGGACTGAACTCATGAAACTGAGATGGGCTGAGCGGGAAGAGGAAAGGGTTTACATGAAATTAATTGGAAAAGGCAAAGAAAAGGAAACTGAGCTGAACTGGAAAACACAGAAATGAGTTAGCTGAGCTCCTGTTTGCCATTTTCAACATTTTGACCATGAAGGTTTTTCTCCTCTCACTTTTTTTTATTTTATTTTATTTTTTAATACACAGGAAGTGGAGCCCAGTATGTATCCAGTCAGGTTGTTCCTGACCAGCACTCTGTTCTTCCCTAATGATAATATCCAGGCTCCATGTTTCCAGGCTTCTGGAAACTTAGGAAACATTTCTAATAGCCTGAAAACATGTCTTTAGCCATAAATTATGAGCACATTTTAAAATAAAGGAAATTTTATGCATTTATTAACCTGGTTTCTTTAGATTTCACATTTCTTATTTTGAGTGTGTATGCCTTTGTGACATTTTTTGAAGAATGACCCCTACATATGTTGTAGAAATTGGCAATTTACATATCCAGAAAAAATGATATTTTCCCTTTAGACACTTGAGATGTGTGATAAGACCTTTTTGACATAAAAATCCCTTCCCCTACAAACTTTAATAAGCAACTTGCATGATTAACGCATTTTTGTTTTCTATGCTTCTGTGCAGTAATCTAGGAATCTTATGTTTATTTTTATTTTTTAGGCACTAGAGAAACACCCCAACTCACCAATGACAGCAAAGCAGATACTGGAAGTCATTCAGAAAGAAGGGTTAAAAGAAACAAGGTCAGTATTCATATTTAAAATGGCTTCCATTTTCATTGAGTAGTAATTGCCACATTTGGATTGTGAATGAAGTAACTACCTGCAAACATTTTTGCAATTGTGATTTCCTTGGAACTGCCTGTTGTTACATTGGAAGGATTCCACAGTTTGATTTAGCCCCTCCCTGGAGTTTTTCCTGTTTCTATTTCTTGAAGGAGGAGACAATGTATCTGAAAGTGAATACTGAAAGAGAAGCACTTTTCTGGGCTGAATAGATCCCAGGATATAGAAATGACCTCATTCATAAAATTCAAAGTGCCAATAATTGTAGTTGAACATTGGATTTTCTTATATTTAAGGACTCTACTCTTTTTTTAAAAATCAGTTAATGAACCTTTTTTTTTTAAAAAATAAATTTTATTGAGATAGGATTCACATGCTATAAATTTATCCTTTTAAAATGTACACTTTGGTGGTTTATATTATATATATAAAGTTGTGCAGTCATCTCCACTATCTAACTTTCAAACTTTTCATCACCCTAAAATAGAATCCCATCCTCATTAGCAATCACTCCCCATTCCTCACTTCCCCTGCTACCACTGATTTTCTTTCTGTATCTATGGACTTGCTATTCTGGGCATTTCATATAAATGGGATCATGCAATATGCAGCCTTCTTTCACTTTGTGTATTTTCAAGGCTTCTTCATGTTGTAACATTTATCTGGGCTTCATTCCTTTTTGTTTCCGGATAATATTCCATTGAATGGATATACCACATTTTGTCTACCCACATTCATCCTGCATTTTTATTTACAGTGTTTTAAAGTTTAGGCTTTACTCAGCAATTTAGGGCCATGTAGATGGTATCACTCAAAGATTAAAAACAAGAGGCTTATTATAGAAAGAAAAATAACTATGATACAGTCATATGTGTATATGGTCATTTGTATATGCAGTAAATCATATTACATAGACTTGATTTTTTTTGTATGTGTGTTTTCTATCTTTAAGTCTTGGAGACTACAGTGGTTTGAGCTATTATCTTAAAGTTTAGATTGATATTGAGACAGAATTGCTGAGGGAAATGAATATCCTCCAGAGGACAACTTTCCTAAAAAGTAGGTTTCTCTGTAACTTTAAAGTGTCAGTAACACCATCCTGTAGCTGGTTAAAAGATATCTTTTGTAAGTTGAATCCATGGTCATCACAGTTTAGTGGGCCATAGCACAAATGTTTTGTCTCTGATTTCGAGGTATTTTCTGCCTGTACTGAAGAAAAAACCTAAGATAATATAACGATGCTGTGTTTGCAGTAATTGTTCCCCCATGAAGTGGAGGCAGCAGCGTGGAATTTAGTTATTGGCAGTGCCTAACATCTCTGTTAAAGGAAATTCTACTCTAAGCCAGATGTCAGTGTGAGGAGTTAGAGAACAAAATGAAGAAAACTAGAAATTAATTTCCTCCTTGCTGCCTGTCAATTACCTTGAAAATATTTATGCTGTTTAGAAAGCACTGAAAATGTTTATGCCACAGCCAAAAAGGAAAAAGGGGGTAAAAGTCTAAGGATAATAACTCCTGTCAAACGTGGGCTTGGTGCCAGAGGAACATGGCAACACAGACATAAAAAGCATCGCCTATATGCAGACATTTGAAATTTGTTCATTAAGATATTCTGCTCCACGGGAGTAACTCAGCTGCCATCAGTTATTGTGTACCTTGAGATACAAAATTCCTGTATCTTGGCTCTCAACAGCATTTTAATTACACTTATTATCATAACAACATTATTTCCTTTTTTTAAAAAAATGCTGGTCCTCTTAGATGGAACATTAAAGGGTGTTTTATCATACATAGTTAGCAAACTTAACAAATAAAATATCCCTAAAGAAAACTATTTATTTATTTATTTATTTATTTACTTACTTACTTACAGAGAGGCTTTTGCTATAGGGAGCATGCATTTGCCAAAAAGACAGGGAGAGACAGACAGGAAGCGAGAAATCACCCCCCCAGGGGGGATGGCCACCCCACAATCTCTTCTCCTCAATTCTCCTCTCGGGATCTTGGGCACGCACGCACATGCACCTGGCGTGAGTTTAAGTCACCGGGTCCAGGATGTGAACTGTGGTCAACTACATGGGAGTCCAGTGACATAGCCATTATGCCATCTACTGGTCCTTGCTTACTTACTTACTTACTTATTTATTTTTGAGAGTTTGTTGCCTTAGGACACGTGTGCTCATGAGACAGACACAGAAACAGTGATGGGGTGGGGATGGCCACATCACAATCCCTTCTCTTACATTCTCCTCCTAGGATCTTGGGCATGCATGCACCCGTACCTGGTGTGAGTTTTAAGCCACCAGGTCCAGGGCTCAAACCGCAGGAGGCCATGTGGGAGTCCAGCAACAGAACTGCTACTCCATCTGCTGGCACCCAAACAACTTATTTAAAGAGTAAAGAGTATGGATATGGGAGAACATATCCTCTATTTCTATAAATGTACCTCTTCACCTTCCCACTTCCCAATACTATCATGTCCCATGAGAAAAAAATGCCCGTTGCTGTAAATAATGATCAACTAATAAAGTGTTATTGAAAGTATTTGCAAGCAGTTCCAAGGTCAATACAAAAGGAAAAAGGCAGAGAAAGAGAACAGTTGTTTTTAAGTTCTCTTCTATAAAGTCAGCTTTGCATTGCGTGGATTCAGACTACATATGTTGTGTTTTCATTTCTTATTTGGTTTCTTTAAACCTCCTTCAGTCACCTGTCACCTTTATTTATTACCCAAGTGCTTTTGCTCACCCTTCCCGTGTTTTCTAGTTCCAGTTTACTTATTAGAATTCCCTCTAGAATAATCATATGTAGATTCTGAGTGAGTTTGAGATTAGTCCTATATGTTTGTATGTTGTTTTAGGGAGCAGATACTGACATTTATTTTGTGTCTACTTAATGCACTGTTTTGCTACTTTCCAAGTTCTTAAATGCTTTCCAAATATTTAAGGTTGCTGAGCAAATGGAGTGTAACTGTATGTATTTTTCTTCAGTAAAGTTTAGAAATTCCACCATCATAAGGTCAAACGTAGCTGATTAATTTCTAGATATTTATTAATGGTATGTTTTTGCAAGAAATGCAAGTTGGTGTAGCGCCTGCTTAAAAACAGAGAAAGGATTGTGAAGTTACTAATGTGGTTATAGCCCTTTGGGGGTGTATGGTTGAGAAGTAAGGCTAATAGTCCTCTGCTAAACAGGCTACCACTGTACGTCACGTTTCTAGGAATAAAAGGTAGAGTCTTTATCCATTATCTGTCCAACTCAGACTTAAACTAAGACTTGTATTTCAAGTATTAGAGTTCTTCATTCTCTGTGTGCTAATATTAACTTTGCTGTACCATAATTTTGTCTTTGTATACTTCCTCGGTCTGTGAGCTTTTTTTAAAATATAATATTTATTTTATTTTATTTGTTATTTATTTATTTTAATTTGACCAGAAAGAGAAAGTGAGAAAGCAAGCTTCCAGGTCTGAAACTCACAATGCAGTAGGCCATGTAGGAGTCCAGCACCTTAACTACCATGCCACCTGCTGGCCCCTATCTGTGAGCTTTTTAAGGGCAGAGTGTCTAATACTCTTCACGCTTAGTAGTTACTCAATCTATCATTGTTGAGTAAATAATCTTCTTTCTCAAAATGTCCTTTATGATAACTTTGGCTTTCATTTAGTTAGAGGCTTCTTTTTAACATTTCTTGTTGTAATTTTTGTTCTATTATGTAGTTTTTTGTTCATTTGTTTGTTTCTTTATATATATCTATATCTATATATAGATATATATAAAGAAAGCTAACACTTATGGGGAAATCCTATTACAGATAGGCCTACTGATAGGTTCTAGTAGATTATCCCTGAACAAGTGAAGTTACTGGGTTGTTACTCATTTGCAAACACTGTTAGAGCCACAGGTTGACTTGTAACAATAATTAGAAAAAAGAAACAACATCAATACTTTTAGCAAAGCTGATACAATATATGAGTGTTCAATATGTGTGATATTCTTACTTTATTTGATTGAGAAGACATTCTTCACATCCTATGCTGTATTTTTCTCTCTAGTGACACTTTAAATTACACACTTTTTATGTAAACATGATAAAAAGAGGACACCTTTTCTACATCATGTTCTGTGTATTGTCTTCACGTTATTGATGAAATGTGTAGAGTATGATTAAACTCTATTTGGGAAATCTAGAATGAAATACTTTCCATGTGGCTTTAAAGAACTTACATGAATATTTTTCAGAAATGTGGTTTTTGTTGAAAAAAAAATTAATCATATTATTATAGCATGATTTTCCTAGACCTAGTTTGCTTCTTAATAAAAATACATTTGGTAAGGTTTACTTCCACTTTGCATAATAGGATAGAAAACTTCTTTATCAATATAATTTGCTCCCAGTCCATCCATGTACTTGCTTTGCTGATTCTGAGTATTTCAAGGCTTTCGTTCCTTTGTGTGTATTGGTTGTCTACAGTTGATCAATCATAATTGCTTGGAATGCTTTTCAGTTGGTCAGAGCCTTATAATCAGTCAAATAGCCATGAGGCTTGTATAGAGGAATTAAAATGTACATATTCCAGTCTGCTGCTTTTGTGGGTGGATATTTGATATTCCTACTTGGACTTCTTAGCTAAACATTTCCACTTCCTCAGGGAGGTAGGGTGCTGCTGGAGAATGTGTTCTGGTCTGCAATGAGAAAGAACATTGATGTAGAAGAAGAGGAGTTACTATGCTGTTAACTATGCGGTTTTAGATGGTTTTGGGGATTGTCCCAGTTCTGCTTTTCTGTTTTTGATTTGGTTAATCAGAAGCTATCATTCCTTTACAAAGAGGACTGAGGGGTTTTTGTTGCTTGAGGGTGAATTTTTCTGCCATGTCTTATGTGATTTTTTAAAGGGATGCGTCCAAAGAAACGTGTGCTGTGTTGCAGTGACATATCCAGGGCTGTAAGTTCGTGGGGGTGAGGCAGCATCACTTACTGAGTGAGAGCGAAATGGTTGTTCATCAACGAGGACTGACTGTTTATGTGCTGGGCATGATCATTTCAAGAGATCTGTCATGAACATAGCTTGAGCCGTGTTACAGTTTTTATATTATTTGGTAATAGGCAAACAGCTTCTAGTGGAGGTGTAGTGGTCGTGAAATAAAAATAAAAAAAAAAAAAAAAACCTGCACTAACAAACCACACCAAGCAATAAAAATACCGTTGTCGAGTTGGGGGCAAGGTAGTAGGTACAAGTTATGTTTGTACAGAATTATATCAATAGATGCCTTACTTTATCAAATCTATGTTACATTTTATGAACTATTTACCAAGCAGCAGCCTAAACTTGTACATCTCAGTAGAAATCTTTAAAAATTTTACAGTCTCTGTTGTGTTCAGTATCACCCAGAATATGGACAACCTCAGATTTTGGAATTACACTAGTACAAAGGAGAAATTTTTTTATTCTCACTGACAATTCTTAGAATAAAATTGTTTCTACTACCTTGTTTAAGGCTTTTGGTGTTTTCTGTTTGGAAATTTCTCTTATAATATGCTGAAATGAGGACCTCCACTTTGTACCATGGTTTATTAAAGAGGTTGCATTTTTTAAGGGGATAAAATGTCAGAAATTCTATTACCATGTCTAGTGACAAACAATAAAATTTCTTGGCATTGCTCTCGGCGAGATTTACGTTGCTAATTAGTGCTATAGGAGATGATTCTTTTTCGCTGCTGAAATGTTTTGTCTAGAGATAAGAAAGAAACGCAAATAATTTCTATTGCAAAATCAATTCTTATCTCCAGACTCCATGTTGGCATCCTTCCTTAATACTGAAATCGTGGTCTACTTTGTTTGCATTGGGGCATTTTAGAATTACAGTGTAAGTTCCCAGTGTCATCCTGCCAATTGTTAACATCTAATTCTCTCATTGTGCAAATGTATGCACAGTGGGCTACTTAGAGAGGGATCTATGAGACAATGGTGTTACTAAACAGAAACATAGGGCAATTTGCATATATTTATGTGCATGTACATGTGTATGAGCAAGCCTCTAGACTGATCTAGCCCTTAATTGACTGAGAAGTTTGCTGTCATCATTACTCAGATGATAAATCTCAATCAGAGGCATTCTGAAGTCTCTTCTGCCTCAGTCTCATGGCCAGCTGGTTCTTGGGTGGTGTTCTGCTTTCTAAGTACATCTTCCTCTGCATCCCACTTTTTGCTCATCTTCAAGCATTTCTCATTTCTTATCTGGTCAACGATCCCCCTGTTTCTTCCTTTTCAAATTTATATGTTGCCTCAATCTGCCACTGTCACTTGTAGTGGCATTTCTTGACTGATGATCCATAATATCCTAGGGAATATATCACATGTTGTAAGATATGATTCAAAAGCTGTTGTCAATTATATGCTTGGTGACAATGAGACAAAAGTAGGAATGGTACTGTATTTCTGGTTACATCATATCTGGATAAATCCACGATATTCTTAGAATATAGGCTCATGATAGAGATTATGTAAACATACGTCTTCCTTCACATGTAGATGCAATTTTGAGTTTCTAATCTGGTCATTTTTATATACATTTGGTTTCCCCCAAAATATGTCATTTAAAATATTTATTAGTATTGTATGTTTTCTGTATGATTATTTATTTTTAAATTAAATGTTGTAACATCGATTAAATAAGAAGCCATAGTTTAGACATGAGAATCAGTCATTGTTTATAAATAATTTTGTATTCTGTTACAAATTCAGCTTTTTCAAAGAACATTTTTAATGTAGTGACAAAATAATTGAAATAGTTCTTGAGGGAGATGATAAGACTATTTATTTCTGTGGAAGCATTTCCTGACTTGAGAAATAATTATGTGAAACATGACCTTACAGAATCAGGTTCCAACTCCTCAGCACAGAACTAATCAATGTGGACTTGGGCAACTGTGAAGCCTTTATCGTCAAGCATCTGCTATCACAGAAGAAGTTCATTTGCCTTTCATTTTGATAGTCTCTCCCCACCTCCTACCCCCTTTTTATTTTTGGAAGTAGAAGGAGCCCCATAAGTCATGCATGAACCATGTCTCATGTGTGTGCAGTTGTGTGGATGTTCATGTATGTTCATGGATGTACACGTGCATACGCTCTTCTGATCATTACCCCATTGTTGATATAGCATTGGATTGCTCAGTGGCAAGGAAGAACTTTCGGACAAAACGCCTCACAGTAATGGAATAAGTTTGTAACAGTACTCCTGGTTTACGCACGGGAGTCATATTCATAGTGGTTATCTTAGGCCATTCAGACTGCCTTACAAAGTAGCGTAGACTGGGTCATTCAAACAACATGAATCAATTTATTTTCTCACAGTTTTAGAGGCTGGAAGTCCCAGCTCAAGGTCTGATAGGGTCAGTTTCTAGTGAGGACTCTTCCTGGCTTGTAGCCAGCTGCCCTCATGCTGTGTATGTCCTCCCGTAACTTTTTCTTGGTGCATTTGTAGAGATAATGGGAGCTCTCTGTGTCTCTTATAACGACACTAATCCTATCATGTAGGGCCCTACTCTTACGACCTCATTTAGCCTTCCTGACTTCCTTAGAGGCGCCATCTCTAAACATAGCCACACTGAGGGTTAAGGCTTTAAACAGGAATCTTAGGGGAACATAAATATTTAGTCCATAATGCGATTCAGAAATTGGAACAGTTCCAGAATTCATGGCCTATCATATTTCTAGAACTCTGAGTATCTAACTCCTCTTGGAAGGTATTCATACTAAAATGCTTAACACAGTACCGTGTTTCCTTTTTTGTGTTCTGTGAATGCGTTTTCATATGTTATTGCTAACATATAAACCAATGAAATACTTGGCTTAAGAAGTTTCATGTTCAAGTATAATGTGTATATTCATATAACATAAATTGATTTGGATTTTATTTGAAGGCCTTTGGTAAAAATAGCTGTGGTAACTGCATACAACCCTCAAGGCATCAATATTCACTAGCCTATGCAATTATAGCTATAAAATGGCCATTTCGTAATACATCTTTTGCTTCTGTCAAGCTTTCTTTCTCCTTTCTTCCAAATAATTGAACAAAAAAAAAAAAGGTAATTTAGGTGATTTCAGCTTTATCAAGATCTGGGTATAATTTACTCCAGAAACACTGAACACTCTATAAATATTTCAGTGCAGAAATAGGGCCACAAAAAGAGATGAAATTACATTTTGTGTGAGTTTTTCTAAGTAACCTATGTGCATGAAAATCTTTGGGGAGGAATAGGCATTTTACTAGGGTGATTTTATTTGACATTTTCTAAGTGGTGCTTTTCTTATCTCTTATTTTATTGTTTGTGCTCTTAATTGCCACACACCTAACTCATTTTAGTTTTGCTGCATTGTTTTGAACTTGACAATGTAATTCAAACACAGAACAGTCGATATGACAACATCGGGACTTTTTATAGTTGATCTGTTTTCAGAAGGAACAAAAATTTTGGTATTTTCTCAAGTCAGGTTTTCTGAAAGCAATACTGTGTAATTTGTCAGAATAAGCCTTAGTTATTTTAGGGCAACTAAAAGATTGTTTATCTTATGTAACCTCACATATCTAATTAAAAGCAAATTGTAATTGTTGACTAGAGTTCTGTCTGACATTCAGGTGATTATTATATTTAAAAATATTATATTTAAAAAAATTATTATATTTTTAAAAAAAAGTGAAGTCCTGTAGTATACATGATGCAAGATCTGTGTAGTCTCCAGTCTGTTTTCAGTCTATTCCTAATCACCCTCTGGGCAAGTTCTCAGTACTTAGGGTTGTATGTATAAAGTGCTTAGTAGGCAAATTAGAGGGACATTAGAGAAATTGAAATGAAGTGGTGGGGCTAGCAGGTGGTGTGGCGATTAAAGCACTGAACTCCCACGTGGCCAACCGTAGTTTAAGTCCCAGACCTGGAGACATGGAAAATCACACTGTGTGTATGTGTATGTGTGTGTGTGCTTGCACACACCCAAAATCCTAAGAGGAGAATGGAGAAGAGATTGCAATGTAGCCATTCCTCTTTGGGTGTGATTTCTCACTTTTCCTCTTTCCGTCTCTCCAGTGAGTGTGCATGCCCTATGGCAAAAACCTGAAAAAAGAAAAAAAAAAGTTGTTGGGGACCAGCAGATGGCTTAACGGTTATGTCTTTGGACTCCCCCCGCCCCCCATAGTTGACTGATGTTTGAGTCCTGGACCTGGCAGCTTAAATCACACACCAGGCATGTGTGCATACATGCCGAAAGAGGAGAATGGAGAGGGATTGTAGCATGGCCATTGGGTGATTTATCACTTTCTGTCTCTCTGTCTCTCTCTAGTGAGCACATACACCCTACAGCAAAAGTCTCTCTCTGAAAAAAAATCTAAAAAATTGTGGATCTATAGATATCCTTACATAAAGCTAACAATTAAGTACTTACCAATTGCCTACTCAGTGTTTACTGGGTAGGATCCTGGGAGCTTTATTGAAGTTTTAAGGTATGTGCTCATTCTGTTAGCATTTATTACGTTTGTGTTATATTTCTGAGATGGTAGATATTCTTGGGGTTAATGGATAAATAAAATATAGTTCTTGCTTTTGAGGATATAACAGAGCGAATCCAGACCATCCTTTTCTGTGTCATTTAATTAGTCTTTTAACCTCTTCTTTGTGAAGAATATCTTAAATCCAGTATATAATTTCTTCTTTTTATTTTCTTTCTCTTTTTTTTTTTTTTTTTTTTGAGTTATTTTTGCCATAAGGTGTGTGCACTTACCAGAGAGACAATAAGAGGGAAAATGAGAAATCACCACCCTGGGTGATGGCCATGCTGCAAACCCTTCTCCTCCATTCCATGATTGGGATTTGGGGTGTGCACACACTTGCCTGGCAAGTTTCAAGCACCTGGATCCAGGACTCCAACCATGCCATGTGGGAGTCCAGCACCTTAACCAGTATGCCACCTGCTGGCCCCTAGTGTATGATTTCTTTAAAAAACAAAGACTTTAAGTTGGGAATTTTTAAATTCCCTTTTGAATTACTCATTGATTTGTGAAATTTCAATATGTCAATGAGTGTTGCCTTTTCATAAAAAATATAAGCTCATTAAAGTGAGAAATTACTTCTTTGCATCCATTAATTTTCTGAGTTAATTTTCATAGTTCTGAGATACTGTGTTTTATGTGTATGTCATTGTCAAGCTAACTAATGAATAGGGACTTCATGTTAAAAATAATTCTTAACATTTATTAGTCCTTTATATTAGTCCTCCTGCAAGGTACTTTATATGAATTATATTTTAAAAATCTTTAAGGTATATAGATTCTATAATGTTTCTGATTTTATAGGTGAGGAAAGGGAAGCAAATGGGGATAAATAACTTGAGGAAGTTGTAAACTTGTAAACCTGGTGGCTCACTTTGAGCCAGTAACTCTTAACCTTTTTAAGCACTCATAGCCCAAGTCTAAAACCAAGACAAAACAAACAAAGAAACAAACAAAAACAAAACTTGATTGAGAAAAGAAGTGGCTATAGCAGTCTATTAAGCAAATAAACCCCCCTCCACCACCACTACTTCCTTTAGTAGCTTTTCTGATTATCAATGTTTTATTTATATATATATATATTACCAAGACTAAGGTCTTACTTATAGATAGACATGTTAAAACCCTTTCAGATTATTGAAGGGGGAAAACCATTTCCATAACCCATTTAGACTTGTAAGATGCAAAGTCTCAGGTGAACTTTAACTGTTAGGCCTGTCCAAAGTTAAGGGAATGATTTTATGTGAAAATTTGGGCTTATGGCCAGCAGAAAGACAGATTTTAAATGTAACTTCTTACGGTGTATTGTAGAAGATAATGCTGTCAGGGCTGGAAACATTTTGCGGGTAATGGGAGAATTGAGAGCTTTGTAGGACTATCCTGCTTTATTACTGGTTTTGGACTTACACATTGACATTTTTTCCCTCCTGGGAACCTGCTAACTGTGACGAGTCAAAATGTAATTGCTAACAAAATGTAGATAATCCAAAAGGCAGTTTTAGAGGGTGGCTTTCCTACATTTGTGACAACAATCAAATGAAAATAGATGGGATTTCCAAACCATGTTTAGCTAGAGGTAAGGGGAGGCAAAGTTATTAACATTTTTTTTTTTTATTTTAAGAGCTGTGTGTAGGCAAAAATGGAGGCCCAAATGAATAAATGAAGTTTCAGAAGCATCATCACTGCATCCTTTAGGACATTTCTTTAAGCAAATAACCAGCACTAACTACTGATATTTTCAATCCATATCATGACCACTTGCCAAACCATCCTCCTATTACCCCTTATTGTACTATCAATGGGACATATGAAAACGTTGTCCTTCTTTATTTTTTCAAAAGACATTAGCAGAAGTGCCAGGCAGAACATAGTCTCCTGTAGGTCATTGTGACCAGACTGAATTCATGACTCAGTTCTTCTCTAGTATGTCAACATGAAGCTCAACAATTTGTATAATGATTATTTTTCTATTTGTTGCTCAATTTATATTCATTGAAGGTTGCTAGAAATAGAAAAATGGCATTTATGAAGATATGTGGGAATAGGATGTTGCTAGCAGGGTAATCTAAAAGATGACTCAAATTTTAAATTCTAAGAGTTAAGGCTAGTAACACTAACTTTGGAATCTTCCCCATACCCTTACCACAAGAAGGAAAGTGTTGAATCAAGAACACAGGACATATAGGAGAGAACAAAAAACGGTTTACTGATCATTTAAAAAAATCATTTAAAACGAATTTAATGCCAGAGAGCTTCTGTACTCTCCAAAGAGAGAGAGAGAGAGAGAGAGAGAGACAGAGATAATACATCCCCAATGGTGCATGGTCACACTGTAACTCTTCCTCTCTTCCATGCTTCCTTACTGACAGGAGTTTGGGTGCACATACATATGTGCCCACTGTGTTCTTCAAGCTAAAAATCAGGATTCAAACTGTGGTAGGCCATGTGCAATCTGGCTGTCAATGCACAATACTAAACCACTGTGGTATGGGGTTGGCCCTAAACAGGCCAATCTTAATATTGGGAATATTAATTTAAATAGATTTTTTTCATTTGATTTTGAAGATAAGGATTTATTTAATTTATTATTTTTAGGCACCATTCTCTTTTTTTTTTTTTTTTTTTTTTGAGAGCTTTTTGCTATAGGGCGTGTGCCCTCGTCAGACAGACAGAGAGAGATAGAGGGATAGAAAGCGAGAAATCACCCCCCAGGGCGGATGGTCATGCTGCAATCCCTTCTCCTCCATTCTCCTCTCAGGATCTTGGGCATGCATGCACACGTGCCTGGTGTGAGTTTTAAGCCACCTGGTCCAGGGCGTGAACTGCGGTCAACTATGTGGGAGTCCAGCCACATAGCCATTACGCTAACTGCTGGTCCCAACCATTCTCTCTATTTTTTTAAGAGAGATTTTTTGCTATAGAGTGTGTATGCTCACCAGAGACAGACAGAAAGTGAGAAGTCACCTCCCCAGGAGAGATGTCCGCACTGCAATCCCTTTTCTCCTCCATTCTCATCTAGGGACCTTGGGCACACACTCACATACACCCAGCATGAGTTTTAAGCTGTAAGATCTGGAACTCAAACTGAGATTGACCACATGAGAGTCCAGTGACGTAACCATTACACCATCTACTGGTCCCAGGCACCATTCTTTTATCAAATTACCAAAAATGTCAATCAAATATAGTTTTTAATTTCCAAAGTTTTGTAAATGACTTTGTATATTAGGCACAGTGGTATAATTTTCTCTCATTTTCACATGAGGAGTGATGAGTCACTCATGATTGAAAAATATTCTTTGGAGTATTTTGAGTAACATGGAATAATAGATAATTATCTAACATTTAAATCCAGTCTTCCTCTTACCCAGTTTCCAGCCACCTAGTTTCTCAATAAATTTCTAGCCTTTATTATTAAAAGTATGACATGGTGATAAGAAAGTAGTGCTAAATAATTATTAAGCATTTAGAAATTGAGACTTGTTGATTAGGAGGAGGTAGATCCCAGTTTGAGTCCTGGACCTGGCAGCTTGAAAACACATGGGGCGCCTTTACGTGCCCAAATTCTGAAAGGAGAGATAAGTGGAAGAGAAGGGATTGTGGTGTGACCATGCCCAGTGGGGCCCCAGGGTCCATCTCTTCTGTCCCCATCTCTCTCTATTCAGGCGACCTGCCTTCTGACAAAAAGTAAATTTAAAAATTGCTGAGCAGTTATGTCTCTCAGTCAAGACAAGGTTGAAACTATTTTCCATTAGGAGCCATTTACTGTGTCATTACTACCCCTACTTTAAACCATGCTTTTGAAAATTGCTCTGAGAGCTAGCTACCTTTAAAAAACAGATCAGGCAGAGCAGGCTATTGCATTAGGACACAAACCAAGATGTGAATGAAGCTTAATGCAGAACTGTGTTTTGTTTCTAGTAAGGAATTTGCAGATAATAAAGCCTTAGACTTAGACTTTGCAGATCAACAAACTAAGGCTTAGAGAAGGTGAGTGAGGAGTCCACAATAATAAAGGGAGTCATTATTTGACTCCTCTTTCTCTTAAAAGTGGCTGATCTCTTGCAATTTAGGAAAATATGCAAAAGCCTAGTGATAAAGGAAGGGCAGACCAAATAAAGAAAAATAATAGAGATAAATGTTCTTTTCTAAGATACTATTGAAAAGGACTTGTCCTTCTATTGTTTTTCCCTAAGTGATGGTTTTCATTGATTCAGTCATCCTCTATTACTGATTTTAGTTGCTTCCTTTAGTACATATTTTTAAAGCTGTTGGCAGTAATTAGGAGTACAAGACAGACTGTACTGTAAATTATACTTCAAAAAGCCATCTAAAATGTTGATTCTGGTCTCATGGGTCCTTTGTTACCGTCAAGACGACCTCACCCAGTAGAGGACTATGGAAACAGTAAAGGGTAGTGGCCATCCTACATTTTTGTTTGAGAATTATTTATTTAATTTTATTATTTATTTATTTATTTATTTATTTATTTGGAGAGGTTTTTCCTATAGGGCGCATGCGCTTGCCAGAAAGACAGAGAGAGACAGAGAGACAGAAAGTGAGAGATCACCCCCCAGGGGGGATGGTCACGCTGCAATCCCTTCTCCTCCATTCTCCTCTTGGGATCTTGGGCATGCACGCACATGTGCCCGGCATGAGTTCAAGCCACTGGGTCTGGGACTTGAACCACAGTTGACTACATGGGAGTCCAGCGACATAGCCATTACTAACTGCTGGTCCCAATTGTTATTTGATTTGACAGGAGAAAGAGAAAGGGGAAGTAAGAAAACAAGCCACCAGTCTGGCACTTAAACTGTGGTTGGCCATGTGGGAGTCCAGCACCTTAATTGCCACACCACCTGTTGGCCCACACCCTACCTTTTTGCTGTGGGCTGATGTAGAAAAGTAATGACAACCACATGGGAGAGATCATTTTCTTGAATGTTCTTAGTCAAGTTATTCTTTGCAATGTGTGTATTGTGAAGATGAGCTATGTGAGGCAAGGGCTAATATCTTTGTCTAGAGACAGTTTGACTCAAAGGGGTCACCCAGAATCCTTTGTTTTCTTTTCAGAATTTCCCAGTAGATCCATACCCATGGCTTCTTCACTCACATTTTGACAATATTTTCATATTTACTTATTTAATTTTCCTTCTGTGCTCAATTTAAAAATGGATAATAATTAAACATTTACATATAACCATGGTAAAGTTGAGTAGACTGAAAATCTAATGGGTAAATGAAAACATTTTCCTTTTTAGGGAGATTTTTGGTATAGGGTATGTGCGCTTGCCAGAGGGACAGAGAGACAGAAAGTGAGAAATTGCCTCCCCAGAGGGAATGTCCATGCCACAGTCCCTTCTCCTCCATTATACTCTAGGGGTTTTAGACACACATGCACATGTACCCAGCCTGACTTTTTCAAGCCAACGGGTTCAGGACTTGAACCATGGTCAACTCCATGGGAGTCCAGTAACATTGTCATTGTGCCATCTGCTGGTCTGGGAAACATTTTTAACTAATATGAACCTACAGCAAAAATCAAATTTTCATTGGTGAACTTTTTTTTCCCCAGCATTAACAATTTATTTGGGGAACCAGCAATTAGCATAATGACTATGTCGCTGGACTCCCATGTAGTCGACCATGGTTCGCGTCCCGGACCCGGTGGCTTAGAACTCACGCCGGGCACGTGTGCGTGCGTGCCCAAGATCCCAAAAGGACAATGGAGGAGAAGGGATTGCGGCGTGACCATCCCCCCTGGGGGGTGATTTCTCACTTTCTGTCTCTCTCTGTCTGTCTGGAGAGTGTACACGCACTATAGCGAAAACCTCTCAAAAAAAAAAAAAAAAAAACAATTTATTTGACTTCTGTATGAATAATCTTTGGTATATCAAATAGAGAATATATGTAATGATTAGTTTACTGGTTAAATGAGATTAAATTAATGCTATTTGACGTTATCAAATACTATTTATAATTAGTTCATTATATGCTCTCATATTCTTCACTTATAAAATGATAGCAGTGATCTCTGACCTGTCTACCATTTAGGGTGGTTATTTAGACTAATACTTAAAACAAATGTGAAAGCTTATTACAGCTTTATATAATTGATGTTATTAAAGTCTTTGAGTTAATGTAAATATTTAGATTGCTTTTCTTAAATTTGAGATTTGAGATCCAAATTACTTTTAATTACTGTTTACTTTATAGCACAGTCCATTATATAAATGTATAATTTTATGTGGATATCATAGAGTCCCCAAATAAAGGGCCTCATTAGATAGAAGTGCTTTCTCATGTTTTAGTCAGGAGGTAGGTGGTCCTAGTGATGGAAGAGCTTTTCTATATCAGGATATGCAGGGAGTCAGGTCCTTCTGTCCTGTTGCTTTGCCATTTCCAGGATTTTGCTCTCATCCTAATGGTCTGTGATGTGTTTCAGCTGGAAGAAGCGAATATCACACATAGCCCCTTTAATAAAATGTCCTGGAGATCGAATGCATCAGTTCTCCTCATGACCCATTGGCTAGACACACAGTTGCACTGAACTAGAAGAGACGCTGAAGAATAGATTTTACTGCAGGCAGCTTGATCCCAGCTATCTAGTTGGGGATAGGTGAGCATCTTAACTATAAGGAAGTGTCTTTATTGGGAAATAGCTGTCAGCCTCTGCCATATCTCTATTTTCATTAAATCTTCTATTTGGGCCTGATTTACTAAACATGTATTATCATTTTTTACATTAAAAAATACCTGTATTATTTATGCAAATATTCATATCTCTAATGGCTCAGCTCAGCCCAGCCTGTAAGAACCTTCACCATTGCTTGCCTTCTATTCCCTCTTTCAAGACCCAATTGAAATGTAATGTACTACCTCCTCCATGAAAAACTCCATAACCCCTTCAGCTTCAGTGAATCATTTCATCCTTGCCATTCCAGTATAGCATAGTGTGTGTGTTCCTGTGTCGTGCTGTCTAGTGATCTCCTCCCTCATGTCTTCTCTGACTGTTACAGGATTGTAGTTTCCTTAGGGTCGAGTTCATGTCTCCTTCCTGTCTTGTGCTTCCAGTCAGAGGACCGTGATAGTTTCTTATTGAGTGAATGGACATGTGAATTCAGTGTCTCACAGAAGGTGTTATCTTGCATAAGTCACTCAGTCTTCATTTATTTCATTTTGTCCTTTGCATAATACAGAGGAAATTATAACATTTCATACAGCTGTTAAAATAATTTTAAATACTTGGAAACTGTGTTGTCGATTATAGGCTATTTGGCTTGTGAAAGTTTACTCTTTGATGCTTTGCTATAAATTTGGAGCAAACACATCAAGAGCAGATGACGTTCAATGTGTACTCTAAGATATTTTACAGTAGAATTTTGTCACACTGGTACCAAATGTTTCACTTTCAGTTAAGAATGTATAATACCATCTAATTATTATTTTATTGTTATTTTTAGAGAGATATTTTGCTATAAGGCACATGTACTTGCCTGAGACACAGAGAGAGAACGTGAGACATCACCCCCTTGAGATAGCCATGCTACAATCCCTTCTCCTCCCTTCTCCTCTTGGTTTTTTTTGACTTCTATGCACATGCGCCCTGCATGCGTTTGAGGCAGCTGGGTCCAGAACTCTAACCACGGTCAGCCATGTGGGAGTCCAGTGCCATAACTACTATGTCTGCTGGCCCCATTATCTAACAGTTTTTATTCTAAGATTTCAAAATAAATTAGAAAAGGGATTTTAGCTAGTGCTCTAAATTTATATTCCATGATAAAATTTAAAATTACTGTTACTTGATAAAACAGAGCCTGAGTTCATTTTTTTGTTTTGTTTTGCTTAATTATTTCTTTGTCCCATGAGTGAGTGAGCAAGAGAGAGAAGGAAGGAGAGAAGAAGGGCATGAAAGAGGGAGAGATTAAGCAGTGCTGCAATCCAACCCCCAGCTTTAGCCAGCCCTGGACCATAGTCAGTCATATGGGTGCCCATCATACCAGGGAGATCTTTAGATGTGAACTGAAATCTTCCCATGGGGGTCAGCCTTGCAGAACACTGAGTTACTGCTGCACCCCAACCAGCCCTGAGTTTTTTTAATATGGCATATGCCAGTGATTGATGCTGGGATTCTAGGATCAGAGATTTCCCTGATACACAACATACCAAGAAGTAAGTTGTTATTCATTAAATGAGATACTTTTGGGGGTCTTTATTTGTAACTCAGATGGTGTGTTTCTCTAGCTAGTTCTCACACATAGACCATTTCAGCCTTCTGATGATATGATACTGATGTAGAATTTCCTCTGCTTTTCCACCCTCCAATTCATGTGTTTATGTGCAATATCCTGACAGTGTTTTTGCTAAGTACTTACTCAGTATTTGGGGAGTAGGGGAATGGTGTGTATTAAATTTCAAGTATATGTACTGTTGTCTAAATTTTGTTTAAATGGGATTATAAAGTTTCAAATATATGTGTCTTTTGGAAAACAGACTTTAGTGAAAAAAACAAACAAAACACTTTGCTATCTCTTGGGAGGTCTACCTTTAAGTATGTAGGGAATAATTAATTCTTTGGAAAATCTTTTTCATTATTTGTGTGTTTCTGTCATTGAGATTCTCTTGGTTTAATATTTATTGAACATTTATAGTACTAGGAATTTTCTGTTATACTAAAGTAGTTTTGATGCCTATTAAACTAAATATAGCATAGAATAAATTTAGCTGTGAGTAATGATCTTATTTCCAGGATTCTTGTAAATTGAAAAAATGCAGTTTACAAGAATTTCAGAAACTAATACTTTAGCTTCTCTTGGTTATTTTCATTACTGTCACCCTCATACCTGTTTATCATTTAAGATACTAATTGTCTTCTCCCCTGGGAAACTTTCTGCTTAGTACCCAGACAAAGATATAGTTTCTCCTTTGATATTCCATAGGAAGTTTTTATTGGGTTGTCAGAAAAGTTATTATGCATTTTTGCATAGAAAAATATGTCATGACTTTTCTGATGATCCAATAGTACATTATTATCATAGGTGCTTTATTTGCATGTCTTTTTTCTACCTAAACTATCAGTTCCTAGGTAGATAGTGATATACCTGATTCCTGTTTTTGTATATTGTGTAGTTACTCTATTACAGTGGGTATCACTATCACAGCAAATGTTTATTTCACTAAATATATATTACATCAGGCATCTGATATAGATATAGCCAATATTTGCATGGCAGATCATTTGAGAAGATTCTTTAACTTACTGTATTATGGTTGGAACCTCAGTTAACGCAATAAGAGGTTAATATGCTAACCATGAGGACCTAATAATTTAGGAAGAAAAGCACTATATATTGCCAATCACGAGGTAGACGCTATTGAACTAAGCAATCAAATATATTCTTTTGATATAATATTTTCCGAGTTGTTTCCTATGTGAGTCCTTCATTTTTGGTATTATTCTTGGTGAGAGAGATGTCACTTTTTCTGAGATGTAGTGGAGGTAGGGGAGAGTGTCCAGATAAACCTAACAAGTATTATGGTAGTATAAAACTCAGGTCCAAACCTGTCTAAGAGATTTCCAGATTTTGATATCAACCCCATAAATGACTTGGCAACCAAAGTATATACCTAGCGGATAGGGAGGCAGCACCCAGGTGGAGATTTCCAGAAACTTTCATATTAATATAGACTTAGGAAAACTAACAAAGGTGGGATAGGTGTAAACTTTAGCATAACTGTATTAACTTTAAATGGAATTATATATGAAGAGTAGTTTTATAGATAGCTGTGGCTTAATGCAAAAAAATTTGGGCGAGTACATAGAAAATAATGTGATTCAACCCATTTATTTTTATTTTAGACATATTCTGGAAGTAGAGAAATTTGGTAAAACTTTGTGGTTGGAATAATGGTTTTAGTTGTTGGCATTATATTAACTTAGATAAAAGGGAAAGCAAAATGGAAAGAGTCTTTAAGCTTGCTATAAAGGGCTCAAGAAAATAAAAAGAGTGAATTCTCTGATTAAACTTTGAGTAGTAGATGTAATGTCAATCACTTTGTTTCTTAAAAACTTGGTTATTAAGAAGTGAGTAGGAAAATTGAAAAAAAAATGAGTTGCTTTGAATTCCTTTTGCATTTTAATGTGTAATGGCTCTTGGAACTCTATTGACCATTTTTTAACCTTTCCTCCTATTTGAAGTTGTTGTTCATTCTACGGTTCCTGGCCCCCTCTCTATGAGAAGCAAGTGCAATCTGTCTGGAAATTTTGACCAGTAGAGAGGCCAATAATGCAGTCAAGGTCCTGGTAGTTAGGAATATGAACGTGATATCTATGAAGGATTTAGGAGTAGGCAAGGCATGTTTGGTAATATCAAAGTGAACTTCAAGGTTAACCTGGTATTGTTCCATCTCCAAAAAGCCAAGGCTTTTTTAGAATAGCTGATGTCATCCAACAAGTTTAGGAGATTAGCCTTGGAAACCAATGTTGTGTTTTCTTTCTTCCCTTCAGGAAAACATATGTTCCACTTGGGACCATCTCAACTACTTTACCGGGCAGTGCCAGGTCTTCATATGCTTTAAGTTTACTTTCTACTATGGAAAGGATCTTTCCTTGACTGTTCATATTTTCACATTTAGAAGACTATATATATGATGGGTTAAGTGGCTGTAAATAAATATGACAAAGTAGAAGAGTGGTTTGTGGGAGTTTTACTATATATACACATATATAATATTTTCCAGTCTGGTTTCAGACCCCGGCATGGCTTGGAGACAGCGTTGGTGTGTGTGAAGGATCTTCCTCGAATGAAGGATTTGGGACAACTTTCCATGATGATTATATTAGAGCCTCAGCTGCTTTCGTGTTGGTCATGAGGTGATGCTGAACCGAATGCTTGAACTAGCAGGAGTGGCTGGGATTGCATTGGAGTGGTTCCATTCATTCCTTCCGGGTAGGTACCAGCTAGTGATGTTGGGTGAAAATGGATATTGAGGGTCTTCCCTTGTGGAACCCCAGAGTAGTCACTCATTCCCCTGTTCATGTTTATTGGGCATGAGAGGACAACTGGACACCTGCAGGTCAGGCAGTGCGATTGGAATGACTGAGTTGAAAGTTATGAGAGTGATTTGCTCACATACGTTCTTTCTGTTTTGTCAGCGTGACAGTGCAGACTAGAATGGAAACAGAAAGTGTGCCTTGTTGGAAAGTGAAAATTCAGGAGGCTCTGGTGTACTTTCTTATTTTTCTGTCTGAATAACAGTTTGTGTAAACCCGTGGCCTCATTTGACCACACATTTATCTAAACACGAAAATGCTGTTGCAATATTAGATAGAAATGTTTGATTTTCCTTTCTGGTGTATTTCCAGAGCCACCTTCCCTGTGCACATGAACTGCATCTCCATGATCTTTCTTGCTGAAGTTGTAGTCTGCTGGTTCACCTTTTCCCTTTAGAATTTTGAAAGCAATGTCGCCTGACCACCTTAATAAATATTCTTGAAGCTGATGGCTGAATTTTTCCAGTGAATGTTTTGCTTTATTTTCACTGAAAGCACTTCATTATTCTGACTCTGTTTTACTAAGAATCAAATTGGGTTGTACTTTTAAGGACCTTTGGAGCATAAATACTGCCTCCTCTTCTTCTTAATCTGCTCAAGCATTTTAAGGAATGTGCTAGAGTTTCTTCAAATTCGAACACATTCCTTAGAAAGTCAGCGCGTCCTTTTGGTTGTTAATGACTTATTTAATATGATTTCAGTTGTCTTCTTTTAGAGTAATGAAAAGCTTGCTGAGTTGAACATGGAAGACATTTTACTAGGTCTGAGAGTAGAATACAGGTAAAGAACTGAAGAGGAAACACAGATGTATGTGTCTGTAAATATCATTAGAACTGTCTGTTGAATGTCATTTTGGCAAAAGGGCAGGAAACTAACATTTATGCAGTAACTGATCAGTGTCAGGCACTGAGCCAAGCAGTTTCTATTTTTTAGCTCATTTAATCCTCACAGGAACACTGAGAAGTGGGTGCTGTTTCTTCATTTTACAGATGAGGAAATTGATAGAGATGTTAGTATCTTGCCTAACATTGTGTAATTATAAGTGGAAGATCTGGTATTTGAGACAGAGTCTGGCTAAGTCCAAAGCTCAGTCTTTCTATCAGCGTGGGCCACAGGCAAGTACTAGACTTGAAATGGTGGTCTCCTGAGAAAAGAGGAAAACTAAAGAACGCAAAAGATGCCTGTAAGAGGGCATTAGCAAACCAAGCCGGAAAAAGAATCAGGAATGTGCTACCGCCAGGTTTATTTTGAAAACTTCTCAGAGTTTTCTTAAAATTCAGCATAACAAGCCAAACGACAAAAGGAACAATTTTAGGATCATCAAATGGTTACTATTTTAGGCACGCAACAGTTTAGAATGTCAGATTTTATATCTTTATTCTGAATTTTGTTCACTGTAAGTTGTAAAAATGAAGAAATGGTGCCTCACTTTGGATCCTAGGACACTGCTCTATAGATCAGTACACAGAAGCCAGTCATTAATAACTGTCCCAGGAAGACAGCATTTGAAAACAAATGCCAGGTGTTTACTCTTTATAAAAGCTGTTTTTTCTCAAAGCACGTGCAAAATTGTTTTATGTGGAACCTGAGCTTCCCACTGCTTTCTCGTATAATAGCGTATATGCCAGACGTAAATTTTTGTGTTCTGCTTAAGGAGTAATTTGGATTTCAGTAAATAGTTGTTTTCATCTTTAGCTGACGTTTGGGTCTATATTGGCTTTCTTTTTATATTGATGGATATCTGTCTCACATCACAATAGACTGGTTTCAGGCATAGCCATAGAGAATGTTGTTTCTGTGCTTAAATTGACATTTACAAATGGAAAAGTCTATCATACGCGAAAGATATTATTGGAATCCTAACACAATATGCTGTTCTTGATTATGTTACTGGTTCCCTAGAAAAGACCTCTCCCGCCAAAAAGAGGTAAACCTCTTTAACTGTAATGATTTTTAGTGTTAATGCAGTTCATGAAATAACATTCATAACTGAATTCGGCACCTTAAGATTTCCTGACTTAGTTTAAGTGAAATATTGATTTCATGGATTAGGTGGCAGGTGCGTGAAGGAACTATTTCCTGAAAGCTTAAAGTGGCAATAAAGAAAACCTCAGGAATATTAATTCAAGTTAAACGAGTGGGTTAGCTTTGTGCTTATTTAAATAGGATGCTTGCCAAATGGCCCGAAGCTGTGATATACCAAGTTGTGGTTTTAGAAAGATTGAGAAATGAAGGAAGACAAAAAGAACATTTTTTCCTATTGTGACATAAACATAGTTAGTTCTCTCAATTGTAGCAACTGTGTAATAAGTTTCTATTTTGTTAGTCAATTAAATAGAGCCCCAAGTTTAAAATCATCTTTCAAAACTACGAGCTTGGGTCAATTCTCTTCTTTTCTACCTGATTATATTTATGTATTGTTCTCTCTTTTTGGTATGGATATTCTTCGGTGAGTCTCTGTGTCTCTGGTTGGAACATTGATATTGCTGTCAAATAATGTACAGGGATTCTTGTTTTGTGTAAAAACACACTCTTTCTCATGGGTCATCAAAATGCGCATATTTCCCCAAAGAAGATACTTATTTCTGCAAAATAGAGGTAATACATAGAAAACCTGTTAATAGTGCATTCGTTTTGAAATTTATTAATATGTATTATTAGCATTTTTGGAATTTATTAATATCTATGTGTATAAAATTTTGCAATAAAAAAACTATTAGCCTGAAACATTACTATTTATTCTTGCCAACATTTACATTGATCCTATCCACCCAAACTTTATCTATTTATTTGTGGGATATGCTGCATGGAAGAGTATTCACCTCGACTTGTAGCAAACATGAGCATTATTGCAACGTTCGTTTCCAACTTAACGTTTCTCATGCATCATATTTCCTTGAGGATGAAATTAAAACAAGAACTAGGTACATTAACTTTCTTTTAGGCCTACTGCTGGATGCTTGAAATGTATTTTTCAGTGTTGTATACTTAGTTTGAAGAAGTGAAGAATGCTCAGATTCACTTGTATTTATATTTTCTTTCCTAAGTATATTATTTCCACATGAGATCGTACCTGGACATGACACCTTTTGTAAAGTACAGTTTGTTTTTGACCTTATAATTCTGTCTGCGTTTTATGAACAGATTTCACACCATCCTAAATAACCATGATGTCTGAATTGCACAAAACTTATATTTTATAGCAGAATGCTACTTTTATTCCAAGAAAGCTATGTTTATTAACTATCTTTATAGGATAACGTGTTTAATCCAGTAAAAGATCACAACCGAACAAAGGACCTTGATAATATAAGTGGACAAAAGAAAGAGGAGAGAGGAGAAAGGCTAAATTAAATTGCCATTTGTCTTGTGATTTGAATGCCAATCTTCACAGTAGTGGTTGGCTTAGTTATATTTAGACATTTTCTTTATCAAACATTTAAAGGTAAAATTTTTCCCATAGCAAGCAAAAGTCTGAGCTGAATTCTTTTGACATTCTGCTGATCAAGGAATTTCAAATGAGTAGTACCCAGAGTCTTTTGCAGATAAAAGGGGTAGGAGGATGAATCAGAAATGAAGTCATGGACAAGGAAATTCTGCTCTTTTTCTTCCTGAACCATAGAAAGACATTACAAATGATAAATTTTTATTGAACATGTAATGCGCTAGTTATGTTTTATGTTGAGGAAGATACAGACATCAAAATTTTAAATATGTATTGTCATACCACTGAGAAAAAAATAGAATAAAGAATTCTAATCCAACATTTAAATCCACTTTTGACAAGAAATACTTTTCATGGTTACAAGCTGTAAAATAAAGCACAGAGAAAAGGATGGACATAATTGGCTATATAAAATTTTGTATGCTTGCAAATCAAAAACAAAACATTAAGTGCAATCAACCCATGGGAAAGATATCTTTAGTGAATATACTAGAGGTATTATATAAGAAGGTTATTAAAACAATAATACTTAATAGACCCACGAATGAAAAATTCTCTATTGAAAATGATGTATATGGTAATATCCTTGGTTTGATTATCCAATAACAAACTAAATCAAAAAAAGAAAAGAAAAAAAATGACCTTAGAGCATTATGGTCATACGACATGAAGAAAGGAGTTCTAATGCATAAAACGAAGGAATTACCATGCCTGTGGATAAACATTTGGTCTACTAATAATTATAAAAATGCAAGTTGGGAAACAGAGCTTGGAGATTGTTGTATAGTTTACTTAATAAATTAATCAGTTAATGTGCTTCACTGTAATGCATCCTGCTTGTATACGCTTGGTTAGAGTGTAAACCAAAACAACTCATTGACAAACTAGTTGGCATTATTTGCAGGAAGTTATTCAACAGCATTGCTTGTGAATTAGTAATGCCCACTCTGCAAACTGTCTTAGGAAAGTATTATTTGTGTGTGTGTGTGTGTGTGTGTGTGTGTGTGTCAGAGGTTGTGCATATGCACAAGTGGGGAGTAGACAGCATCCCTTAAAAGGGCGTGGTCATGTTCTAGTTCATTTCCCTCCAATTTCCCATTTTGTCAATATCCTAGACCTGTGTATATATGGTCAGTCTGTTTTTTAAGCAATCAGGATAAGGACGCAAACTGTTTTTTAAGCTGCCAGGGTAAGGACCCAAACTCTGACTGGCCATGTGGGATCTTGGTTCCTCTGCTGAATACTTAACTGCTACATTATATGGCCAGCTCCAAGAAAATATTCTTGATTATAGTAAAAATATAACCTACGAACTAAGATATTTACATCGGTGTTGTTTCAGTTGTTAATAAAGACACAATTTAAATGTTTACTGGTCATATCAGTGGGTCTCAAACATGGCCGCACATGAAAATTTCTTGGAAAAATGTAGAAAATTGCAGGTGCCTGGGCCGCACTCAGAGAATTTTATTTAATTGATGTCCCTTTGGCCCTAGAATTTGCATTTTAAGAAAGTGTCACTAAGGGACCAGCAGTTAGCGTAGTGGCTGTGTTGTTGCTGGATTCCCATGTAGTCGAACATGGTTTGAGTCCTGGACCTGGTGGCTTAAACTCACATCGGGTGCATGTGTGTGTGTGTGCCCAAGATCCTGAGAGGAGAATGGAGGAGAAGGGATTGCGGTGTGGCCATCCCTCTGCAGGTGGTGATTTCTCGCTTTCTGTCTCTCTGTTTCTCTCTGTCTTTCTGGCAAACGCACGTGCCCTATAGCAAAAACCTCTCCAAAAAAAGAAAGAAAAAGAAAAGTGTTACTAAAAATTTTAATATACAGCCAGTTTGAAGACTGCTAAATTGAAATAAGTTGAGAGGATGTTCTTACCATTTAATTTGATATTTATGATGGTTTTGTGGTAGTATGAAAAAGGATAGAGTATGACATGAAATATTATTCAACATTTAGGTAAATTATAACTTTCAAATTAAAAAAAAGAAATATAGGCTAGAAGAACACTTACAGAATGCTCCTAGTTGTTTCAAGGAGTTGGGATTTTGAGTAATTTTCTTATCTTTCTTTAATTTCTTTAAATATGCAGATATTTAATAATCTTGTATTTTTTTTTTTAAAAAAGCTATATTTAAAAAGTGTTCCTGGTGGTAAGATTTTTTTTTTTCTTTTGAGAGGTTTTTGCTCTAGGGTGCACGTGCTCACCAGAAAGAGAGAGAGACAGAGAGACAGAAAGCGAGAAATCACCTCCACAGGGAGGATGACCACGCCACAATCCCTTCTCCTCCATTCTCCTTTCGGGATCTTGGGCACACACGCACACGCGCCTGGCGTGAGTTTAAGCCACTGGGTCTGGGACTCTAACCACAGTTGACTACATGGGAGTCCAGCGATATTGCCATTACACTAACTGCTGGTCCCCCTGGTGGTAAGATTCTTTAGATTATTTGCTTTATTTATTAACTGTGAATAAAGAGATTTATTCTGGCTTCTAAAACAATCATTTGTTGATGGTAGATTACAGCACATAGTATCATAAAATACAGGATTTATTTTTTTAAAGTTTTTAATCTCAGAAATACTTCTCTCATATAGTTTTCTGAAGTTTGGAATATAATAAGCTATAAGCTTAAGTTAATTTTTTTTATTCTAAAATGTGCCTATTAGTTGTCGCCACTCTCAATACGTCTACTGATGCTTCCACTATCTTTATGTCCAATTCTGGCATCAACTCTGTGATACATGTATGTATCAAAATTTTGATAGTAACCATTTACATTTCTAAGTCCAGAACTAAATCTACTATATTGTTTCCAAACATACCTTGTCTGTTTATCTATGTTAACTAATTATACCAACTCATGGAAAATATATAAACTATGCATGGATTTCAACCTTTTTTGGCACCAAAAGAATCTCATGCTTATATCTCATTTTTCTATAAACTATTTGATGTTCCCTCATACCACCATGGACCCCTAGTTCCCAAAAGCAATCCTAAACTAACTCCTTTATCACACGTTATCTACTCAGTGACTATCCTAACCATTTTCTTCGCATACTTCTTCTCATATGCATTTTCACTCTTTTCTCCTTGTCTTTGCCTTACTATCATTGTTCTGATGAGGCTGTTATCATCTTCCTTTAGACCAATGCTGCAGGGTTGTAAACAGTATCTCAGTTTAAATCTATTTTGATGCTAACAGAGAGACAAGCGTAATCTCCACCTTAAAATCTTCTGGGTCTCAATCATCCTTTATGTAATGTCACTTCTTTGCTGTGACATGCAAGCTATACTCTAAACATCAAGAATCAACGTGGATGCTTTTTCTCTGGAATCTGAGTCCTGCCCTTCTCGCTGTCCCTCTGTGCCTCCTTCCTGTTACTCCCTCTACCTGGAATGGCCTCTTTACTGCCACCCTCTGATTGAATTAGCAACTATATAAAGAGTAGCAATCACTGACTGGCTACTTTCATAGGATAGTAATTTGAAGGTGGCTATCAAATTTTCAAAGCAGGCTCAGCTGATGTAGCATGAGCTGCAAAGATACTGTGCTCCACTAGCGGGGACCACAGGTTTGGTCTAACTCCTGGTCCAACCCAAAGACTTAGTACAGTGGTGTGCTCCAAGCAACTCAGGGAGTCTGAGGCAGGAGGATTGTGAGCTTGAGGCTGGCCTGGACAGCATAGAAGGACTCTGTCACACACACACACACACACATACACACACACACACACACACACAAAAGAAGCCCAGCATAGTGGTACATGCCTGTAGTCCCAGCTGGGAGGCCAAGGCAGAACGATCATGGCGTGGGGAAATTGTCTTAAAAATAAAATAAAATTAAAAAATAAAATTAAATTAGAGCTACCCTAAAACCTGAAAATTCAGCTTTTGGGGATCTATTCTGGAGCAATAGTTATAGATATATAAAGAGAATGTATAGAAGACTATATATTGTAACACTATTTTAATAGTTAGCTGCAAACTAAGAGTTCTATAATTAAGTGCTTAAATTATAAGACAGTGTATTTATTATATACAATCTTTAGAGCATTATGTGAGTATTATAAACATTCAGAATTCTATATGGACCAGCCCATGGCATGGTGGTTAAGACAACTGGATCCCACATGTTCAACTTCCACAGTTCAAGTCCTGGACCCAGGGTATTCAGGCAAGGGTACATGTGCATGCATACTCAAAATCCTAAAGAGAGGGAGAAATGGAGGAGAAGGGATTACAGTGGGGAAGGGGTTACCCCATGGAGGGGTGCTGTCTCACTTTTCCTCTCTTTGTCTCTCTCTGCAAGTGCATGTACTCTATGGCACATTAAAAAAAATTCTGTCATCATTAAGAGCAAAAAGATGTTGTGTAGGAAAATCTTAATCTCCAAGTCATGTTAAGCAGAAAAATTATGCCTATCATTATGTATTAAATGCTCCCACTTGTACTGAAAATAAATAAAAATGCCAAACCATAGAGTTGGGTATATGCATATATGTGAATATAAATATAAAAAGATTCAGAACAAAACATGAAACTTATTTACTAGTCACTAATGCTGAGCAGCAAAATGTGTTGAGGAGAGTTGAAAGCAACATTTACTTTTAACTGGGTGTAATGATATATCTTTATACTTTTTATCTCATATTTATGTAAAAAATATATAAACATTAATGTACATTACATCAAGGGGAGAATCTGATAGAAAGAAGCCAAATTTGGGGTAAAAAGGATAATAACAACAATTAATAATTTCTTTTCTGTTCTGAAAAATTTTGAAAACACAGCAAAGTATCCATATATCACCTAAGACTAGCTGGGATTAACAATTACAGACGTGGTGTCAAAGTTGCTTCAGATTTCTTTTAAAGTCTAATGAGAAGTGAAATTTCCTTTGGTTTTCTTTTCTCTTTAGAGGCAACCAGTGTCATAGATTTTTCAGTGTATTATTGTAGTTCAGATGTTCACACTTTTACTTTGCCTGCATACATAAAAGTATATTTATACCTATAGCTATAACCTATTGAATGTTTATTGGATCATCAGAAAAGTCATGGCACATTTTTGCATAGAAAAATACATCATGACTTTTTTAATGACCCAACAATTTATGTTTTTCTTCCCCATAAGAATGACTCTTTGTGAAAGTGGGTGAGTTTTTCTGTGGTCTATACCAGAAAGTGGAATCGCTAATCTGTAGAGCATTCACACATGCATTTTTTTTTTTTCACTATTAATGTTGCATAATGTCTTTCCAAATTGGTTATATTAATTTATATCCTTACTAGAGTATTTCATAATTGCCATATCTGAACGTTCACAGCCAACACTTGAAATTTCCCATCTTTAAATGTTCTATTTTGTAAATTGTGAATTGCCGGCTTACCGAAAAGCCCGGAATGTTTTTTGAGTGTTAAGTCTGGCAGGGCCCTATAAGAGAAACATGAAAGATTGTTAATAAAATTACATTTCTTTGGCTGGCTCTGTTATGCATCATGTGAAGATTTGTGCATTAAGAGCTCAAGGATCCAACATGGCGGTGCTGGTGTCTGGAAAAACAAGCTGGGCACATAGGCATGCTTGTCTCAAATTATGACTGGATGAAGAAATGGAGGAAAAAGGATGGTGGTGTGACCATGCCCCTTAAGGGCTGCTTTCAACACACTCACCTCCTCACTCTGGCAGGCACACATTCCTTCTGGCAATAAAAATAAAATAATAAAAGAGTCCTCAAGAAGCTAGGTGCCATTGAAGATATGGTTTTAGGTGCACAGAACTGCATGCTACACTAGTAGGACAGGATGTGATGCCTGTTCAAGTGGAGAGAGAATCCTTATGGAGAGGCAGTTAGTGTTTGTAAGAGGTGAAAGCAAGAAGACCTTGACAAATTAGTAGGAAGAAAAGAGAGCAGGGGGGATTGAGATGAGGGCAACATGCAGACGGTCTACTCGGATGAACTTTAGAACGGAAATAGTCAAACTATTAACAATTGCCTTTGAAAGATTAACCCAAAAGAGTTTTGTAGAGCCTTAAAACAAACTTATCTTAAATTCATCATTTTGTGGATGAGGAAATTGAGGCCTAGAAAAAAACGTCAGCTGGCACTGAGTGTTCTCTATTAGCCCAGTCTCAAAAATAAAATTAACAGAGGATTTACTGGTTTATTTAACTTAGACCTCCAACAGGATGATTTTTACATGACCAGAAAATGCAGAAGCTTAGGTGATATCATTTTTGTTCATTTTTTTCTTTCCATATATTTTCTCTGCTTTCTTCAGCAGGCGCTGGCCTTCTGGAGGCAAAGATAGGCACCAACTAATCTTTTTTGTGTCTGTTTAGCTGGTGTTCCTGCCAAAAGTAATGTAGGCTCTCTTTATTTCTCTATGAATTCTCCAAAAGATACTCAAGCTTCCACCAATTGAGTTATTACTGTGACAATGGAGGTAGTTTTTTCTGGCCAGTCTTCCCAGTGGGGGAAATCAAGACCATTTAATTGACTGCTTTGCTAGAATCACATTACTAAGGAAATTCCTAAAAGAAAGGAATGCAGGACATGCAAATATAAGATGGTCACTGCAGCCTGTGTGGTGTACAGAGTGTTTGACAGACACGATTGCAGCCATGAGTTTAAAAGGAATATTGGTGATATCATTGCAGGTGTTTTATGTTCATACCACCATGAATGTAACGGTATTTTAGCAGTGATTAAATGTATTTCAGTGAACATCTTCTGAGTGCATTGAGGTCCCCTGTCAGGCAATTCAAAGGTAAATTAAAATGTGTCTATCACCTGAGGAGTGGTGCTTGTAAGTAGTAATGGCAAGAAAATCAGAGGTGGAAAATTTGGAAGAAATCATGAACGATATGCAGACTGTTGTGATTGTTCTATGGGAAGGGAGTATACCCCAGGCTCAGGAAAGGCTTCACCATACAATTGGTAGTTAAAATATCCTTTGGAAAAATTATCTTGAGTGCCAAAGTGGAGCATGATAGACATGGGAGGTGATTTCATGCATAGAGTTTCATAGGAGCCAACGCAGAGAGATGTGAGAACATAAAGGCATAGTGATTTACTGAGCTGGACCAGGTTATAAGAGAAGATGAAGATGAGGTAGGTGCCAACTGTATTGTAGGGGACCCTAATGTCACCTGAGGAGTTGTGTTTCCTTTGGTGGGCAGTAAAAACTACTAATTAAAAAAAAAAAAAATGAAAGCCAGCGAATGGCATCGCCTCCAAAGCTGTATGTTTTTGTTCATAGAGAAAAACTGGTACAAGTATATAGGATGCCTGAAGAGGTGGGGTGGTAAAGGCAGTGGGTACAGGTCGGGGCTTTTGAATTATCTTCTTGTGAGTGAGGAAAGATCATGTAAGTTATGATGATAGGAAGCAAAGGGTTTAAGAATAAACTTTGTGGAGGCAGAAAAATTGGAATACCTGGAGACATGTTTCAGTCCTGAGTGATGAGGAAGAGTTTTGTTCCTATTGCTGAATGAGTGGTAGAGTGTCGGGAGAAAGATCTGCACTGGTGGGGAGACAAGATAAGTTTCATGTGAGGTATATCATCTCTTGGGTGATGTAATGTTGCAAATATATAGTATTCTCAATTATACATGGATGGGTACTGTTTTTCAATGTTTCATTGCTATTTGAAACTCCTAGATATATTTTTCAGTTCTGTGATTTACATGGGAAAATGATCATCACACTATTTTTCACAGAGAAACCGATGTTGCATACCTTTAAAATCTTTTAAGAATTGCATAATGCAATTAAACATTCTTGAGAGTGATGATTGCTAGGTACTTTTTTCCTAGTGATTCCGATCACATATAAAATGTAGTATAGCATTTCCTTAAGTTTATTTTTAGTGTATCATAATAAATGTTGCTAAACATTATGGTGGGAGGATTCTTCTATTACATGTGGTTCTGGAACATGGATTTAAGTAGGACTTTTCAGAGACTCTAATATACACATATATATGTGTATATATTTATATAGATATATGGAAAGATATATATAAGTGTATGTATGTGTGTATATATATTGTGTATATATATACATATATATGTATATATATATATATACGTAACCTATATATATATATATATAATCTATATACAGTCTATATAATATTTGGTAAGTTTGCCGGAAGAGAATTCAGCATGCTGCATTTACCAAACTCATTTAAAAATGTTTCTGAAAAAAAGAGAAAAAATAATGTTTTTGGAGCATCACTTGGGACTAATAGCCTATGGAAAAAATTGTGGAAATGGTGTAGTATTGACCATCGCCAACAAGATGGAAGAGTATGACCAGCTACAAAAGGAATATAGACATTTATATTTTAATATGAAATTAATTTAGCATACTAGATATAATTAGTTTATTCTTTTTAATTAAATATATGAAAGGACTTCAAAAATTGTATGGAAAAATGGAACTAAAGTATGAGTTTATTTTCATGCAAAAGAATTTTGAAATTCATGCAGTTTTTTTTTTTTTTATAATATGCATCTTTCCTAAACCATTTGGAGAACCCTTCTATAAAATTTGCCATTTCATTTTGGAAGGATATTTCTTGATCCAAAATCTGTAAATATTTTTTTTGAGGCTGCAGAGTTCGAAAGGGATAGTATAAAGTTTAAATAGCCATCTATGGTCATGGTTCAGTGACATAAGAAATCTATATATGATCACACATTTCAGTTGTTTCCTTGGAATAAACTAAGGATAACATTTAAGTTCCAATTTTTTCATTTTTGGTAATATACCTCAAGGCTATCTTTCTCCTGAATCCCCTGTCATTTCATATATATTTAGAAAATTCAGTTCAACTCAGCCTACATTTCTATTATGTATAAAGCACTATCAGAATATAAATTTATTTCAAGATTAGCTTGACATGCGTAGCCTGCTTAGTAAATGTTTGTTCAATGAATGAATTATGTTTTTCCTTAATGATCCAGTTCTACAAAAAGGTATCTCAATTATGAAGCCAAATTTCTTACCCTATTTGTGAGTTCTTCCTTGCTTTTCATAGGTAGCATTACTTGAGGACGATAACCAACAATGTCATCTTCTGCAACCTATGTCTTTCAAATATTTGCAGTCTGCCTTGGGGAAGTCATTGCTGAATGCAGTGTTGAGTGAAGTTGAGGCCAACAGCCTTATGACTGAGCAGCATCTGACTTCTCTGTGTTTTTCCTTCAAGTGTGAAATACTCTCTTTTGGTATTTGAAGTAGATTAAGGGGAGGAGGCAGTTCTATGGAGAGAGATTGTTAGAGAAAAGAATATGGGGTTTGGAATCAGATTGAAATTTGGAATTTAGCTCATCACTTTGTCATTTTTGGAACTTCAGATTCTTAATCTTTGAGTCTCAGTTACAATATGTGAAAGTGGTCAACATGTTTACATTTTATTGTGGCTGTAAGGAACACAGATAGTTGATCAATGAATTGTACCTGTAATAATAGATACTTGTTCCCATCATTTTACTATATCCTTACTAAGTTATGCCTTGCTATCAATACTATCCATATGTGAAAGACTGTGTGTATTCTTGTCCATGTCTTTATTTATTTATTTACTTTTTGAGAGTTTTTTGCTATAGGGCATGTGGGCTCGCCAGAAAGACAGAGAGAGACAGAGACATAGAAAGTGAGAAATCATCCCCAGGGGGGGATGGCCACACCACAATCCCTTCTCCTCCATTCTCCTCTTGAGATCTTGGGCATGCATACACATGCACCCGGCATGAGTTTAAGCCACTGGGTCTGAGACTCGAACCATGGTCGGCTACATGGGAGTTCAGTGACATAGCCATTACGCTAACTGCTGGTCCCATATGTCTTCATTTATTTTTGATAAAGTGATGAAACTCAAATTAGAAGTTAAGCAAAATCTTACCTGGAGCAGTTTCTTTAACAAACTATAAAATATCACTTTCTTTCCATTTGCCATTCTTCGTACCTCTTCTTCTTTCTGCTATAGCGTGTGTACACTACACTTTCTAGAGAGAGAGAAAAAAACAGAGATCAAAAGCAAGAGGGATGGCTATGCCACAGTCTTTTCTCTTTCATTCCCCACTTGGGATTATGGGCGCGCGCGCGCGCGCACACACACACACACGCACCCAGTGTGAGTTTCAAGTGCCCGGATCTGAGACTCGAACCGTGTCAGCCATGCGGGAGTCTAATGATGTAACTACTATACCATCTGCTGGTCCCACTTTGTGCCTTTCCTAAACATTGGTTTCTTTGAGTAGTAGTGGTAGTGTTAATAATATCAGGAGCTCACAGTTTTTGAGCACAAGATGTCAGGTGCAGTTCCACATGCTTCACATATTTTACTCATTTCATATTCAGAATTGTCCTCTATGACATACTGAATTTTATTGTCCACATTTTGTAGTTGGGGAATCCAAGACCTCAAGAGGTTGAGGCTAATGTGATGCAGCTAGTAAATGGTCCAACCTCACTTGAACTCAAACTGACCAGCTCTGTAGTCTGATTCATTATACTCTACTGCCTTCATTAGCATAGTGTGGTAATATGGCACGTCATGACTTGCATAGTTGTATAGAGCCATTGACAGAATTTATCTATACATGTGCATGTTCTTTTCTGAATTTTATTAGCAAAGATAACCCCCTCACCTCCTATTTTTGTTGGGGGGGTCTTTAAAAATTATTATATAGGATATACACTTTGGTTTACACTGACATAGGGTGATTTTTAAATTACTTACAGATCCTATTTTAAAATCAGTCTAAAGCAAACTTCTTTCTTTGTATTAATGTTTTGAACCTTTTGTCTCCTAAAACCAAAGGGCAATTTAGTGGGTACGGCTGTGTGAATTACTATAGTGTATCATTTTATGGATAAGAGTGAGACTCAAACAGATTAAATGATATTATTCAAAATAGCATAGAGGGCCAGCTGGGTAGAGTGGTGGTTAAGTTGCCTGGAACCTATATGATGGACCACATGGTTCAAATCCTGGACCTGGCAGCTTAAAAAACACACTAGGGGCGTGTATATCCATGCCCAAAATCTTAAGAGGAGAAGGGATTGCAGTGTGGTCATTCCCTCAGGGGGTGTTTTACCACTTTTTCTTTCTCTCTCCAGCTCTGTTTCTGGTGAGTGCACACATCCTACAGCAAAACAAACTAACAAACAAATCTGAATTCACTGTCTGATGTTTATGTTCTAAGAAGAATATCTTTTGTATTTTTCAAGCCCAACAAAAAAACACACATTGAGATTTGGAGTATAGAATTATGTCTCTAAATTTGAGAATTAATTTGCATAACATGTTATTTGATAATAAATGTTGCCCCAATCTTCCCACCTAATTAGAAAAAAGAACATGATTACATTTCTAACTTTATCTTAAAGACATGTTCAATATTCAAAAATCATAAAGTATCTTGTAGAAATCAACAAAATATATTCCTTTGAAGTATCACCCATCTCTTATTTGAGCTGATAGGTTGTCTTTATTTTTTATTTTTCTAAACTCCAATCTTTATTATTTCTCATATGTTAGTGTTCATTAATCTTTTCTTTTTTTTTGGAGAGGTTTTCACTACTATAGGGCATGTGCTCTCATCAGAAAGACAGAGACAGAGAGCAAGAAATCACCCTCCGGGGGATGGCCACGCCACAATCCCTTCTCCTTCATTCTTCCCTCAGGGTCTGGGGTATACACGTACATGTACCCAGTGTGAATTTAAGCCACCAGCTTTGGGACTCGAACCGTGGTCTACTGCATGGGAGTCCAGCAACGTAGCCATTACACCAACTGCTGGTCTCCATTAAAATCTTTTTTTTACGGGCCATCAAGTGGTGTGGATGTTTAGGTGCTGGATCTTTCATGGCTGACTGTGTAGTTTGAGTCCCAGACTCAGTGGCATAAAAATCACTCCAGGCAGGTGGAATTTTTAAAAAGAGATCTCCCAAGAGGGGACTGGAGGAGAAGGGATTGCCACATGGTTATTCCCAGTATAAGGGGTGATTTCTCACTTTTTCTCTCTTTCTCTGTCTCTCTCTGACAAGTGTACATGCCCTATAGCAGAACCCAAAACACAACAAATATAACAATTTTCCTTATATATGAGAGATTCTAGTTTTTAAGTTTTTATTTTTAGTAATTTTAGAGAGCGCTCTTGAATACCAGTGATATTTATTGAGAGTAGGGAATTAGATTGGCCTTATTTTCCAGAGTAGTTTTTAATTGTCTAGGTTATTGATTTATCAACTGAAAGACACTGTATGTCTAGAGGTTATTCTTATTCACTGATAAAAATAGTTCATTCTTGGGGCCAGCAGACGACATAGCAGTTACATTGCTGCACTCCCACATGGCCAACCACAGTTTAAGTTCCTGACCCAGTGGCTTGAAAATCAAGTAAGGTATGTGTGCGTGAATGCCCAAGACCCTGGCAGGAGAAAGGAGGAGAGGAGATTGCAGCGTGTCCATCTCCACTGGGGTATGATTTCTCATTTTCCCTCTCACTGACTCTGTCTCTCTCTCTCTCTGGAGAGTTCATGCACCCTAAGGAAAAAAATCTTAAAAAAAAAAAAAAAAAAAAGAGAGAGAGAGAGAAAGAAAAAGAATAGTTCATTCTTCTCCACAAGTAGGAGCATTCATTAAATATATAAGTAAATAGACAAAGTCAAGGGTACATTATTTTTAACATTTTAGAAACATTTTTGTGAAGTGTGAGCTCGATAGGTACACAAGTTCTAAGTATAAACAGTTTAATTTTCACAAAGTAAACACACAGTTTCTGTATCAAGAACTAGAATATTACCTGTACCTCAAAGATCAATGTAATTTACTCTTAAAAATATATATCCTTTATAATTAAGGTATTTACGCAGAACTAGCTAGAAAAACTTAAAGGAAGCTATTATTTCTTTTTTTGAAAGAAGACAATTTATAATTCTTTATATTAATTTATGTTAGTAGTATTTGGCACAGTAGTTGTCTAATAATGCTAAATAATTGGGTGTTGCATGTGTTAAGTTTTGGACTTACGTTGTACAAGGTTAATTTTTCAATATTTCCATATTTGAAAAATGAGATTAATGATTACAGAAAATAGCTTCCATCTAAAATTTTCAAGATCCAATAATACAATAAACTTGTTTAAAATTTGGATTACTTAAATATTGTCTTGTAAAACATTGTTATTTTACACATAAAGGACTCGAGGCGCATGATTATGATATTTTCTTTGTCATGTTTGCAGATAGTCTTCCAACCTCATTTCCCAGGAATTTCTGGTTTTTAAGATGATTTAAATAGAGAGCATATGCATTCACCACATATTGATTATTAGTAAAATTTTGCGTGTTCCATCAGCAATTTGGTGGATATAAAAACAATGGTTTTCTGTATTTTGCACAGCACTGGGACTCTGCAAAATGTCTCTGGGGGTTCTTTGATGTCTAGACAGTTTAAATTATGCCTGCTCCCCTGCCTCCAAATTCCACCCCTGTTCTGCTTCAGGGGTTGTGGGAAATGAAAACAAACCAGGAGGGTTCCACAACCCTCCGGTCTAGGGGGAAAAACAAACAAGTAGAATAAGCTGTATATCTACCCTGGCAGGTGTAGAGGCAAGGACCCAATTATAGAGGATGGAAGAAAGAAAAGGATTGGAGCAAATATTTTTCTGTTCATTCACTTCTAACTATATTTATAATGTGGAAATACACATTCATTATGAATAAAATGAAAATCTTATATTGAGGAAGAAAATTGAAATAACCTTTTACCCCAGTGCTACGTTCTTCTCTCCTGTCTTCTCCATAGGTAGCTAAATCTAAGACTTTGGTGTGTTTCCTGTGTATTGTCCTATTTTGTGAAATAGTGAGATAAAGAATTGTGTTTTAAGTTGGAAAACTAACTTTCTTTTTTCTTTTTTTTTTTTCTTTGTTTTCCTTTTCCTTTGTTTCGGGATGTCATGGTTCTTCAAATTCATCTTGTTAGAAAGTAAGTAACTTTTGACATTTCAGAAATTTTTTTGTTAAAACATTGATGTTTTATTACTTTATGTACACATAAGACAAATTTCCCATAAATTCACTGAAAATATATATTATTGAAAATTATGCATGGATTTCAAATTTTTCTTGCAGCAAAATAAACTATGTTTTAATTAAATATAAAACTATTTAAATTTTAAAATAATTATTTAAAATTAAATAATATTTTAATTCAATTTTGTATGTATGTTTTCCTCATACACAATTATATACATATGCTATTGCAAAATTTCTGTTGCAAAACTTTTTAATTCTTTATTTTTTTTTCTTTTGGAGATGTTTTTGCTACAGTGCGCGTGCACTCTCCAGAGAGATAGCAAGAGACAGAGAGACAGAAAGTGAGAAATCACCCCCCAGGGGGTATGGCCATGCTGCAATCCCTTCTCCTCCATTCTCCTCTTGGGATCTTGGGCATGCATGCACGTGTGCCTAGCGTGAGTTTAAGCCACCGGGTCCAGGACTTGAACCGTGGTCGACTACATGGGAGTTCAGAGACATAGCCATTATGTTAACTGCTGGTCCCCAAAACTTTTTAATTGTGAAGTGATTAACTTTTGCATTAACTATGATGAAAATGTTTGGAATATATTAAAAATAAATACTATGCAAAATGTGTGCATGTTATCTAAGAACACAGACTTAAAACATATTTGCCTCATCTCTGAACTCACCATAATCACTGTTTTCAGTGTATGTGTACACATTCGCTAATGTCATATATTTGCTAATTATGTTTTTTTCTGAATATAAATATAATAATCTATAAATAAGCTTTTATTTATTCCTGTTCAGTAGGCATTTAATTAAAACATATATATCTTTAGGGAAAAAAAAAAACAGTCCAGGTTTTTCAAGCTTTATGGAATTGATGAAAATAATAGCAGTAAGTAAATGGTACAAAAGATTTTAAAAATTATATTTCCCTATTTATATTTGCATTGGATGAATCAGTTACCTTTTAGTATGCAGCTAGTGCTTTTGATACTTTTTAAATTTGTTTTAAATAAAGGAGACAAGAATAGTCAGTTTTTCTCTTTCCCAAAAAGAAATGCAAGGGAAGGTCCAGCAGGAAGCGTAGTGGTTTAGGCACTGGACTCCCATATGGTCAACTGTGGTTTGAGTTCCAGACCTGCTGACTTGAAACTCACATTGTTGGCCTTGTGTGTGTGCATGCCCAAAATCCAGAGAGGAGAATGCAGGAGAAGGGATTCTGACATGGCCATCCCCCTTTTCTCACTTTCTCTCTCTTTATCTCCCTCTGTGGCTTTGGCAGAAATCTCCCACAGCAAAAATCTCTCTCTTAAAAAAAAAAGAAGAGCAAGGGATATACTTAAAACTATATGACTAATGAGCACGTGATTTGAATTAGAAAACTTACATTTGATTACAAAATATTATCTTAGTCTGCTAAAATGCAAATGTGTAGTTTTGACATAAAGCAAATGTCATGCGTGTTTTGAAAAAATTTTGGGAAACTCAGCAGACATTAATACTTTCAGAGCTGTATTGTGATGTGATTGTGAATTGCATATTAAAAATTTTCCCATAGTAAATCTTGAGCTTATTGAGTTAATAAATGGTTTAATAATATATTCATGCTCAATAGAGCTTATTATTTGTATAAAACCGAGTGCTTATTATGTAGGTTTGAAGCAAACATAGCATTAAACTACTACTTATAGTAGTCAGTTCATCTTCTCTAATTATCCTTGGTTTACTGTACTTTAGAAAGAAAATGTAAATTTTGGTGATATTATTGTTCAGTATTTCTTAGTTGCCTTTAAATCTGAATTTTTCAGTGCTAAATTCTTAGACTCATAGGTGTTAGGATCTCATGAATAAAGAGAAGGAAGAATATGATAAGGTTTCATGTTAGGTGGGCAATTTTATTGCTATGTTTTAAAAAGTCGACATAGTGTCGTTTTATGTATTGGAGAGTCTATTTTACTTCTGTTAAAATCTTCTTGCTGACCCCCTATGGGAAATCTGTATTTCTGACAGTTTCACAAAATTAAAACTCCCAAACTGGCATAATCATTCATAGCTTAAAATTTTCCATACTTTCACCTAAAGCACATAATGTAAAAATATATATTTTGCAGTGTTCAGTATAAAATGTATTGCATTATTTATCTGGAATTTATTCATAGAGAGACATTTCCAGAGAGATGAATATATTTTACTTTATAGGTATTCCTGGGCCCACTTTAAATATGAGTAAAAATCTTTTGTGAGGGAAAATAATGAAATGCGGTCGGTAAGCTTGTAAGAGCTTCATGAGGAAAGATATTACATAAGCACACAGCATTATTACCATGTGTGCTTCAGTGTTACAACACCATTGTTCTATGACCAAATTTATGTTAAGACTGTTGTTCCCTGTCAGACCCAATGGAATCATATTTATTTGTTGGCACAGGGAAGCTGCTTCCTAAAATAATAAAGAGGGTTCATATTATTATAATCCTTATAAACCTTTATGATTATGATGTGTATATATACTGACTTGTTATTAACCATATTCTGGCAACTCAGCACCTTGAACCTTTTTTGTTTTATTGGTGAGTTTCGTAATAAGTCAGAGATTTGATAATCCTGGTTTTCGGAACACTTTTACATAAAAATATGTTTTTATCCTCCAAATTCATAGTTTGAAAGCATACTATCTTAAAGGCTTTCTGGTCAGAGGATAGTCTGGATTAAATGCCCATAAGTGGCAAGTAGAGTGGAATAGGGCTTCTAATCAAAACTGATTTGGTCAAAAATTGTGATCGTATAGCATGTTTGGAAGTACAATACATATGGAAACATAATTAAATGAAAGCAATAACTATAACTCTAAATGCTAGCTTGCAAAATTATTAAGTTTGCAGACAAAAGACAAAAATAAGCTTAAAAAATATATATATGTAATATGTTTTATAAACACCTTTTCAAGTGTATGCATATATTCAGTAATGTTTGTATGTATATGCTTTGATATTTTAATCAATAGTTTAGTTTGACTTCTTTAAAAAAAGATTTCATAATTCAGTCACTTGTATTTTTCCTCTAGAAAATAATTATTAACTGGGCATAATCCCCCACTACATATTTTTTAAATTTGATATATCTGAGCAAAGGATGTCATTGTAGAAACTGTATTGGAGATATAAACACAGATACCCATTCTTATTTGGCCATGTGAGAAATGCAGTCCTGCAAGTAACTTAAGTACTTATAATTTCAAATCAGTCCTGCCCTGGTTTCTTATTATTCTTTTGTTGCTTTTCAACCTATGGGGTGGGACTGCCCTTGAACTTGTTTTACTTTTTCTTTTTTTTTTTTTTTTTTTGATCATTGAAGTGCAACCGTCAAGTTGTCTGTAATATTTAAAAACCTGGGCTTCGAGATGTTGTTTATAAAATAATGCTCCAGAAATGTTTGGCTTTGGTTTCTTTAACATATAGTATTGGTTGCTTTATGAATAAAAGCATAATTTCAATTCAGGAGACTTTTTTCTTGAAGCCTATAAGACAGACAGATGCATTCTATTAACTTCGGTGAAACTAGACTGGCCCGTAATTGCAATGTAGATGTTTTTGGGATTGGGAGGATATTTTAAAAAGGCATGCAAGGTTTGTTTGTTTGTTTGTTTGTTTTTTTAAAGCAACTCAGAGGACAGTTTTGCCACAGGAGCTACACCTCAAACTGCTTCATTTTGTTCACATTTTTATTTTCTAGTGGAACTTCTCCATTAGCCTGTCTGAATGCTATGCTTCACACTAACACTCGAATAGGGGATGGAACATTCTTCAAAATTCCTGGAAAGTCAGGCCTCTATGCTCTTAAAGTAAGTTGTATTGACCTGCGTAGTGTGTCTGTTAAGTTATCACATGTGAAGGTAAACAAAATTACATTTGGGTGTTGGATAGAAGAATGACTCCTTTGCCTTCTAAATGTTTTCAGATGTCTTAACAGTGATTCCCTATTAGGAATAAACAATGACATTTTTCTTTAAGAAAAGCATATCTGTGGTTTTACTCTATAGTATATGGTAATGGAAAATAGTTGTGGCCTTCTTAACATTTTTTCGATTCTTTAATATTTATAGGGAGGAGTGTAATGGATCATTAGCCATCAGTTTAAAATCATCGCAGTTGTCATAAACACTTTGACCTAATGACTACCAGTTGATGGTCAGACTTCCTATCTGTATGCATTTCAACTATTTTAATAAAAGAAATTACGCATTCTTCTTGAAAACTTACTAAAATTAAGTATTCAATTTTAAGACAAATGGTGATCTCAAAGCCTTACAGTATTGCACATGCATTACATAAGAAGAATCGAGAAATAAAAAGCCTCAAATAACTGAGTCTTAATTATTTTAGTGAATTCTTGTTCCCTTCTAGAATTGGAAATGCCATCTGAATGGAAAATTCCAGAGGGCAAACAGCTTATGGTTTTGTAACTTGGAACAAGTAAATTTAGTGTACTATGCCTTACAAATGAAAGAGAAATCATGGCTTTAATGATGGATTATATTTAGAGTTAATTCCATCGAGGGATTTTTTTTTTGGCCAAAGGTCATACCTGGCAAAATAAGTAGGAATAAGCAAAGATTTTCCTCAGCCACCAAACATCAGGAACTAGCCACTGTATGTTTCAGAAAATAACACAACTTAATCAAAAAGACAGTTTCCCAGTTGCTTTTTGTGGCTGCTTGGGTGTTTAATTTATATATTAAAATGTTGAGTCATTAAGGTGTTTCTTAACGTTCTTAAGGATGTAGAATTTAAAAACAAATGCAGACAACTTCTGTCAAGAGGAAACTTTCTTGTGTGTGTGTGTGTGTGTGTGTGTGTGTGTGTATGTGTGTGTAGATTTTAAAAATTTAGTCAAAAAAGTCAACAGTGGGAATGAGCTTTTCCCAGGTTTTTTTTTTTTTTTTTCATAAAGTTACTTTACATTAAAAAGTAAATAAGTATTGAAATTCCAAGTTGAAAATAATTATCATGCTTTGGGATCTAAAAGTGTTTTGAATGTTTTTAGTTGCTATTCATCTCATTATTACATTATTAAAAATACTCATCATTTTAAAAATATAATATAGAAAGAGGAGTCATCAAGCCCAGCGGACGGCACATTGGATATAGTCTGTGAGTCTGAATTGGATGGCACAGAGATGGCGGAGGCTAATGCCGAGGGGGAGGAAAATGGAGGTAAGTGTGATGGACTTTAAAGTACAAACTATTGTTCTTCTAAAAGTTATGCAGAATCCCAATAACTCATTGAGTTTTCCAACTTAATGAATACAGTTTTCTTCTTTATTTTTACTATATGCTAAAATGTATTATCAAGCAGTTTGATTCAAAATGGATTGCACCTAAGTAAAGTATACAGTTCCTTGCTTTTGGATTATTCTTTTTTTTAAGAGTATATGTTTCATTAGGTAATTTTCTTGAGTGTTATCTGTAGTGTGTGTATTCCCTCTGAATGGCGTAAAGGTTATAGGAGGTGTTATTCTTGCAGTTTTTATTCATGGAAGGACTGAGAATGCCAGTATCTTGTTACTAAGTATGCCAGTTTTTCCTGATCACAAGTAGTTTTGCAAGAGTTTTTAATCCTTGGCTTACCCTTGGAAATGAAGCTGAGTTTTATCATTCCTTGCAATGCAACAAGGGCCAAATTTAAGGTTTTTCCTTGTTAAACACTTTCGAGAAGTGAGTGACCCTTTCACAATTCTAAGGGAGCATTTTCTACCTCTGCATTCTATACATATTAATGCATTTCTAGCTTTCCCAAGACCGTTGCATTAGTTTCCTGTTGGTATATGTAATTCCGTACTGCAATTGTGGCAACCCTCTGTCTCACAAAAAAAAGCTGTTGTGCTTTCTTCTGCCTCGCCCACTGGTTCCACCAGTGGACCCAGATCATGATTTGGGAGGATGACTGTGCAATTAAAGCCTCTGTCAGTGGACTCATAGGAATCAGTAAATTATTATTAAACAAGCACACTTTTAAAGATCCTTGCAGAAATATCGTATTTCAGCAATAACCCAAAGCCATTCATTTTATTAATGGCCATAGGTGTCCCTTTGTGCGCTCTCTGCATGCTGACAGAACACTCCTGCCCTTAACACTGGGGTGATTTCCGATAGGCCTGTAAGACTGATACTGCTGCAGTTCCTATCTGATCTGCTGCAGAGGTTGTGAATTTAACATAGGAAGCACAATCTGCAGCAGAGGTTATGAATTTAACGTAGGAAACACCGATTTCTATCTTACTAAAACGGCTGCACGCTGCTTTATAACTAATGTTTACCTACTTTCATTTGACTTGATGTGCCTATTTCTATACTATTGAAAAGTTACTGCCTCCCTCCACTGCTATGGTAGTGCTCTGAACCTTGGCAGATTTTTCATGGTTAGGGGGCAAGGCAGAGATACACAGTAATTCCTGGCTTTTTAGAAGGACTGTTGAATGGTATACTCTTTCTTTCTTTTAAAGTTTTTAGTGGGATGAAAGGGAATGTCTTTCATTTTCTTTCTTCTTTCTTTCTTTCTTTTTTTTTTTTTTTAAGGCTATTCGGATAGGGTACACTCATTCACAAGGAAGAGACAGAGAGAAAAAAAGTGAGAAATAAGGCCTTGGAAGGATGACCACACTACAGTGGTCATCTTCTTTTCCACTCTCCTCTTAGGATTTTGGGTGCACACATACCTATTGTGATTTTTAAGCCACTGGGTCCAGAGCTCCAACCCTCGTTGGCCCTGTGGGAATTCAGTGCTGTAACCACCTTGCCACGTGCTGGCCCCAGATCCTATTGTTTTGTCCCGTTTGCCTGAGCACTCCCGTGCTCCCTCAATGCTCCCTCTGTGTTTATATTGACCTTCTACTATGTGCCAAGTACTGCTCTTGACATTAAAGTTATCGAAGTAAAAAATAAACAAATCTCTCATCAAGCTTATTTTTATTGAGAGGCAATGAACAAACTGAGTATATAAAATTTATAGGTTATTCAATGGTAACAAGTAGTATGGAGCCAAAGAAGGCAGGAAGAGTAGGGGAGAGGAGTACATTTGAGAAGGGAATGAGGGACAAAGTATTTAGGGGAGAGTTATGTAGAGGAAACAGTAATCAGAAAAGCTTTGAGACAGTAGAAAACCTGGAATGTTCCAGATATATAGCAAGAGGCCAATGTGAATGGGTGACCAGAGTGAATGGGAAGTATTGGTAAGATTCAATGTTACGCGGGCCCAGTTAGATAGTGCCTAGATATTGGCTTTTGTTTTTAGTAAAATATTAAGCCAATATAGAGTTTTGAGCTATAGTGATTTCACTTAGATTTTAGCAGGATCACTAAGTACAAGAAAAATATAGGTGCAAGGATTAAAAAAGGAAGACCCATTAGAAAGCGCTTGCCATCATTTTTTATTTTAGAGAAAGATTTTTGCTATCAGGTACCTGCGCTCACTGGAAAGACAGAGACAGAAAGAGAGCAACAAATTATCCTCCCCCAAGGGGGGGTGGCCATGCTGCAATTCCTTCTCCATTCTCCCCTTGGGATTTTGAGCACACATGCACACACACCCAGCGTGAGTTTTAAACCTCCAGGGCTGGGATTTGAACCACAGTCAACTATGTGGGAGTTCAGTGATATAACCATTATGCCATCAGTTGGTCTCTCTTGCCATAATCTTGAGGAGAAGTGATGGAGATCTGAGTGAAAGGAGTAGTGGTGGATGTGAAGAAAAGTGATTGTATTTCAGATATATTTGAAGGAAGATCTAACAGGAGCTGCTGACAAATGAATGTGGATGTGGCTTGAAGAAAGAAGCTGGGGATAATTCTAAGGTTTGAGTGTGAGCAAGTAGAAGAATAGCATTACCTTTAGCCTATATGGAAGAGTCTATAGGAGAAGCAGTTTGAGGCAGATGACATTTGATCAGGAGCTCAGTTTTGGACATACTCAGTATGAGGTTCTTTTCCAATGTCCAGGTGGCTCTTTTAACTGAAGTTACAAGTCTGAAATTTGTGGGAATTCAGGAGTTCTTGAATTTTAAGAGGTTGAACACATTGTAGAAAACAGCAAATGTGGGTGAGGGTAAATTGACTTGAGAACATGTTTTTTTTTTTTTTTTTTTTTGTTCTGGAGACCAGTGAAGCAAGTGTTTCTTGGGAGGAAATGACTACAGTATGTCAATGCTTTTGATATGTCAGGTTATAAAGATCAAGAAAGTACCACTGCATTTAGCTTTGTGAAGATTTTACTGAACTTGACAATGACAGTTTTTTGTAGGATAGCAAGACTGAACGGTATGAATTCGAGAGTTTTGAGAAGAGAGATTGGATACCATAAGTGAGAGGAGATAGTTTTGTAGAGTTCAGGAGAAGATACAAAATGTTTATTAAGAATCTGACAGTATTAGTGACACTCTTACAATTATTGATTCTGACTTAAATATGAAGACAGTCAACACATATTTGCATTGTTTTCCAGTCATGCTCAGGACAAATATACAAGCACACAGTAGGTACACAGTTAGATTTGACCAGAGCTAGGGCTTTACCAGGTGTGTATGATAAAGCTAAAGAAAGAGTAATAAAGGAATTAAAAATATACTAAATGGAGAAGTTAAGATGAATGTAAAGGTGAATGAAGACACATTGTGTGAAGGATGGTGTGAAGAAGGAAGCCTCATTGTGGTGGAAGGATTTTGTGTCCCAAAGAAGAGGAACTATTAGGTCATCAGAAAATTTGTGGTACATTTTGTACAGGAAAATGTAGAAAAATACATCATTACTTTTATGATGACCTAATAGAAGCATCGGTGATATGAAAGTAGGAATATATGGCATGAATTTAGGGTATTATTACGGAACGTATGTCTGAGATGCAAGGAAAGAAGGGGATTGGGTTGAAGGCTGTCACACATGGTTAGGCATTGTGCATACTTTTCAGAGTTGTCTGAATGGAGAGACCATCAGTGAGACTAAAACTCAGCACCCCTCCACTTCCCCAGCCTACTACTATGGAATGAAGCCGAGTCTACATGCAAGAAAGATTATATTTACACAAAGATGTAAAGGCTGGTGGTGGTTCTGCATAAGATATTATCTGCATGGACATTGATAAAGCTAGTATGGACAAGGTGGTGACTTTAGGAGCTACAATTTTCAAAAAACAAAGACTAAGCGAGGAGTTGGTAAAGAATACAGCAAGGAGGATTAGTTGATAGTATAGTCTGATGACATAGGGTACAGTGCTGGAGCATCTAAGGAGCAGAGAGGGAGAATGTTGGAAGAATGCTGAAGAGATTATAGGTCACCTACCCATTGCAGGCCTGGTGGTACAAGAGATGTGGAAAAGGAAAGGGTGACCACTTGAAAGTGTTTTAGGAGCAGTAGTGTCCGTAGGAGAGAGACAGGTTTTGTAGATTAAGATATGAAGAGAGTGCTCAGAGACAAGATGGAGATTGCGAGATTCTGCTAATGACTGATCCTGAAGTCCAGAGAAATAGTGGAAGGGTTTTAGTAGTTGGAAAAGGGTAGGAGGTAGGGTGAGAAAACTCAACCAATAATTAAACCAAAGCCAGGGAAAACAAACTCCCCTAATGTGAAATGTGAAGAGGTACTTCACAAAGTAACACATACCCACACATATCCAACTAGTATGACCAAATTTAGATATCCTGGCCTTTCCTTTGAAGTTCCATTAAGGAAATTGATTCAGAGAATCACTGAAAAAATCATAAATAACTTATTTTCTTGAGTATTCCTTGACTTGTCTACTTTTGCAACTTACTGCAAAACCACAAATGCTTTGTGTAGGACAAGTATATTTCCTATCCATGTAAGTACCAGTGTTTTATTTCTTTGTATATAGCCCATAAAATCTAGCTCAGGAAACAGTTTCAAATCTAGATGTTGAAAATCTATTGAGTCCTTACAATTACCAGTCTTTGTAAACTGTTTACATGCATGTTCTTTAATCTGCACCATGTTCCTGTGAGTTAATCAATATTTATTGGCTGGTTTTTTTTTTTTTTTTTTTTTTTTTTTTTTTTTTTTTTTTTTTTTTTAACAAGTGAGAAACAAACTTAGAGACTTAAAGAAGTTAAATGTCTTGTCCAAGTTGCAAGGACAGTTGTCTGTTACGCTGAAGGCCTGATCCTAACCATTGTGATGCTCTGCCTGGAACCACAAGATTACAAATTAGTCAGTGATTTTTTGATACAGCTTGCCTTTCCCACATTAGTCATAATCTATTCTGTTCATAAACTTGAAACTTTTTTTTTTTCCTTTTTTTTTTTTGGAGAGGTTTTTGCTATAGGGCGCGTGCGCTCGCCAGACAGACAGAGAGAGACAGAGAGATAGAAAGCGAGAAATCACCCCCCGGGGGGATGGCCACGCCACAATCCCTTCTCCTCCATTCTCCTCTCGGGATCTTGGGCATGCACGCACACGCGCCTGGCGTGAGTTTAAGCCACCGGGTCTGGGACTCGAACCACGGTCGACTACGTGGGAGTCCAGCGACATAGCCATTACACTAACTGCTGGTCCCAAACTTGAAACTTTGACAAGAAGGGACCGGTGGCTTATCAAAATGAATGAGTGGAATGCCACATGATTGCTTACAGGTCAATTTAAAAGTACTAGGAAACTGAACTGCTTTGGTGATTTGCTTGTTTACTGTGTTTCTAACACATAGTTGATGCAGAAGTTGGAATGGATATATTTCCATACTTCTTACAGCTATACATATATACTTTGAAAATATGAACAGAAAGAGAAGGTGGGGTGCAGGTGCAGATGTGTATGAGGCATAAAAAGGGAAGGGAAGGGACCAGCAGTTAGCATAATGGCTATGTCGCTGGACTCCCACGTAGTCAACCGCGGTTCATGTCCCGGACCCGGTGGCTTAAACTCACACCAGGCGCATGTGCGTGCATGCCCAAGATCCCGAGAGGAGAATGAAGGAGAAGGCCATCCCCCTGGGGGGTGATTTCTCGCTTTCTATCTCTCTGTCTCTCTCTGCCTGTCTGGTGAGTGTACGCACCCTATAGCAAAAACCTCTCCAGAAAAAGAAAAAAAAAAAAGGAAGGGAAGAGAATAGTAGAAAAGGGGAAAGAAGGGGAGGGGACCCCCTACACCTGGTTTCAAAATGTTTGCTTTTTATTGTTACAAGGTGTGTGTGCTTGCTAGGAAGGAGGGGAAGGGAAGAGAGAGGAGGGAAGCAGTGAGAGAACTCCCCCCATGTGGTCATGTCACAATCATTTTTCTGTTATTTCTCCATTTTGTCAGAATTTTGGGTGTGCATTCCTAAGTGTGCCCAACATACTTTTGAAGCCACCTGGAGCAGGATTCGAACTGTAATTAACCATGTGGAATCCGGTGCCCAATGTGCAACACTTAACTGCTGTCCTCCCGTGCCAGCCTCAGTTTTTATACATTTATTCACTTCCCTGTCTCCTCTTTCTCCTTTTGCGTGAAATGGTGAAAAGTATTGAGGTGAATAATAGCCATCAATTGGTAATATACCTTTGATACAATCAAAGCAGTAAGCCTCTGCTACCAGAGAGTTATTTATTATTAATAAAGATTAATTGCCGTTTGCCATACCATTAAGGAGGTAAGCAAAGAGGTATTTAATAAGAAAGCATTTTACAAAAGCTGATAAGAAAAAAAGATCTTAGTTTGATTTTAATTATTAACGCTTGCATCCTTAGTTAAGATAATAGTAAGACTTTAATCCTCTGCTTGGAATCAATTGATCAGGAAAACAGATTCTTTTAAAATGGGAGATGCTTTGCCAAGATAGTTTTCTTTAAAGCTTTGTTTAAATTTTTTGCAGTGTGAGAAAAGCTCTATATTATTGATTATGGAATGGTTATGTGCATCTTTCTTTGACTTGTGAACAATTCCTCAAGTTAATAAGATTTAGACATATAGACTTGAGAAACTAAACTGTTCACATTGTACAAGCTAAGCTCTAGAGATCGAAGAGTGATTTAGGTGAATCTTTTGATATATCTGTGTTGACAACCCATGACCATTTATGCCTATATAAGTATAGATCTGTGTCACCCAAAGAAAATATTATGAATTTTATGGTCTATTTTAGTCAGAGATTTATGGGCATGTTTGTGTCTGAGTTGTTTTCTGAGCATAATACATTGGTATATCATGAGTTTCCTCTCACATATTAAGTTGACTTACAATGCATTGCTGGTCTGCAGAACACATACATATTTTATATAAAATGATACCGTCAGTAGACAATCTTCACTGTCTTCATCTTCCACTTATAAATTGTTAATAGTAAAAAAAAAAAGTATGTTCTTTTGTAGCCCTAATCCATTTTATGTTTAAGATCAACAGCAATCAACCTATCTATCTGTCTGTCTATTCATTTATTTTAATGAAGACACTGGAGAATGTGCAGTTTTCATCCATAGGTATCAAAACCAGTTCTGCTTGCTATTAACTCTAATGGCTTTCAGAAAGGAAGCAGCACTCCAGCAAGGAAATTAGTATTTTAAAAGTCTGTTTCAGAAAAGAAAGAAAGGAAAAAAAAAAAAAACAAAAACATGTATCTTATGATGTAGACCTTAGATCCCAAGGTAAATAATGATTCCAACATTTGAAGAATTTTATACGGTCCTTTTCATGATTCTTTATGACCAGTTTTTTTTTTTTAAGTGAATTTCTGATTGTGTGATTCTTGGCAGAGTTGTGTTAACCTAATGAAACATTATTCAGCCCGTTCTTTGTTTTCATTGGCTCAGAGGCCACAGTTTGAGGGGTCTTTTATCGAAAGTGAAAAGTGCTTCAAGGTGGCGTGAAGTGTCTGGATAGGATCTTGATTGAGACAGTAGTTCCACACAGATGAGGAGCTTCGTGGGGGAAATGAAGAGCATACTGATAAAGGTTCGCCGAGCTCTGGGAGTAGTCACACTGCCAGTTTATCTGGCAACAGTTTTATACAAGGGTGAGGGAAAAGAAGATAAGGGTGATGTGACGGTGGAGTTGTGAAGAATGTTTTGAGTAACTTTTGAAGATGTTTATGTATTTGGTGTTTCTTTCCTTGTTATTTTACTGGCCTTGTTTTGCTGCACGGTCTTCCCTAGTTTGCTATAAATGTTTCAAAGTGATCTTACTAGGATGATGTATCTGCATCTTTATGTCCAGGATGGTGGGGGTGCATGGAGGTGCTGGCGAGGTTCAGAGTGTCCACAGCGGAAGACGAGAGCATGATTGGTTTCCTACTTGACAGATGTTTCTAAAAATCTTGTAGGTGAAAGAAGGAAATTCCTTCAGTGTCTATCCCAGATCCCTTGATTTTCTTGGGTTAAGCTAATTTGCCTTTTATCCAATATGGCTGCCTTTAAGTCAACAACTTTTTTAGCTTATGAAGACACCTGCTCTACATTGGTGGCCTAGAGAAACTGAAGCATGTACAAATTATATTGTTTTAGCCACACAGAGGAAAGAATACTTTTCACAGTAAGAAATGACCATTGGCAGGATATAAAACTTCCGCTGCCCACTCTTTCTTGTTCTCTATTCTTTCATCCCAGCCCACAGATTTCATAGTTCATGGAGGATTGAGGGATTTCAAATGATCTTGCAGTCCTGGATTGCCTCTCATGCCAGCAATTTACTTAAAGTGGTAAATTCAATTAGGCATCACTCTAATAGTAGAAGTGCAGAGGGATGGAAACCTTACTCTCCCTTATATTTGTCTCATGGTATTTTTGATAACCCTTTTTGAGAACATTTTTTTTTCCTCTGTGCTTTTAATTCAACTAATTTCTTCTTGTTTTCCCTCTCTGATGATGGATCCCAGCTGGTCATTATCTAGTGACCGCTCCCCACATCTTAAAACTTCTCCAAAGGACTTAACTGGACTTTTCAAACATTACTTACAGATACTCTTCATTCTTTTATCCCACTAGGGACTTTTTTTTTTTTTTTTTTTACATAATTCCCCTTGAACTGGTAACTTTGTTCTTGTGTAAATGGATTTTATTCAGTTTTAACAGTCCAGAGTCATGGAAGAAAAGAGATTTCCTTTTAATTGCAGATAAATAACCAATTTAAGTGTACTTTCCCCTCTGTTCTTATGTTAGGAGAAAAAATTTTCATAATATAAAGTTTGGAAAGACAGTGTGATCTTATCATAAAAACAAAAATAATTACAAAAATTAAAGATATTCCTCCAATTACTCATCTTAACTAGCCATTTATTTCTGTTTGATTTTTATAGACTGTTTCATATATGTGAACAAAGCACCCATGTTCTTTAAAAAAAGTCACTTTTTCATTGATCCCAGGTAATCCATTCTTTCTTTTGTTTTTAAAATGAACATGCTTATCTATTTCTCAAACAGCCACTTGGACACCTTCCCTGACTCCCTTGTGTTGTACACTGGTGCTGATATTTTGTACATTGAAAAATGAAAAAAGTAATTAGTAATAATACCCAATAGTGAGGCACTTACCCTTGACCCATGCCAACCTTTTTCTGATAGCCTTTCCGTGCACTTTTCTCTTTGTCTTATTTTCTAGGCCAATTACTTTATTTCTGTGCAGCTGTCTCAGGAACCTGATACAGCGTGGAAGAACACAGGTGTTGTGCCAGTGTAAAAGAAATAGCCTCTAATGGTTTTCTTCAACACAAGCAGTCTTTTGATATTCATCTCCATCATTCGGAGACAAATTGCCTTATTTTTTCTTTGGTAGGAGGGGAGTTTGATGGTTAAAGCTGGTACATGTGGGATATGATATTACTACAAAATATATTTATTTTTGGTTTGAGTTTTCTCTTTTACTGTCTAAGATTGAAGGAATATTTTTATGACTATCTTGAGATGTTAGTATAGCTACATTGACCTGGCTAATGAAGTGAGTGGTTGCAGAGGATTCTTATAGCTATATCTTCAGGGTATGAAATGTTCTTCCTAGTTACCTGGGGAGCTTCAGTGTTTTGCTCACTGCAAACCGAAGTGTTTGTTTATGAACCACTGGTGGACATGGTAATGAAGTTGTTTGATATGTAATGTGGTCCGTTCTGTGACAGGTGAACATGATCTGCAGTATTTGCTATCAGCCACCTGAATCATTGAGGGCCCTGGCATGTACTTCTGATAGCAGCATGTTCTTACAAATATACATATCTGATATAGTTGTCATCCAATTCATCATTTTTCTTGGTTTATTGGTTCTTTTTCCTGAAAACTTCTAGAGGCCAGCAGGTGGCATAGTGGTTGAGGTGCAGGGACTCCCACATGGCAGACCACGGTTCATGTCCAGGATCTGGTGGCTTGCTTTCTCACTTTTCTTCTCTCTCCCTTTCTCTTCCTCTCTCTCGTGAGCAAATTAATAAATAAATAAATAAAACTTAAAAAACCTTTTCTAAATAAGAGTGTTGAATTGGGCGAATGAAGCAGGTTATAAAATACTATTAAAATTTCAGTTATAAATATTTTAGACACAAAAATATTGTTAGAAATATTATCAAAAACATCAATAATTGATGCTGTTTAGATCCCTTCTTTGAAAATTGTGTAGGGAAAAATTGCTATTTCCATCATTTTGTTGCTAGTATTGCTCTATTTAATTGCTGGCTTTCCCTAACACCTCATATCCTTTGGATGTTTTCTGAATGCAACAAGGAAAATTGTTTAAACCCAAATACCTGTAACTATCCTGAAGTGGGGAATATTGCTAGAGAGGGAAGCTCATTTTAGACCAAATCCAAAAAAGAATAGGGAATTATCTTTTTTTCTGAAATAAATGGAATTCAGCAAAGATTTAATTGGGGTCATATGGGTTTCCTTACTCTTTTTTTAGCTTTCTTTTACAATATTTGTCATGTATTTTGTTACTGTATATATACAGAGTGTCTGAAATACACAGTTTCAGATGTAAGCACTGTACATAAAACGCATGACAATCCAAATATAAGCTCTGTTGATTATTTGCCATCTGGGGATTCTTTTGAATTATCTGCTTATTGATCTTTTAAAATAAATTAAATTATCACTGCTAAGTTTTCACAGACATAATTTACCTAAGGTAGAAATGAATGGTTTTATACCATGGCTTTTTGAAAAAGTATTTAAAAATAATCCTTTTGGCCTTAAAATAAGGTCTTGGGTCTTATTCACTGTTTCCCCCCATGTCTTTTTTTATTTTTATTTTTTTAGGTTTACTTATTTATTTGTAGAGACAGGGAAGGAGGTGAAGATACTCCCACTGGGGAGTACTGGGCTTCTCACATTTCCGCCTCTCTGGAGGCCCACTGCCAGGCAGGGTCACGGGCAGGCCTGGGGTACTTCACCACATTCAGGTGGACATGGGATGTGAACTGGGACCCTTTCCATATGACTTCCAGGATCTAACAACAGCAAGCCTACTGCTTTTTCCACTCTGGTCAGGTTAGCCCCTGCATCTTCCACACTGCTTGATATGAAGAAATGTGCTTGATAAAAGTTATGCAATTGTATTAAATAGGCAAATAAACAGATACACTTCAAGATCTAACACTCTTAATATGTTATCAAATTATAACAGTGTGAGACACTGTTATCCCTTATATACTATGTACTCTTCAATTTAAATATTTTATTTCTAAAAAGCTTTATGAAGCCTACAATATATGCTAGGATTATTTCCACAGAAAACTTGTGATTGAGAGCATGTAATTTGATTATTTAGAAAGTTGAAAGGGTTGAGGGCAGCAGATGGCATAGCGATCATGTCACTGGATTCCCACGTGACTGACTGCAGTTTGAGTCCCAGACCCGATGGCTTGAAATCATACTTGGCATGTGTATGTACGTGTCTAAGATCCAGGGAGGAGAATGAAGGGGAAGGTATGGCGTGGCCACCCCCCAGGGGGGTGATTTCTCACCTGCCCTCTCACTGTCTCTATCCAGCGAGCACATGTGCCCTAAGGTAAAAACCTCTAAAAAAAATAAATAAATAAGAAAGAAAGAAAATTGAAAGGGTGTATTGGATAGAGCACTGACAGGAATGAAATTTGTCCAAGGATGCTCCCCTTGTGCCTTTATTAGACCTTTGAACACTCATCATCGGTTCCCCCAGATAGCCTGTCACTCACTAGGAGGCTCACTGGGACTTAATAGTACAAAATATTTGTGTTGCAATGACTGTATAATGTCCAGATCCTGGTCTGTGTTCTGGTTTTGGACTCATATATGTAGTTCCTGCCATTTTGCATAATTGTTGTGATTCTTAATTTTGACATTTAAATTTCATTAATTTTTATTTCCATATATAAACCTACTCAGCTGAGACTGTCCTCTTAAAATAAAGCAATGAGTAAGGTTGGCTGAGCTAAATTATCTGTAGTTAGTGACAGGTCATGTAGCTTTCTACAACTTGCATAGTAAGTTCTATGGTTTGGTTTATATTTTCCCTAATTGACTTCATAACAATTTTGTTTTAATTTAAGAAGGCTTCTATTTTCAAATTCTAAGCAACTCTCATTTTATTTACATTTTTCATAATAGAAACTAGCATTTCCAACCTCTGCTTCCTTGAATTCTTGTTAGAAACAGTGATTGAAAGTTAACTGGAAAATATTGGGTTGTCATAATGTTTTCTATGTTTTTTGCACAGAAAAACATAGAAAAATACATCATGACTTTCCTGACAGCTTAATAGGTATTTACATAATTTTAATAAAAAAAATCAAATTCAAAAATTTAGTTTAGAGACCAGCAGATAGTAGCAGTTATGTCACTGGACTCCCACATGGCTGACTGTGGTTCAAGTCCCAGACCTAGTCTCTTGAAAATCATGCTGGGCACGTGTGAATATGTGTCCAAGATCCCAGTAGGAGAATGGGGGAGAGAGGATTGTGGCAAGGCCATCCTTCGTAGGGGGTGACTTTTCACTTTCCCTCTCACTGTGTCTGTCTGTCTGTTTCTCTCTCTCTCTCTCTCTGGCGAACAAACATGCCCTAAGGCAAAAACTTCTAAAAACATTTAGTTTAATAAACATTTATTAATCAACTGCTCTGTGCCTATTTGCATATAAGTTGGTCCTTGAACTTTTGAGCCTGTGGCTGCCAGGGTGAACACCAGCACCAGTATTACAAGGACTGCCATGAATTAACACACCAAGTTCCAAAAAACATGCGCAGGAGGAAATACAAATCTGCTTCAGAGACTGGGATAGTCATGGAAGCTTTTGGAGAAGCTCTTTGAGTTTGGTTTGTCAAGATGAATTTGCCAAGCAGTGTAATGGGGAAGGGTATTTGGAGGTGAAACAGTCAGAAGTCCCACAACCACAGCAAGTAGATGCGTTCATGGAACACCAGAGCACTTCAGTTGCCTGGATGAGAGGAGATGAGAACTGGGGAGGCAGGCAAGATATGAGACTAGAAACGGAGATGGATCGAGTTGGCATCCTGATTTCTCCCTTTGTATCTTGGGTTAAAAGTCAGAATTATGACTGTCCTCGTATACACCTGTCATTGGATTCAGAGGGGACGCCACCCATGTCTTCTCTCTAGCACTGAACTTTAAAAATGCAAGCTTTAACCCATGTTTTCTAGTTCTTATATTTAGTACATGTGCTACAAAGTAAGCACGCACATTTTCTAGTTCAGAGGCCTTTCTAGCTGTATGGTGAATGCAACAATGGAGAGACAGAGACAACTTGAAGATGGAGAAAAAAAGACTGCGTTGTATAGTTTTACTGGAACGTAGTCACCATTTTCCTCCTGCTTTCAAGTCTGGCTAGTGGTCACCTATAATCTTTTACCCCCCTTTGCTTCCAGAACTTCTGTGGAGAGTATTTTGAGGGAGGGGTGTTGGAAATATGAGTGAGAGTAGAGGGAGAAGAGAGGTACACTTAATACCAGCAACTTAGGGGACCAGCAGTTAGCGTAATGGCTATGTCACTGGAATCCCATGTAGTCGGCCACGGTTTGAGTCCCGGACCCGGTGGCTTAAACTCACGCCAGGCACGTGTGCGTGCGTGCCCAAGATCCTGAGAGGAGAATGGAGGAGAAGGGATTGCGGCGTGGCCATCCCTCCTGGGGGGTGATTTCTCGCTTTCTGTCTCTCTGTCTCTCTCTGTCTTTCTGGTGAGCGCATGCGCCCGAGAGCAAAAACCTCTAAAAAAAAAAAAAAAAAAAAAAAAAAAAGAATAGGTCCAGTTTTGGGGACCAGCAGGTGGTATGGTGGTTAAGGCGCTGGACACTCCCACACAGCTGACCATGGTTCAAGTTCCATACCTGGTGGCTTGCTTTATCACCTTCCCCCCCCCCACCCATCTGTCTCTCTCTCTGTGTCTCTCTCTGGTCAAATTAAAAATAAATGAGTGGATAAATAAGTAATTTAAAAATAAAAAAAATACCAGCAGCTTAGCTTTTAACTCTAATTTTGGCTTTCCTAAATTTGATAGGCAAGTATAATATGCACAAAATAGTATTCTTGGGACCAGCAGTTAGCTTAATGGCTATGTTGCTGGACTCCCACGTAGTCGACCATGGTTCGTGTCCCGGACCCGGTGGCTTAAAACTCACGCTGGGCTCGTGTGCATGTGTGTCCAAGATCCCGAGAGGAGAATGGAGGAGAAGGGATTGCGGCGTGGCCATCCCCCCTGGGGGATGATTTCTCACTTTCTGTTTCTCTCTCTGTCTGGCGAGCACACGCGCCCTATAGCAAAAACCTCTCAAAAAAATAGTATTCTGTAATTTTTAAAGAATGTTGACTGATAATAGTTCCAGAGAGAACTGGTCTTGGTTTCATTTCCTCATCTTCAGTTCGTCCACCTATGAAAAGGGTCAGCGCTCTGGTGAAGATCGGAGGTATAAAGTCCTGGAATTTTGTTGTCATGACAGTGCACAGTTAGAAAATAAAAAAAGCTCCCATTTTCTTCTGAACGCCAGAAAGATATCACTTTCTAAGCTGCACGCCAGTGTTTGATATATATTGGATGAAACATCTGTCCTAATTCTTCAGTTTCCCCATTCCTGTTGTAATCTTACATGCAGAGGCTTTCCCCTGATCCGTTCTTTAACATTAATTTTTCTTGGCCTGTATTTCAGAGGCCAAATCCAGTCCCTCAGATAAATATTCAGTCAACTGTTTAAAATGAGCCCTTCATTACTTATTTAGCACATCTATTATTAAGAAAGCTGCAAGAATAAGTAAAAGTAAAGACTGAGTATTTGTCAGACTGTAAATCTACATGAATCCACACAGTCTAATACTCAGCATAGGCGAGGTTCTAGATTCAGCCACCTTCATGTTGTACATACGGCACATGAACAGATACAACAACGTATGTGCTTGTGTTAATGGTCTGTATTTGTTACACTCACAGTTCTTAGAGCCTATAGTTACAGTCCATGTACATCTCACTCATTTTCTTCCTTAAAAATAAGTTTATGTAGGGGCTAGCAGGTGGCATGGGGATTAGAGCACTGGACTCTCACATGTCCAACCACAGTTTGAGTCCCAGACCCAGCAGCTTGAAAATCACATGGGCATGTGTATGTGTGCATGCTCAATATTCCGAGAGGAGAAAGGGCTACATCATGGCCATACCCTCTGGAAGTGATTTCTGGTTTTCTTTCTTTCTGTCTCTCTCTGTGTCTCTGGTGAGTGCATGCTCCCTATAGTCAAAAATCTCATTCTTAAAATAAAAAACAAACAAACAAACAAACAAAACCCACCAAATATGTTTATTTAACTCAAAGGAGTAATCGCTTATAGATTTTATTATGTGTTGCATTTTACTTTTCTTTGAGGTTCTATATTTTATCAGAAGTAAATAATTAGGAAAAAAAAATGGCCTAACCCAGAAAAATAAGTGCCCAGATCGAGCTTCAGAATGATTGATCAGGAAGGAAAATGATATATAGAACAAGAATATTTGTGATACTTCACTTAGGACTACAATGGACTGTGCGTTAAAGCAAAGGAGTTAGGCATAGTGTTAGTAAAGAAAAATGAATCATTTTGAGAACAACCTTAATACTATTCTTAGTGCTGTTTCAACTCTCTTGTCCTGCTCTGCCCTATCCCTCCCCTCCCCAGAGTTCTGGACTATAAATTGAACAGAATCATTCCTTCAGCAACAACAAGGTAAACGAAATGTGAACCATGATAAATGTGGTATGTTACTAGCCCAGTTCTGCTTGTTCATGTGCCATGTGTATAACATGAAGGTGTCTGAATCTAAGACCTCTCATTTGCTGAGTACACAATATCCAGCATGAATGCTGATACTGAAACAAGGATCCTAGTAGTCAGTGGTTTCCAAGATCAGTCAGAAATAGGGCAGGAGTGAGCTATAATAGCTATTATCCTAAGAAAGGAGAGCTGAATGGGTGGTTCTTGTTGTAGCAGAAAACAAGCGGAAAGTAATCTGGTGTTGCAGGTGCAGGTACAGGCAGTGGGGATGTTACCACTAGAGACCATACATGAGGTTCCAGGTTTGTCTTCAGGATCTACCTGAACACACCAGGTGGGTTCGTGGATGTGCTTGTAATCATGGCTGGCTGTGGGAATCCGGGGACCATTGTAGCCTGAGGACCTTATTGAGGACCTTCCCCTGATTTCTTCTCTCCAAGGAAATATATAAAACTTTTTTATTTTTATTTTATTTTTTTAAAGGAGCTGACCAGTAGCATAGTGGTTGGGGGAGTAGGATCCCATATAATAGACTGAATCCTGGCCCTAGACACTTGACAGTCATGCAAGATGCATGTGCATGCATGCTCCAAAGTCTTGACAGGATAGAGAAATGTAGGAGAAGGGATCAAGGCATGACCATATCCATTTAGCCCTTCTTTCTCCCTCTCTCTTTCTGTCTCTCCATTTCTTAGTGGTGAGTGCAGACATCCTCTGGCAATTAAAAAACAAACAGGAGGAGTGCAAAGCTTTAATTGTATATGTACTGAGTCAGAATCGGATGTTATTTGATTCTTCTATATTGAAATTTACTTTTGACGGAGTTATGAATGAAAGCATTTCCTAAGCAGATTGGTAGTACATTTGAATTTAGATGTCTCATATTCTCTAAAATTCATGAGCTACATACATTTACTTCTCCATTTTTACTTACATGGATAAATTTCCAAATTTCTAGGTAGAGACAGTATTCAATGACTGTAAAAGTAATAAAACATACTTGCTAATGCTTACTTTGGTTTTGACTGGGCTTGTATCATATCCACTTAGGTCTGTTCAATTGAGATTAAATATCCTGTCTGTCACCTTTCTGTCATCTGTCTGGTTTGTCATACTTCATAGGAACTTCAGAACATTGAAGAAGCCATCTATGTAATCTGTATAAAAATCGATTTATCTTTAGAATATAAATTTGATGATTATTTCCAATACTTATTTTTTTAATTAAACAATTTTAATGAAGTTAATGGTAAGCAATAAAGTGCAATTCCAAAGAAAAGCCCCTTATTTTACTTGTTTAAACTCTTTTCCTTGATCTTTACTTGTAAGATGCTGAAGGTGGGACCCATTCCTGAATCTTCTTCTAGTGGTGGAATAAGGTACATATTGTTCTGGAGAGCCACTCAAATTGAATTTATGGTTCTCCCAGATGAATTTATGAGCAGTAGCTGGTTTGTGGTTAGATGATCTTCAGTCATAGAGTGAAGCCAACGATGCCATTCGGGAGGCACCATACTTCCATCCACATTCCAGAATGTGTTTTTGCCATTCATTTCAGTAGTATATGTAACCCATTGGTGACAGCTAAAAAATAGCTTCATAGTATTTGTTTCCATATTTATCTTCTCCCACTAATATAATGATATATTATTATAAGAATACAATAATACCCACCTTCACATCGTTTGTCCTAAAAAAAAATTCGTAGGTAGCCACGAAAGCCTCGATGGCTGCTGACCTACTGAAGCCTCCGCTTCAGGACTTGCAGTAACCTCTAATACTTCTTGATAAGTAAGGTTCGATGCAGTGTTATATATTACTTTAGTGGTCATTTTAAGAGATTCCTCACTTATGCAAGCAGTGTTATATTGGCTTGTCAGGAAAGTCATGACACATTTTCGCATAGAAAAGCATAGAGAAGTATGTCATGGCTTTACTGATGGCCTAACAGAATGTTTCTTAACCAGAGTATTTAGACTGTCTTAAGGAAACATGTCATACTGTATCACATAGAAAAAAAAAAATGGTCCTTGGTCTTTAATTCAAGGACTTCTCTCTATATATCCAAACTCAGATCTTTACAGCATTCCTTGAGTACTACAGATACAATTACCCAGTTTTTCCATGGCAATAACTGAAGGACTTGTTATGTCTATCTTTATTAATTTCCTGTTTCAGTGTCCCCAACATCATGCCATTAAATTGTACATCTTTTGACGTAATTTTTCCACATAAGATCTTGACTTTTGGGCTCAATTATTTTTCTTTTTTTTTGAGAGATTTTTGCTATAGGGTGCGTGTACTCGCCAGACAGACAGAGAGACAGAAAGTGAGAAATCACCCCCCAGGGGGGATGGCCATGCCGCAATCCCTTCTCCTCCATTCTCCTCTTAGGATCTTGGGCACGCACCCACATGTGCCCAGCATGAGTTTAAGCCACCGGGTCCAGGACTTGAACCACGGTTGACTACATGGGAGGGCAGCGACATAGCCATTATGCTAACTGCTGGTCCCAATTTTTTTTTTTTTTTTTTTTTTTTTTGAGAGAGGTTTTTGCCATAGGGTATATGCACTCGCTGGAGAGGCGGAGAGACAGAAAATGAGAAATCACCCCCGGGGGAATGGCCATGCTGCAATCCCTTCTCTTCTATTTCCTCTTGGAATTTTTGGCAGACACACACACACACATATTCCCAGTTTGAGTTTCAAGGTGCCAGGTCTGGGATTTGAACCTCCATCGGCCATGTAGGAGTCTAGTAATGTAACCATTATGCCATCTGCTGGCCCTGAGGTCAAATAACTTAAGTGGAGAAATAATGGGCTATGGAGTTAGAGCAGACTGGTCTTGGACCCCAGCTCTGATCTTTTATTAACTCTGTGACTATTGGCAAGGTTTTTAGCCTTTCAAGCTCTAGTTTTCTCTCTTCAATATGAACAAAATACTCGTTTGTCTTGCAAGAAGGCACAGAATTAAGTGAGATCACTTAAATGCCTGGCCTTAATAACTATTTTATTATCCTACATGTGTTCATTTTATTTCCTGATCATTTTCTATTAAAACACATTTTCATTTTATATTAAAACAAAACTCAATTAACTTTTCCCCCCAAATTTTCTCTCATACAACACTTGTTCAACAAGTTGTGCTTGACTCTATCAAAATTAGCTTAAATGCCTCCCCCGTGAATATACATATCCTTCCTTTATTTTTATTTTAAATTTTTTTTGTTTAATTGTTGAGGGCACATGTGCACCAGAGACAAGGGCACAGAAAGAGGGAGAAAGCAGCCTTCAGTGGGGTGAGGTCGTGTTACAATTTCTTCTCCATTTCTCTACCCTGTTGGGATTTGATGGCACATACACATGCACCTGGTATGTTCTTCAAGCTAGCAGGGCTAGGATTCTAACCACCATCAACCATGTAGAAGAATTACACTCCCTTAACCACTAGGCTATGAGACCACCCCTACTTCTACTTTTGACAAGAACATTTTTTAAGAACTATTTTATTAACTTATTTTATTTTATTTTATTTTATTTTATTTTATTTTATTTTATTTTATTTTATTTTATTTTATTTTATTTTACCAGAGAGGGACAGAGTGAAAGACAGAAAGGGAGAGGGAAAGTGAGAAAGCAAGCCACCAGGTCCAGAACTTGAACCGCAGTCAGCCATGTGGGATTCCAGTGCCCTTACCATCACACCACCTGTTGGCTTTGACAAGAACACTTTTTATTTCTTCACTCTCCTTTAAAATTCAAGTGAGAGTCATTCTGAATTATTATCATTTGGAAAATTTTCTTGAATTAGTTTAACCCGGGTGTCCTTAAAAAGACATGCTTTGAGCTTTTATCATGCATTCTCAAGTTTTTTCTTCCGTCTAGCTTCTTGACTCCTAATAGATGCCTCCATTTCACCATTAATCGTAGTACTTCCTCTCTTTGATTTTTCCAAAAATTCTTTCTCCTTTAGTGAACACAGGAAAGGGGCTGCACATGTGTTCCTACCAAAATCACTTCAGTGTCAAGCCAAATCTTGCAGTATGAGAACTGAAGGAAGAGTTCAAGCTCCAGTATGGGTTTCACAGAACAGGAAGTGTCTGTAGGCTCCTTGGTCACCCAGTTGGGGAGATTCTGATTCTCTTAAAAAGCAGTCTTTTGGAAGAAAATGTCTTCTGTAGAGACCAGGCACAGAAAAGCCTAACTCTGGTACAAATGGGTAAATTATATTGTAATTCACGAAGAGCAATTTCTTCTTGAAAATAACTGTCTTGGATTGACAACAAACATCTCTGACTTTCTTTTTCTTTTCTATGCTATGTGACTCAGCCCATAGGAGAAGATAAACATGTCCTAGTAGGTCATTGATTCTGTAGAGAGAAGACTGCTACGTAGATTCATAATACCTGTGAGGCTGCGTAGATTTAAAACAAATTCATCAATTCATGTTGTTTTTGTTTGCTTGTTTTGTTTTTGTTTTTGTTTTTGAGAATACTTTGTGTTGCCCAATCTGTATTCAAATTCACATAGTATCTATAGACTCCCAACTCTTGAGGCAGATATCGTACTACCTTTTATATCTATACAATAATGCTTTGATATAGACATTATTATTGAGGCATGAGTAAAAAAACAGAAGCTTACGCAACTTGACCATGCAGGTTATTAAATGATCCCTTCTCAAATCTAGACTCTTCTTGTTACCATGCTATTTTGCTTTATTTTAGGTATCCATTTTCAACTGGAGAAAAGCTCCAAGTGAGTTAATTACAGTGGATATAAAAAAGGAATTCAAATTAGTAATATCATTATCTCTCTCTGTTTCTAGTTTGTGCAAAGCAGGTAACTGATGAAGCATCTTGCACTCGAGATTCAAGCCTTCCTAACACAGCAGTGCAAAGCAAGTTAGTGTCTTCCTTTCAGCAACACACCAAAAAGGCTCTTAAACAGGTAAGATGGCTAGCATCTGTTGTTTTGTCTTTTAATTTTACCTATATGCAGCAATGAGTGTTCTACTGATCAAATAAAATAAGTAAACTAGCAATCAGAAAGCAATACAGATATCCTGATTTCAACCACTTCCATAATATATAATAGAATGATTTTTAATCTATGCAAATAAGTGAGAGAGGCTTAGCTAAGCATTTGGATATAAAATTGAAGTTGGAACGTGCTTTAAGAAACATAAAAATTGTATTAAATTTTATGCGTGTGTGATTTATCACAAACATGATTATATCATAAATGCATTGAATGGTTTCAAAATAATGTCTCTATGGTCTCGTGTGTATCTGATAATTGGTGTGTAAAAGATAAGCATTAGTTTTTTTCTCATTGCTGAGATACATTAAGTTACCAATAAGAAAAAATAGTAAGCCTTACTCATTTGTATCTTGAATATCCATCAGTGAGTGTCATTTGGTCCTCAATGGCAGATAACTTAGCAGTGTCAACCTGATATTATGTATGTCCGGTGTGACCTTACCCTGAGATTATGGTGGGAGGTAATGGTTGTGAGGTTGGGCTCTGGATCTGATGTACCTTGATTGGAATTCTCGCTACCCACTCTGACTTAGGCAAGCCATATCTTCTCTCTGAATCTCAAACTGCTTCTCTAGAGAATGTGGAAAATAATAGTATCTTGCACATGAGATGGAACTGAGGGCTAACTCAGGTGATATGTTGAAGGTGTATAGTAGGATAAGTAATAATAGTCAATAAGTGTTAGCTCTAGTGCTAAAATGGCAGACTCTGAAATGTGCAGGGAAAAAAAAAAGAGATGCTATGGTTTGATGGTAATATTAATGGTGTCCATAAATGCAAGTTTTGCATACTTAACCCTGAATTCATGGTTATCCTGTGCGTAACTGCTTTCCTCTGGCAGTTTCATTTTGGTCCTTCTATCACAACTACCTCCTTCATGAACCTTACCAGGCCCAGGAATAGAGATAAAATTCAGGGTATATTTATAACATGGAAAAGAGAAACCACATTTTCCAGAAGAAAGTGCTCTAAAACAAGGAATAGGAAGGAAATGTAACATTTTTGTACTGGATTATATTACATTTCTTTTCCGAATTCATTATTGAAATTGTAGCATTTCCATTCTGTTATATTTAAGGTAATAGTATTTTATCTTGCATAGGCTAAGTAATCTTTGGGGAGCTTGCCATTTATATCATGGCTTTTTTTTTTTTTTTAATGTTACAGATGCTAAAGAACAAAACTGAAATCAGTGTTGAGATTTCTTTTTAATTGATGAAATAAAGGATGCAGTTAGTAGGGAGCATGGGCAAAGGCTCACTCAGGCAGCAAATAGGATGCAGGTAATAAAATACTAACCAGATTAAAGCAAAAGATACAAAAGTGAACACTTGTAGCTGTGGCATTTAAGAAACATAAATGGGATCATAAATGCAACTCATACTTCTGAAGTGCAGTGACTTGGAAAATGTGCTCACTGTGAAATCTTTCAGTAGACGAATGGAGAGATAAAGATTTGAGTCTCTATGTTGTTATGTCTCATTATTTTTTACTTTTTTCACTTTGGTTTTATATCATTTGAACATTTTTTTTATAATTGCTAAAACACTAAAACATTACACTACATTGACTTAGCGGTTTCTGTTTTATTTTGTGGTGAAGCATGTGTTCATGAGAAGTGCTGTTTGCCTACTTAGTCTCTAATAAGCCTTGTTTTAAGAAACCTGTCCCATAAGCTTCTTAATGTCTTCAAAGGGTTATTTATTTATTTCTTAAAACCTCTGTTTATAACCACGTAGCAAATTAGTTACCAGGAGCATATGGTTCAATATATGGCAGATATGCTAATGTTTGATTAATAATCAAATTCATATTGGAAATACATTTAGAAGAAAAGCTGTTCTTGCAAAATTTTGCCCAGAATCACTGTAATTGCTGAATTTCTTAAGACAGCATTTCAAAAATTGACTGAACATGCGGCATTTTAAATTGTAGCGGCCTCAGCAAATCTGCAGATTTCCTTTCTTTTTGGTAGTTGAATAACTATGACTGCATAGAACTCTTAATAAATGTATTATATATACATACATCTATGTTCATATATGTATTTTGTGTCTGGGAATGTATGTTTTGTGTGCATGGATACATGCACATCATGATTATATGAACTCTTGTCTATTGAATGACCTTAATAACAATTACATTGGTTAATATTTGTGTTTTCTGAATCCTAGCCACTAGCCTCTTCAGTTTACATGAACTATGCCATGTAGTTCTCATATAAATTCTCTGAAGTATGTATGTATGTATATCCCCATTTTTCAGATGAAAAAATAAGGCCCAAAAAAACTCTGATAACTTGCCATAGGTTACCTTCTATGTAAATCTTGGAGGTGACATTTGGATCCAGATTCCACACCATTAACTACTACTGCCATTGAGCATATGGGTATGTAATAGTGTAGGCTCATTTTTGATAATAATCTAGGAAATTTACATCCTTGGGTTTTTGTATAGCATAAGGAAAGTGATATAGCATAAGCATTAAGGATACCGTTTCTGAAATTAGACTGCTTATGTTCAGTACCAGCTCATACTAACAGCACACACTCAAATGTATTGGCCATTATTATTTTATTGGAAACATATTCTGATTTAGTAGGGCTTTTCAAATCTAACCCAACATTGGCCATTGTAAATTCTTAGAAGCAGATAAAAACAATGAATCCCTAAAAACTCAATAACTTTCTAATCATAAGTGAAGGGAAAATAATAGTTTAAAACAAACCTCCTGATAAAAGGAGCCAAAAGTAGTTTTCCAGATTTGAAGCCCCCATCCTCCACCCCCACATAAAGCATGCTGTGTGGAAACTGGGTTCTTTGATTTCACAGAACTGGTGATTGCAGTGTAATTATGGCTTGGACAGTAAGGAAGCTGTAATGGCCCTTGGCTATTGACCTAGACTACTTTCATCCAAATATTTAATTATCAAAACAGTAGTTAACTTCATATGTTGGGCATAATTGCATGAATAATATATTGTTATTTCAGTAGCTTTTTTTTCTGAAAAGCATATTCAGAAGCCTCTGGAGAGCAGCAGATTGCTGAATATTATTGTGTTCCCTGTCTTCTTTCTGCCTTGATAGTTTAGTTGTCATGATCCTAAAATGTGTGAAATGATTAGATTTTGAATTTTAAGGAAGGATAATTAAGAAAGATTAAATTGGAGGAGTTTTAAACAGCAGAATATAAGGAAAGATTAAAGAATGAGTTCTGTTATGCTAAGTAGCATGGTGGCGAACATAACCTTTTATGTTGTTTCTGGTGGTTTATTTGACTTCCTTCATTATTTATTTAGGGTGGTAGAATTTATTCATAAAATTGAGGATCCATTTCCCTCTTTATATTGCAAAGCAGACATATTCTTGGTATTTTGCTTTAGCTTTGTGTGTTTGACCAATACTGTGAATTTCCAAAGGTTATGTTGCATGATAGCAGTTTTGAACATGGGCACTGACATTTAGCATGCTAGCAACAGTGCAATTTGTTGTGCCTGTTGCAGCCAGCTGTTTCTTATGTGTACATGTCTAATTATTTAAGTTTTAGTATTCACAACATATATTTCAGATATTCAGTGAACGGCTTATTGCATTCAGTGCATTCTTTAGTTGCATTGTTGATGTTGCTCCCTTATTAAAATAAGGCAGGCATTACTTGTTTAAAATTCCATGTTAACACAAGAGCCTCTGATTTTAAGTTTTGGTAAACTTAAAATGACAAAATGGGTCTCATTTCTACCCCAATGCAAATAAAACAAAAGCCTCTGATTTTCAGGGTAGGGCAGAAATGAGGACCATTAGGGTAGAAATGAGAATGATTCCGTATTTTTAGACAAGCTTTCTGTCTAAAAAATATAAATGTTTGTCTAAAGGTTTTTTCCTCCCTTTTTACAAGAATATATTGCAGTATATCTCTCGAGAGAAGCATACTCAGTCAGCATCTTTTGATTTCTTTCCTTTCATTTAAAGCCAGAATTGAATTGATGTGAGTGTGATATGATCTTTACTTTTCCTAGACTGGCTTAGCTCGATTTGTTCCCTTTAAAAAGTAAGTTTGTTTCCAGGTCTAAGTCTATAAATTCTCTCATATTGAACAGTACTTAGAAGTGTTAAACTCGGTATATCTAACTGTACTTCTTATAACATCATAGATACTGCAATTTTACTCTGTAGTCTGAGCAGTAGAACATTTTAAATATGACCAGCTCGAAGGTACATTTCTTCATAGTAGACTGCATTTATACTCGCCATCTGCTTATTTTGGTTTTGCTATGGCTTCTTTATGGATTTTAAATGATGGGATTTAAAGCTGTTGTGGCACCACTGTGCTGGCACTCACTGCTAAGATGCTATGCTACCCAGGCTGGGACCACATAGGAAGCCCAGGTTCAGTTCTCGGTCCACCCTCACAGCCAAGTATGGTGCTTTGTGCCTGTAGTTTCAGCCACTCAGGAAGCTGAGGCAGGCATCTTGTGAGCTCAAGCTGGCCTGGGTAATGTGGCAATTCTATCTTTAAAAATAAAAATTGCTAGACATGGTGGTGCTACTGTGGTCCTAGCTGGGAGGCTGAAGCAGGAGGATCATGACATCCAGATTCTATTTTAAGAAAAAAGTAAATTAAATAAATTATTAAACTAAAATGGTTCAATAAGATAGTCCACCAAACACCCCAAAGAACAGCTAAGGTTTGAGACAGTTGGAGATGCCACATTTATATCCTATCTATAAAATCAATCCAGACTACAGTAGTAAGACTGTATTATATAATATCAGTGTCAAATGGAAATATGTGACAGATGAAACAACAAGGCCGCCACTAGCTGATTAAGACTCCAGTATGGAATAGTATAAGCTACCTCCCCACCTCATTTGTGACAACAAAAAAGTCCATCCTTCTTTTAGGGTAGCTTTGTGAAGGGTTAGCACAGCCCTCTGTGTGGTAATCCCACATGGAAAGGTCCTTTGTTCAAGTCTGGGGGACTTTCCTGAATGTGCTGGATGCGTGTTGGCCCTTGTCTGGCTGGCTGAGGTAGGATAGATTGCTGGATGGAGACTCTGTTTGGGTTGCAGTCTCTCTATCTCTGTCATAAAGATGCAAAATTATTTTAAAAGACCAGAATTATTAAGAAACTTGTCTAAGCTATGGGATGCCATGTATTTCATGCAATGGAGCCTTACAAATACAGGCTGAATAATGAATAAAGCAAACAGCTGTTGTTATTGATTGGAAGATTCCCTATGCTTCCTCTTTGCTGTGCCTTGTTCACATCTTTGGTGCCAAAGACCTAGTGTGGTAACTTAAAGCTGTGGGGAAAGGGTGGGGTCATAGAGCTGTCTTTGCATTCATCATAACCCCGCTGTTCTTTATAAACCCTTGGCAGTTGTTTTAGAGAAATTCTTCACCAACTCCGTAAACTTCCTAGAACGGTTTTCCCCCAGCTTCATTGGCTGTCTTTTTATTGCTTGAACTACCAAAGATCCTTCTGGCTAGGGTTCTTTCTCCTGCTTCTGTTACTGACTATGGTCTCCACAATTTTCACATGAGTGAATTCTTGTTATTTATGTCTTATCTCCTTTGTTGACTCCAGAGAGAGGCTTTTCCTGCCCTCTCGAACTAGGTTGGCTCCTCTTGCTCCAGTTAACTTCCTCTGAGTGGTATAATTTTCTTAGCACTTGTGTGTATATAAAATTATGTTCATGGGTTTCCTTGTCTCTCTCACTAAGATGTAAAATAATTTGAACAAATTTTTTGTCACATATGCAGCTATAGATCAGCAATGTTCAAACAAGTCCTTTAGAAATGCACTCTTTGCAGAATAAATTATATAAATATAGAGTAATATTTATTGAATACTTACTATGCACATAAACTGTGCTAAAATACTGTTCTGAAAATTTTGATTTAAAGTATCCCATCAATCCTATTGTCTCTGTCTTATGAACCATCTACTCATGTAACTTAGCCACTATTATACATCTAGTTAGTTAAACCTCTTATTCCACAGCCTTGTCACTATTGCACCAGGCAGCACCAAGATGGCTCTGCCATAGCCCTGATTCCTTCTCAGCTCAGCACAGTAGAAGAGAGAGATTTTAATACCTATTTTGGGCAGTGGTCAGACTTGTTTTGTGGATGTTTGGAGAGACATGGAAATGGTATTTAGTAGTTATCAAAAACTGGTGCCCTCAAGTTGATGTGATCTGTAGTCATCTTTATCGTGTCTGGCACATTGTATAAAAACAGGAAAGCTGGGGAACCAGCAGTTAGTGTAATGGCTATGTCGCTGGACTCCCACGTAGTCGACCGCGGTTCACGTCCCGGACCCGGTGGCTTAAAACTCACGCCGGGCGCGTGTGCGTGCGTGCCCAAGATCCCAAGAGGAGAATGGAGGAGAAGGGATTGTGGCGGGACCATCCCCCCTGGGGGGTGATTTCTCGCTTTCTGTCTCTATGTCTCTCTCTGTCTGTCTGGCGAGCGCACGCGCCCTATAGCGAAAAACCTCTCAAAAAAAAAAAAAAAAAAAAAAAACAAACAAACAAACAAAAAAAACAGGAAAGCTCACTGAAAACCTAGACTCAGTGCTTCTCTTGAGTAGGAACTTTCTCCTCTGTCGGGGTATGTGTGCTTCTCAGGGCTCTCCTCTGTCCTTGATTTACCCCAGTTAGCCTGGCCCAAAAGGCGTTTTGTGTTTTTCAGAGTATTATGGGGAGACATGCAACATATGTATATGTAGTTGATATACATATAGTTGCGGAAATAGTATTATATAGCCATTGTTCCCCTCAAATAAAAAGGAAGGAAGAAAGAAAGAAAAGATAAAAGCAATGAAGCACTAGCCCTCTTTGCCTGCAGATGCATGCCCTTCAACAAGAGACCAGGATCACTACAGTCTGCCTTATAGACAGGAGTTCTCTTGTTTAGAGTCAGCCCAGGACCAGCAGTTAGCATAATGGCTATGTTGCTGAACTCCCATGTAGTCGACCTCAGTTCAAGTCCCAGACCTGGTGGCTTACACTCACACCGGGTGCATGTGTGTGCGTGCCCAAGATCCCGAGAGGAGAATGGAGGAGAAGGGATTGCCGCGTGGCCATCCCCCTGGGAGGTGATTTCTTGCTTTCTGTCTTTCTCTCTCTCTGTCTGTCTGTCTCTCTGGAGAGCGCACGCACCCTTTAGTAAAAAACTCTCTCAAATAAATAAATAAATAAGAAAAAAAAAAAAATAGAGTCAACCCAAACTACCCAAGACAGCTCCAAGGAGTGAACCTTGTTTTTCCTTCTTCCGTCACCATCCTGATCTACTTGGAGAATGTCTTCAGGGTCCAGAACCAAATAAATTCAACTGTCTGAAGAAGTGAATCTTCACAGCAGCCACAGACACAGTCTAAAATGTCCGTGGATCTAGTATATGAGATCGAGATGCCCCATTACCATTCTGATCACTGAATTCTGATGTGCCCGACTTTGTCTAATGGTCTGTTGCTTTCCTGCTGTGCTTAGTGTCATAGTAGATGAAGACTTCCTCATTTTTTATTTATCTGCCCCGGAAATGTTATTTGAAAACTAATATAATGCTTGTTTTCCAGAAGTAAAATAAAGTATGCATATTTTTAATATACTTAAATACTTATTTTTATTATATGGTGGATATTTATAATAATTTTGAACATATGAAGGCACCTAGTGTTGCATGTCAGATATTTAAAAATTTTTGTATTGAGAAACATTCTTCGAATTTTCTAAAAAATTTCATTCAAATGGGCTCAATATTAGTTAACATTTCATTTTCTTTGCTTTGACTCTACCTTTAAAATTTTTTAACATTCAAAATTGCTATGAGTTTTTATTCTTATTCTTCTTGTTGTTATTGTTCGAGAGCACATGCACTCACAAGACAGAGACACAGAGAGAAAGCACCCACCAAGAAGGCGTGGTCATGCCGTCATCTTTTTTACTCTATTCCTCTATCTCATCAGAAATTGGGGTATTTATGTACCTGTGCTCTGTGTGTTTTTCAAGCCTCTGGGGCCAGGATTTGAACCTTAGACATGTGAGATCCAGCTTCAAATGCACAGCATAAACTACTGTGCTACAATGCTACACCTATTCTTATCATTATTATGTTTTTCTATCATGATTTTTTGCTGTCTCACTACTAATTTTTCTGTAAAAGAGTCTTCTCAGCTTAGAAACTAAAGGCCAAAATTTTACTTTTATTATATTTACCACAAATGTTCCAAAAAGGCATGCCATTTTTTATTTTATGATTTTAGCTTCTAAACTTGCATCAGTTCATCTTATGATGAACCAATATCTCCTGTTCACACACAAAAATGAATATTTTAAAAATAAATTTTTATCAGGGGAAATCATTGAAATCTATGATTTTAGATTCCTAAAACTCAAACATTCTTTGAACAGGCTTTGTTTCGTGAAGTCTTACATTGTGAGCAAAGACAGACTTAATGTCATTTTTGAGGAGCTATGTTGATCCAATCAATGTTATGATTGGATTGATGGATTCATGTCTATAAAGTACTTTGAGTTCTTTTACAAGACTAGAGAAATGTATGCAATTATGTGAAAAATGTATGTGCAATTATCATACACACCTTAAAGAAAGAGTAAATGTCTTAGATATTGTATACCAAATATGTACTCATTAAAGATATTCGTGACAGTGGGCTAAAGGTGAAAGTATGGCATCTTATTCATTTTTGTACCTCTTTCCCCCCGAAAATGCCTATTACCTTATAAATGTGCAATAAATATAAGAATCAAAGGGAAGGTGTCCTGTAGTATTGTTGACAACTGTATGATTTGTAATATATTCCTCAGCCTTTACTTTCTTATCTGGCTTTAAATCCCATCTGAATATGTGGGATCCTCAAAAAAATTCATGGAAAGTGCATTTTATGATAAAACTGCATGGATTACAGATTTTTTTGGCACCCAAATAAATTTGTACTTTAATTCTATGTTTTCATGAATTTTTTGAAGTTCCCTCAGATTCCTCTTATATTTACATGGAACTGAAGTTTTCACTTCTATAATTGTTTGATTGCTAAATGTTATAGTCACTGACTTGGGCATTCAGCTAATACACTTTGTAAATAAAATGACATCGTTTTGACAGCAAACAGATATACAGTTAATGCAGTATTTCAGGAGATTCTGACGACTATTGGTTAAAGGGCATTAATCAAGTGAGAGCTGTAAAGTTGGTAGGAATTAGACAGAAAGCAGGAATAAAAAGGTTTGAGACTGTCTGCGGCCAGCCTTTTAACCTTTTGAGGAGTCTTAGCATTCCTGTGACTGCGTTTAATGGCTCTTCCGTTTCGTGTGCTTAAGACCCTTTTTATTACAGGTAATTTTCTGCATAAAGCAATCAGCTAGATAAGCTGTATTTCAAAACTTTTAACTGTCTTTCATTACATTATCATCACTGTGGTCGATTCATTTATGAAACACAAAGCACTCCCATTTGGAGAGATTTATTCTCAGATCATTTTCTTCCTGGATTTGCTAGAACCCCGTCATGTTCGTGTTCTGAAGGTTAATGCCCAAAGTCAAGCAGACAGAAGCCAAGTGCTGCAAGGTTTCCAAGATTAGGACTGATTCCCTTCACAGAAATAAATGATTCCTGCCATGTTCAGTGATTTTGTGCAGTGCTCCCCACGGCTGAGTGAGTGCATCAATACTGTAGTCCTTACATGCCGTACATACTGATGACACTCAGTGTTAACTTGATTGACTGAACGGTGCACTGGAGAGGACGCACCTGCGAGAGAAGTGCAGACACATATATTTTTATCCTGGTTTCGAAACATTTATTTTACATTTATTTTACTTGGGAGCCATAGTTTCCAATTCCATGAGCCCTCAAGCCTCACTGCTAAGGTAGAACAAACCGTTAAGTGCTGATTTTTTCTTTTCTTTCTATTTTTTTTTTTTTTTTTTGTCAGAATTATACTGAAAATGGTCTCAGGTTTATCCCCTTATCCAAAGCCTGATTTTATGTATTTGAGGGAAAATGACATAAAGGGGACTATTAAGAATCCAGATAAATTAGGGATTCAGTGGAATCTAAGTTTCTTTAGAGGTTCTGTCTGACAATGGGCAAATGGATCGTTTAATTCAATTATGAGAAATCATGTCCGCTATGTTTTTACGTTATATTTTATCATCATTTTTTTATAGGCTTTGAGGCAGCAGCAGAAAAGAAGAAATGGAGTCTCAATGATGGTAAACAAGACTGTTCCTCGTGTTGTTTTGACACCATTAAAGGTGTCTGATGAGCAGTCGGATTCGCCTTCAGGTAAAGAGCTGAAAGATTGTATGCTTGGCCAGTTTCTTCCTGGAGGATACTTTCTCACTGAGAGAGATGTCAGGATTTTTTTTTTCTGAAACCGAATAGGATTTCCACTGGAGGTTTGGTTTAAGTTTTTTCTACCTTTGACGCTTTCAGGGATTCAAAGACACAGATTATTTTCCAGTTTAGAAAAAAGGCACCAGCGTGCTCATCGTCATCACATCACTTCATTTGCTAATGTCAGAAGGTGTAAGAAAATGTGCTGCGATGCTAGGTGGATTTTTGATGTTGCTTTGGCTTTTGTCTGAATGATGAACTTTAATGGTAGACCACACGCTGATGTGTAATGCCATCTAAAACAGTTCTCATGTGAGTGCGAATTTGTGTTTTCAGTCCTCTGCTGCACAACTAGAAATTCTGTATTCGTTTTTGTGTTCTGACAACATTCTTCTCACCTCAGTGCAGCCCTGACCTTTTCTTCTAATTTACCTTCTGTCACTTTATCAGCAATGTACAATTCTATTTATTATAGATTAATGTTTGCATTTTCTGATCTGACTTCTGTTCCTACCTATAAATAACATAAAGGTATTTATAAAGGCCTGATCTTTCCCTCTTTTCAAGGTTCCATTCTTCTTTTATCTTTCTATCTCTGTCGTGTATCATCTCTAAGTGGCATAACATTGTTCAAGCTTATTCGTGTATTTTTACAAAAGATCTGATTCTTTCTTTTAAAAGCTATCAGATCAGTGTAGTGTTTTTGACTCCACTATTAGGCCATCTGTTCTTGCTTTTTGTTCTGTTTGATTGATTTATTGGACTTTTCTCTTTATATCCAGTAGAGGAATCAGATTGTGGCCAAAGGTAGTGTATTAACTCTTAGAAAAGGAGATTTTATCTGTGGTTCTTAAAACAATTTTAGACTTTTCTTTTCAAAGACAGGGAGAGGAAGATAATGACATAATAACTATTTCCTTTTTTAGGATCCGAATCTAAAAATGGTGAAGCAGACAGTTCAGATAAAGAAATGAAACATGGGCAAAAATCTCCCACTGGAAAACAAACAAGTCAGCACTTAAAACGATTAAAAAAGTCTGGTTTAGGTGAGTGTTCAATAGACTGTGACATTTCACATTTTAGAGATTTATGTCTTTTCAAATAAATTGTGTAAAATCCTCCGAACTTCTTTTTAGTGGTTAAACAAGGAAATTGAAAGATCCCTCCATTAATTTAAGCCAGAAAGAATGCTAAATAAGGAAATGGCGTAATTACAATTGAATGGCCTTGTTTATTACTTAATTTGTGAATCATATTATTGAATGAAACAGAGGGTACAGACTCAAAATGGTATATGTTTTCAGATAATTATCTGCCCAGTCACAATTCTATCTAATGTGTCACGTTTTGTACATGCGACTAGATTTCACTTAATTGGACTATACTGTATGGAAAAAAAATATATATGGCTTTTATTAAGGGTTTGTTGAACCTAGGGAGTACATTCTCCTTGGAGTCTGCTGTAGTCTAAGTGCTCTGTGTTGTTTTTGGTCTCTGCTGCTTGAAATACTTACTTGTGCCTGTCTGAAAAGTAATGTGAGCTCAGAGAAGTGTGGGTGACATAGTCCATAAGTTTTGCAAGTCAGCACCAAGTTTTTCTTGTAAATACTTCCTTCTGCATGTCTTTTCATCAGAAACCCAAGAGCAACAATCAGGAAAAAGGGAGTATGAGAATTAAACAATCAAACAAAAACTGTATTCTGAGCTGAACATTATAATTTTCAGTAATACCTGCTTTGTTGAATGACCTGGACTTGATCACTTCTTTTCTCTCTGTTATTTCGCCTGTGAATAGTCATAATGCTAGTGACCTGGGTTATTATGATATTTTCATTTTATATATATATGTATGTGTGTGTGTGTGTGTGTGTGTGTGTGTGTATACACACACAAATACATACATATATACACACATACATACATACACACACATATGTATAATTTTATTTATTATGAGAGAGATAGAGACAGTACCTCTGACAGGGTCTGTCTGCCAGGACCCATCCCCAGCCTCAGTCAGCCTGGATCTTGGGTACTTATGGGTCTGACATACTTGGGAAGATTTCCAGATTTGAACCTGCAACCTTCTATGTGGGTCTGCCTCGAAGATATTTGTACTGCACCATTTGTAGCCTATGATATTTTTGCATGTGTTTGATAAAAATTGGCAAATGTATTTCATTGAACTTACTACTAGTTCTGCCATTTACTTTCTTGACAACTCAGGATAGTTATTTGCAGAGCTTTTCTACTTGTAATATTCAAGCAAATTTTAACCTATTTATATATGTTTAGTACAGTTTTATCAAAGGCCTACTATGTACCAGGCATTTTGCTAATTCTTAGGAATATACTTTCAATGAAAAGCCGTTAAGTAGGATAGATAAGAGACCTTTGGGAAAGCAAAATTTACTTATTTCAATTCTTTAAATATACCATAATTACCAATTTTATGTTATGTTCCAGGCTAAATAATTTTATGTTTTTTTTGTCTAGCCCAAAATGTACCTATGCATAGTAGTGTATAACCACACTTAGGTACACACTGACATATTTTTTCTAGTCCTCTGGGTGTTGTAAGTAGTTTAATAAAAGTAGCTTCTGAAATAGAAAACTACAGTGGGCACATGATATGTAAAGAATGTACTAAAAAAAATCTAAAATTATACCACATTACCATACACTAAATGATTTAAAGGTCAGTGACCTTTAGTTAAAAACAGTCTCCTACCAGCCTCAGTAAAGTAAATGCCATATGAGTGTAAGAAAACTTGAGGTACAAGAGCCTGTCCATTTATTTACTTAGTTAACTTTAGGATTGGAAATCAACAAGACTGAGTAGTGTGTTATTAGGATCCTTTAAGAGGCTTAGGTCTTCAGTTGGATCTTCTGCATTCTAATTGTTACCTCAAAGTCCATATCTAAACAGGGAATCAGAATTGAGAGTCAACTAAAAGATATAAATGCTAATATATCCAAGTATGCTCTTTGGAAATTCTGTATGCCCCATATGGCATGTTAAAAGTTATGTGGTCAGAGTAGTTAGGCTGACTTATTAGCTAATTAATAAAGAAGGGCCAGCAGATGGTGTAGTGGTTAAGGTGCTGGACTCTCATGTGGCTGACCATGGTTTGAGTCCCAGACTGGCGGCTTGAAACTGATACCAGGTGTGTGTGTGTGTGTGTGTGTGTGTGTATGTGTGTGTGTGTGTGTGTGTGTGTGTGCTGAAAATCTCAAGAGGAGAATGGAGGAGAAGGAATTGTGGCATGGCCTTCTCCAATGGGGGTGGTTTCTCTCTCTTTCTCTGTGTGTGTGTGTGTGTGTGTGTGTGTGTGTGTGTGTGTGTCTCCTGTGAGCACTTATGCCCTATAGCAAAAATCTCTCTTAAAGAATAATATAATAAAGAGGCCACTATGGTCTTTGTAATGTGCTGTGTTTTAGAATGTGCTGTGTTTTAGACTACAAAGTAGTAGTCTAAAACACAGCGAAGCTACTTTAATGGAGGAATGAAGTGTATCATGTTTACTGTCCTTTTTAAATGAAATGGTCTAAGTATTTTGACATGTTATCACATTTGATTATTGAATTGTGTATAGCAGAATGATTTTCACTTTATAGCTAAAGAAACTGAGACCCAGAAGAGTTAAGGGGGAGGTTATCCTTAAATGACACAGCTAAGATACAAGCCAGAGCATATCTAACTCCAGAGATGAAATCATTCATCTTGAATAAAGTCTGAATGTCAAAATATCTAACCTGTATTTTAGACTATTTAGGAGCACAGCACTATCTGACATGCTGAGTCTAACATAGTTGTTAAAGTACAGGTACATTAGTTACATGTGGGTGAGAGCTAGCAACTCTTAGAGTTTCTGATCAAATCTGTAACAAAAACTAAAGGTGGAAAATGATGATATTTTAAATAAATCAGTTAAGAGCTGTACCCTTAACCACTTAACAGTGGTTCAGTCCCATGCATGACCAACTGCAGTTTTAATCCTGGGTCCAGAAGTTTGAAAAACATTTTGGGTTTGTGTTCATTATGTGGCCAAAATCCTGATGGATGGGCAAATAGAGAAAAAAAAAAATAGATTGTGACATAACTATGCCCCATCGGTGGGTATATTCTGTTTTTCTCCATGTCTTTGTGGTGAATGCACATGACTTCTTGCAATAGCTTTTATAATTGGAAAAAAAAGAGTCAATTAAGGTAAAAATCTTTCAGAAACAAACTGTAGTTGATTTGTAGGCAAGAACTGCAGCTGACTGACTAACTTAGCAAGCAGCTGAATGTATTGGCTTATTTTGTGCAAATAAAGTCAATAGTATTTCCTTCTTTTCTTTTTTATGTTATTTATTTATTTATTTTTGCCATAGGTGCGCTCCCAGGGAAACAGAGACAGGGAAAGATAAATTTCCCTCCTTGGGGGGATAGCCATGATACATTCCCTTCTCCATTCTCCTCTTGATATTTTCGACACTTTTACATACACACTCACTGTGTTTTTCAAGCTGCCAAGTCTGGAACTTGAACCATGGTCGGCCATGTGGGAGTCCAGTACTTTAACCATCATGCCAACTGCTGGTCCCAGTCAATAGTACTTTTTAAGTTTCCAAAATGTGTCCATCAATTTAATAAGACATGAAAAACCTTTAAAATGAAAGACTTTAATGTTACTAGCTCTAGACAATAACCCACATCTCTCTTGGGTGAAGAAGTTTTTGGAGTACTATTAGAACCAAGATGATATTTAGTAATCTGTGAGGTGTACTTGTGTAATTCTTCTCTGTCTGTGCTTATGTTGTTAGCTCTTGAGAATGGCAACCTTCCTGTTTATTTTTGTAGTTCTTTCTGAACTCATTATATCCCTCTAGTTGAATAGACGCTGAATAAATTTTGGATGAATAAATTATCATAATTAATAGAAAGGATAATAAGTTTATCTTCTTGAAAGTGGGTGGATCTTACAGGTTTCAGTATGATAGTGAAATTACTATGAGATAAGAACCTCCATACATGTGTTTTTAACCATCTTTACCTTCTCCAGATAGGGGTAGCTGTATATAAGTCATAACCTTTCAAAACCATTCTTAATTAAAATATGCACAATAATTCTGTTCTAATTTAAATGGATAATTCTGTTGCAAAATCTGGTACAAATCAGACTTCAGAGTGTAAGTCTACATTTTAATTTTCATTGTGAGATTTTTCTAGTGAAAAACAGACAATAAAACAATTTCTGATTACTCCTTTAGTGTTTCATTTTAATCTTTGGCAATTACTTAATTTGCCAAGTTGCATGATATTCATCCTCTTCCAGATATAGGTTTCACTTGGGTCTTGGAATGTAATGAGTGTCACCCAATACCCAGTGGATTCCAGTGTGTTTCCCTGAGAATTCTGCAGTAGAGGATACCCATGGTCCTCTGCAGATCCTTTGCATATGGCCCAGTATCACTGGAGAGGGTTAGGAGTACACAATAAAAATAAATAAATAAATAAAAAGTGAGCTGGGGAAACAGGTGGCATGGAGGTTTAGGCTGCTGGATCCCGTATAGCCTACTCTGCAGTTCAAGTCCTACACCCAGAAGCTTGAAAACCACGCATGGCGTGTGTGCATGCATGTCCAAAATACAAAGAGGAGAAGGGATTACAGTGTGACCATCTACCCTGCAAAGGGAGGGTTTCTCACTTTCCCTCTGTTTTTCTATCTGTCTCTGGTGAGTGCACACATCCTATAGCAAACTTAAAAAAAATAAAAATGCTTCAGTATTTCTCAATAATTTTTGTTTTAATGGAAATCTTGAAGTTTTTTTGAGAAATATATCACTCAGAACAGTATCCCTCTGCTGTCGATGTAAGTGTTTTGGTTTTGTTTTGTTAGTTTGCCCTTGGCGAGGGTTATATATTAAAGAGTATAATATTATTTCTCTGAGTAGCATTCTGATGGAATAGATTTGGTAACATGGAATGAATGAGTGCAGCTGAACAACATAATGGTTCTAATCATTATCTTGGAACATGTTATAGTAAGATAAAAACAAGCAAAGGAAAACCTTGATGGTCCCTCTCCTGTCAGGCTTTATCCTGATACGCATAAAAATAAATACTGACAATGTTTAGAAGATTTTTTTTATATTATCATAAGCCTTGAATATTAGTATAACTAATATTATCAAATACCAGAAAGAAGAAACGTCATCTGGTGAGATGAAGGGTAGATGCTGGCTAAAAATGGGTTTTGTTATGTGTTTTTCTAGCCTAATTTGTTGTTTTAGTAGCTTCTATCCTTGTCTTAGCAAAACAAAAATAAGACAAAAAATTCATTTAAACTTGCTCATAGAGGGAGTCAGCAGAAGATGCTGGACACATGCCCAACCATAGTTCGAGTCCTAGACATGGTAGTTTTTTTTTTTTTTTTTTTTTTTTTCCCAATTTCTCTCTCTCTCTTTCTGGTCAAATAAAAATAATAATAATAAATTAAATAATTCTTTAAAATAAAAATACTTGTCAGTGGAGTTACTTACCCATAGAGTTTGCAGAGACAGTCCTTTACATTCCCACCTCATTATCTTCATAGCACTTAGAGCATGGATTTGTGAGCACTTTAAAAAATCCTGTCAAGATCACTATGTGTTTTGTATTTTGTAATTTCTCATATATTGCCGTGTTAAATGTAAGTTCCTTGGATTCAGAGTCATTGACCTAAAACAGTTTTTAATTTTACTTATTTCTACCCAAACTCACAGTAGAAATTTTAAAAGTGCTTGCTAAACAAATCTAAGTGTCTAATGGTTATCTGCCTCTGCGGAAGGCGTTTTAATAAATGTCTTTCTTGAGCCCAACTTCTGGGATTCATTCCAATGTATATTTTTTTTGGCTTAATCTTTTTGTAGCAAAGAATTATAACTTTGCTGGTTTTGTAAAATGTTACTGTAAAAAATAATCAGTGCAGAAAAACAAAAATAAAACGCGAATAACCCCACATCCTCTCATTCGAAATAATTATCCCTCATGTTTTATAAACATTGACATCGCTAAATGAATATCTATAACCAGAGTTCATCTTAGAAAACCTTCATTATACTATTTTAAGGAAAAGTACTAAATTTAATTAACTTTAGGCCAAATCACTTTAAAAAAATCTAAGGCCAAAAAGTAAAACTGTTAAACATTAAACATTGCCACAAGATGTATTGTATCTCAAAATTCTCTCAAAAATATTGAGACTATTAAGAACCAAAGTAAGAGTGGTTATCTTTTTAACTACTTATTTCAACTTTGGACAGTATATTAGACATGATAGGGAAATAATTACACTTACAGTCCCTCATGCCTCCATAATTTTGTTATATTAGTTTTTATTCTTTTTTTCTCTTCAATAAGTCATTTTAATTTGACAGGTAATACCTCTCTATTTATGGGGTTCATGTTATGCTCTATGTGTATACATTGTGGAATGATTAAATTATTCAATTAACATAACTATAACTTCGCCACTGATCATTTCTTTGTGGTAATAGCATTTAAAATCTATTTTAGTGATTTGGAAATGTGCAATACATTATTGTCAGCTGTAGGCACTGTGACGTGCCATAGACGACTAGGACTTATTCCTCCTGTCTAACTGAAACTTGGTACCATAGATATCATTCTTCCCTCCTATCCTGTATTCTGATCTTAAACCTCTGCTAGTCATTCTACTCTCTGCTTCTGTGAGTCTGAACTTCAGATTCCACATACAAATGAGATCATACAGATCTATTTTTAAAAATACCAATTATCTTCTGCCCTCTATGGGACTTAACACAACCTAAGATTGCCTAAACTTTTTGATGAGCGTATTTGAATCCATTTGTGTTTATATCGGACAAAATGATAACTTCAGATATTACGTCTTCTGCTTTGTTTATTTTTATTTTTATTACTTTTTTTTTTTTTTGAGAGGTTTCTTCTATAGGGCGCGTGCGCTCGCCAGACAGACAGACAGAGACATAGAGACAGAAAGTGAGAAATCACCACCCAGGGGGGATGATCACGCCGCAATCCCTTCTCCTCCGTTCTCCTCTCGGGATCCTGGGCACGGACGCACACATGCCCGGCGTGAGTTTTAAGCTACTGGGTCCGGGACGCGAACCGCGGTCGACTACGTGGGAGTCCAGCGACATAACCATTACGCTAACTGCTGGTTCCCTATTTTTATTACTTTTTAAAAATCATTTATTCTTTTTTCCTTTCCTTTTTTTGTCAGAAGACAAGAACGCTCCCTAGAGAGAGGGGATAGAGAGAGAAATCATTTCCCAGTGGGTCACGATCATGCCACAATCCTTTCTTCTGCATTCCTCTTTCCTGTAGGTTTTTAGAGTACACACTCACATGTGTCTGGAGTGTGTTTCAAGCTTCTGGGGCTGGGACATGAACCAAGTTCAGCCATGTAGGATGCAGCTTTGCATGAATAGCATTTAACTACTGTGCTATGGGGCCAGCCCTGTTATGTTATTTTTTTTAACTCAAGATTGAAAGCATTTATATTCAATTTGTTCAGCCATTAATTCCTGTAACCTGTTCTGTAACCCTAGTATTAATAGACTCACTACCCCTCATAGAGTTGTTATAGGACTATGTTGATTCATATTGTACATAATTAGATTTTCTTCTCTGATACATTTTTTTCCCCATAGACTTTATACTTTGAAAGCCTATTTTTCTTCTCTCAGATCTCTCTTAGAATCATTCCTCTCCAGTTTCTCAGAGACTATAAAGACCTCTTTGGTTGTGAACTCTTCTTGTTTATTTTCTTTGGCGGGGGGCGTTCCTCTTGTCTGCTGGCCTGCCTTTTGCATGTGTGCCTTCTCTGTGTGAGTATGTCTATGTCACTGTATGTGCCCATTGTATGCATTATTCCTGTGTGGGTTCCCATCTGGAAAATAACACGTCTTGAAGTCAGCAGGCTACCCACTGATCAACAGGCACTCTAGAGTCCGCTGCCCTTACCCAGTTTTTCGGTCTTGAAATAATAGAGAATTTCCCTGACCCTAATTGGACACTTTCTATACTGCCCCAATTCAGTTTTTACCATGAGATTAGCTCACTGTCTTTTTGTCCAGCACAACCCCCTACTGTGGCAATTTGGCAATTGTTGCTTCTCTTCTCTTCTCTTCCTTCCCCTGCTTCAGCCACCTTACCCCCGATAGGCTAAGTGTCTGAAAGGTAGACACTAAAATGACCACATCTTTTTTTCTTCTCTGGGTACTGTAGGGAGATAGGAGGTATCAGCTTTAATGAGATAAGACAATCATATATAATTGGATTGTGCTTAAGCCAATTAAAAGTACATGTGTAAGGATAATTAAAATGGAATTAAATATCCTCTGTGGCAACAAATTTAGTTCATCTGCTCTGTCTTTGTTCCAGAATCATAAAATATCTTTTTGCTTAGATGGACATCTTTGAAATAAATTGTTGGCTTTGTCATAAAAGACTATGTGTCTCTCTGAAGTTTCTTTTTTCTATGATGTTATGATATTCTTAGAGATTTTGAATCATACTAAATAGTAATAGCACAAGTCCTGTATATTCCATGGTAGCTTACATTTCAAAAGTAAAAGTAATGATCATAAATTGCATTTTTCTCAATTTCTCAGCATTCCTAACCCCAGTCAGAGTTGCTCTAAATAAATGACCTCAACTCCTTTATAAGAAATTATTTAGGCTATATAGTAAGAATTAAGCAAATTCCTTTCTCTATTTTTTCAACATTTCTGCCTCTAGATTCTACCTTGGCCTTTGCTGCTGAGAAAAGAAGCTTCTTCCTAACTCTTCTCTCCCTGTGGTCTAGTTTTTTTTTTTTTTTTTTTTTTTTTTTTTTTTTTTTTTTTTTTTTTAATTTCAAAATACTTCAAACATACAAAAAATACAATAAATGTGTGCTAACAAGAGACACCTATATACCTATCACCTAGGCTTGGTAAGACTTTTTTTAAATACATGCATCTTGTTTTATTTGTAAGTGATATAAGCCAACAAATTTTCTCTCCTATATTGTCCTTCTTTGGGAATAAAGGTTACATTAATTTTGTAAAATGATTTGAACAGCTTTCTCATTCCTTCTTTATGTAGTTTTTTTTTTTATTATTAAGAATAGTCACTGTTGGTTATTTTAGCACGATTCTTTAAGGGATTGTTTCAATTTTGGTTACTTAAAATGTTTTCTGTGTCTTTACCATCATTTTAATTTTTGAGAGACATGGTTATGAATGAAGTTCTAAATTGACCCTGTTGGTCCTTTGAGGATACCCCCCTGTCTTCTGCTATTTTTTGCTATGGTTTCTGTACATCTTACTGTCATCCCTCAGGAGATAATCTACCATTTGTTCAAAAGTATTATTATTATTATTATTATTATTTTTTCTTGGAGAGGTTTTTTGCTATAGGGCGCGTGCGCTCGCCAGACAGACAGAGAGAGACATAGAGACAGAAAGCGAGAAATCACCCCCCAGGGGGGATGGTCACGCCGCAATCCCTTCTCCTCCATTCTCCTCTCGGGATCTTGGGCACGCACGCACACGCGCCCGGCGTGAGTTGTAAGCCACCGGGTCCGAGACGCGAACCGCGGTCGACTACGTGGGAGTCCAGCGACATAGCCATTACGCTAACTGCTGGTTCCCTGTTCAAAATTATTTTTGAGATTTTATTTTTATTTTTGATGGTTAGAGATTTCAAGTTACTGGAAGGAGGAATTTTGGTGTGTTGCTTTACCTAAGAACTCTCATCATTTCAGTTCTAAAAAGTATTTCATCCATTATCTATTCAAATATTTCCTCTCCACTATTTGCTGCATTTTTCATTCTGAAACTTCTCTAGATACACACTCTGACTGCTTATTATAGTCTCTGTATTTCCTTATCTCATATTAATTCATCATTTTCTTATACTATGTTATAGATACTTTCTTCAATTCTCTATCTTTATTATTCAATAATTATTTTCTCTGCTTTGTCTATTGAATATTTTTTAAAATTCCTAAAAAATTGCATTTTTATTTCTAGAAGTTATATCTGTTTTGTTTAAAATCTGACTATTCTTTTATCATAATACCCCATTTGTCGTCATTTTAAAAATATTTCTTCTTTTGTCTTTAATGATTTGAAACAAAGTTCAGCCAACTCTTTCTGTCAAGAGCCAGAAACTAAGTACCGTAGGTTTTGTGGGCCATGTGATTTCTGTAACAGCTCTTCAACTCTGAATTATAATATAAAAGCAGACTTAGATAATATGCAAATACTAGATATTATCATGTTCTAGTAAAACTTTTGTTACCAAAACAGCCACTGGACTGAGTATAACTCATAGGCCATGTTTTGTTGATCCTCGATTTCAAATATATCTTTATAATCACATTCACGTGGGTCCCTTAGCTCAAGTAACTGAGAATTGCAATTTTCCTATGTCTCCTACATCAGCTGACTGTAGCTTATGGTGGATTATTTTCTTGTATGTCATGCTTCTACTTTGTGAACTCTAGATACAGCCTTCCACTGGAGGCCAGTGTGCCTTAAATTGTGGAATTATCCTTCGAAACATATTTGTATCTCAAATCTTGCAGCTAATATTTTTGTAAAAGATTGATTTTTAAATTATCACCCTCAGAAATACCCAAACATGAATCTTATTGCTACTAATAGTGATAGCACTGTTGTTTTATTAGTGGCCCTAGGTCTTATAGAACTTACATAAATTGTAGTTGTTACCATGGACAAAGACAAGATACTAAGATTGGCAAGAGAGAGGGACCAGCAGTTAGCGTAATGGCTATGTTGCTGGACTCCCACGTAGTCAACCGCGGTTCGAGTCCCGGACCCGGCGGCTTAAACTCACGCCAGGCGCGTGTGAGTGCGTGCCCAAGATCCCGAGAGGAGAATGGAGGAGAAGGGATTGTGGCGTGGCCATCCCCCCTGGGGGGTGATTTCCTGCTTTCTATCTCTCTGTCTCTCTCTGTCTGTCTGGCGAGTGCACGCGCCCTATAGCAAAAACCTCTCCAAAAAAAAAAAAAAAAGAAAAAAGAAAAAAGAAAAAAAAAAAAAAAAAGATTGGCAAGAGAGAAACATCAAGTTACCTACAAAGGATATCCCATCAGGCTGACAGCAGATCTTTCATCGGAAACAATGCGAGGAAAGAATGGGAAAAATATATTCAAAGTGTTAAGGGAAAAGCAATAGCAACCATGGATACTACACCCAGCCAGATTATGCTTCCAGTGTTTTTGAAAATTTTGATGAATTAAAAGCTCATAATTAAAATATTTATTAGGACCAGAAGCTACTTTTAGTTACAAATATAGAAGCTATTGATTGAACTATTCATTATAAAAATTAAAAATAACTAAGTCTAGAAAGAAACACAATGAAAAAAGCTTTCAGGATTCCTTTTCTGAAATAACATTTTTAAAAGAAATAGAATTAAACATAGTATTGAAAATATATGTTCAATATATACATGCGTATGGATGTGCATTTTCCTCAGTCTGTAGTGAATTCATTCCTCTCGCTTGTTCATCACAGGACACTTGAAATGGACCAAAGCTGAGGACATTGACATAGAAACCCCAGGATCTATTCTTGTCAACACTAACTTGAGGGCATTAATAAATAAACATACATTTGCTTCCTTACCTCAGCATTTTCAACAATACCTCCTGCTTTTGCTCCCAGAAGTGGATAGACAGGTAAGTAGAAGTTTTAGACATTTGATAACAGTCACTGGTAATATTATTATGAAGAGGCACATCTGTTATCAAAGATGATTGATGTACAGATAGGCTATTTTATAGTAATATAGTATATCTGTGTAATTTATTTATGTGTGAATGTGTGTGTGGTGTGTGTTGTGAACATTCTTTTATTTGATTAATCTGCCAAAACAGAACAATTTTTTTTCTATAGTAAACCAATTTAAATTTTAAAATACAGTACATGTGGTATAATAAAAACTACAGACCTACCCACATTGGGAAAGGAAAACAAAGAAATCAAACATTTCACTATCAAATAAATCTTTGAAGTAGCTGTTCCATTGCCCAGAGGGAATATTGAAATGCAGCAATAAAAATCCAGGGTTTCTAAGAAATTATGTAAATGTTTTTATTTTCAACTCTTTCCAAAAGGCATTTAAAATTTATGTTTGCAGTTACTTCCTGAGAGTCTATCATCATTGCCTACGAATAATCACCTTTTATCTTTTTTTTTAGTTTAACTGAAAATGCTTGAAGTATATTTTTGAGATGCTTCTAAAATAAGAAAATACAAATATAGACCCGTAATAGCAGGCATCAATCATCTTCTAAAGCTGTTTCCTTAGGAAAGGAAAGGGGAAAATTTTCATCATGTAAACTTTTATTAAATTTTACAAAATGTATTAGTGGTACCTGGAAACATTTGTATATTATTGGCATTTCAGTAAATTCTGACACCGTTATTATTTCCAATAGATGAACTTAATGCATGTAAATTTTCAAAGTCATATGTTGAAATGATAGGCACATTAATGAATCGAATGGTAAGATTGATTCACTATTACTTTGAATGTGTTTTCTTAGCTTTTTATTGGGTTCTGTTTTCCACTAACTTATCATCTCTTTTCATGCAAACTTAAATATGATACGTGACATACATTGCTACAATTTCTATATTGCTCCTTGGTGGTGAATGTTGTTCATATTTAGAATAAGATTGTTTTGATTTGGGGTAAATTTTCATTTGACTGGAGGTTTGCCTCATTCAACAAAAATTTAATTAATCCTATGATTATGATATATTGGGTCATCAGAAAAGTCATGATGCATTTTTGCATAGAAAAATATGCATGACTTTTCCAATGACCCAGTATTTTCGGTACTTTGTGATAATAGACAGTAAATGCTTATTATATACTTATTGAATGAATCTCGCATATATAAGCTATTTGCCAATAAGCAAAATATGAGGTAGAAGCAGGTAAAGTTAGGGAGGAAAAGCACAAAGTGTATTGTGTTTTTATCTGTGAAGGAAGACACTCAGAGACCAATTTGAGATCCTTGAATTGGGCCTTGAGATATAGATAGACTTCAGATAAAACAGATGGCTGAAAAGTACCAAGTGAGAGATCCAAAGATACGAACTCAAAAGCTCATTTGGAAGGAGTCTGGATTGTAGGAAGACAATGCAAATGATTCTGGAAAGACAGATTGGAAGTCGATTTTTAAAGATTCTTTGGAATGAAGCGACAGTCTGACCTGTGTCCTTTTCCCCCATGTCTGTAATACAGAGCCACTTAGGGCTTTTGAATGGAGCTGTAATGTAATAGGACCATGGCCCTTTAAAGAAATTATTCTGACGGCACTGAAAGAGAATGTTAGGGTGGGAAACATGAGAGTGGAAAGAATCCTTAGAAAGCAGTGTTAGTTGTTTCCTAGAGACATAATGAGGACTTGAATTTGGGGGATAGCACTGAAATTAAAGAGGAGAAAAGGCAGTCATTGTCCTGTTCCTCTTCCTCCTCCACCTCCTCTTCCCCCTTTTCCTCCTCTTCTTGTCCTACTTTGGTAGCAATTTTCCATTTTATCTGATAACACTTGAAGCAAGGTACATGGTGGAGCCACTGATGATTCCATCTAAAGTTTGTGTGACTGAAAGAGAGTTGAGGTGTTAAAAATCCTCTTTATTAGCTAACATAGCTATTTCCTCCACTCCAACATAGGTGTAGTTTGCCGTATTTACTCCTCTGTCTCCATTTTTGACATAAGTTTTGACATATGCAGAATATTCAATGAATATTTTTGGAATAAAGAAATGACAGATTGTCCTAGGTTAAGCCAAATATTTGTTAACCCAGGAGGCTAGAGTCTGAGCCCAGTATTTTATTTAACATGTAGAAGTTTCTGTTACTCAGATTTTCCTAGTCACTGTGAGAAATATAAATGAATAAGGCACAACACCTATTTTCAAATAAGATTTAGTCCACAACACCTATTTTCAAATAAGATTTAGTCCATTTCAAATAAGATTTAGTCCATTGGGGAATTATTTATTCAAGAAATACTTACTGAATATAAATGGTGTGCTTTATGCTACACTAAGGATGAAGAATACAAGAATGAATCTTGTGAAGAATGAATCTTGAGAAGGAAGAGAATGAGAACAACCTTGTGCTGAAATACACTTTGCTCACTACTGGGAAATAAGTTTGATAACTGGCTAGCTCTATACCAGATATATAGAAGACCAGGCAGAGCCACATAAATGTCAAACTAGAAGTCTAAGGAAAGTCTTCTGAAGGTTTAAAAAATTAAAAGTTTAATCTGAAGATAGAATTAAAGAAGATAGTATGGCAAAAAGGATACTTAACCTTTAAGGGCTGGTAGATGTTTCCTAAGTAGGGCCAATGGAAAGTAAATTTCACGGAGGGAAGGCATATCATAAACTTGTTGCTTATATGTTCCAGAAGATTCGATAGACTGGAATAGTCCACAGGAAGGAATTGGTAGTACTCTTTGCTGAAGGGAAATATGGTCTATAACCTGGCTGACCTGACTATAGACTCTGCTTTTTTATTTTTTTTCTGAAGCCAATGAGTACCCTCATAGGTTTTTCAAATGAAAAATGACATGCATATAGTAACTTTAGCAAATATTTCAATGCCTGAACATACAGGAGGGAAAGATGATTCAAAGGATAAATAAAATATGGTTCTTATTTTCACTAACAAGCCAGTAGCCCTGTGAATGATAGATTGGACAGGTAGGGAGATAATACATGGGGGGAAGAGGGGTGCTAGTTAGAGAAGACGATTGCAGTAGTGGAGATAGAGATACAGGTTTGACCTTGGGCATTGGTCTTGGAAATGAAAAGAAAGTAATGAATTCCAGGCATATTTGCAACTCAGAATGAGCAGGAATAAATGAAAGATTGCCTGTGGGATGGAGTGGTTAAAAGGCTAGAAGACAACTAGAGATTTTATCTAGGGTTACTTGGAAGGACAGAAAGGCTCTGTAGGCCTGTCAGCCTTTGACACCAAGAAATTTAGTGTGTCCTCTCCCTCTCTTTTCTTCTCCCCTCCCCCTACCCTTCTGCCTGCTCTCTTTCTCCTTCCCCCTTATCCCCTTCTCTCCCCCCCCCCACTCTCTTCTCCTCTCTCCCCCACTCCCCTTTCTTCTCCCTCTCACTGCTGTGCTCTGCTGTTCAAGGTGGGCTCAACTGTCTCTCCCAGCAGGAAGAGACAGGCAGCTTGATCAGTCAGCAACCACAAAGGCTGCTGTTTTAGTCCAGCTTATAAATATCCAAATAGGGATGAACAACACTGTGCCCTGGGTCAGAATGAGTGAAGAAGGCATGGGAATGTGAATCTGATTACACAGATTAAGTTGAGCCAGTGGCAGGTCTGATAATTATGCAAAATACCTAAGAATCTCACTGTGTGAAGGCTTATTGTCACGTAATTTTACAAAATTTGAAGCTACTAACTTTCTTGTTTCCCTCTTTTATTACCCTAGGTTTCTGCTTGCTTTCCAGTGGGAAGTAATCCAATAGGGTTTCCTACACACAATCCATACAAAGCCAGGGTCCATTCCATTATGACAGCCTTAAAATGTGGGAAGCTAAGTTTCCCATTTATCATGCCAATGCCAAGTATGATAAGCCAACCTCCCTGAGAATTTGGTTTTCTATAGTTGTACTTTTTATTCTGTCTTTTTAAGAAGCTCTTTTATCTTTGATTATGTTTTTCTTTTTACTTACTCCTATTCGTTTTATAAATCTGTTACATTAAATTTTATATTTAATTTTACTTTCCATGCATTGTCTGGCAGTTAACAGAGACTGAACTAAAACCGACAAACATAAAAGAGATTTATTGGCTCAGGTAATTAGAAGATGGAGATTAGGGTGAATTTCTGGTTATTGGTCCTGGGGTTCATTTATTTCCAAGAACTCATGTAATTATTAATTAAATAATCAATTTTAGGGACCAGCAGATGGTGCAATGGTTACGTTGCTGGACTTCCATGTAGTCAACTGAGGTTCAAGTCCTAGACCAGGTGATTTAAAACTCATGCTGGGCACATGTGTGTGCGTGCCCTAAATCCCAAGAGAAGAATGGAGAAGAAAGGATTGCAATGTGGCCATCCTCTCTGGGGGATGATTTCTTGCTTTCTGTTTCTCTGTCTCTCTGGTGAGTGCATGTATCCTATAGCAAAAATCTCTCTCTCTTTTTTTTTTTTTGAAAGGTTTTTGCTATAGGGTACATGTGCTCACCAGAAAGACAGAGACAGAGAGAAATCACCCCCTAAGAAGTGATGGCCACGCCACAATACCTTCTCCTCCATTCTCCTCTTGTGATCTTGGGCACACCTGCACATATGCCTGGTGTGAATTTAAGCTGCCGGATCCGGAACTCGAACCGCAATTGACTATATGGGAGTCCAGCAATGTAGCCATTGTGCCATTTGCTGGTCCTAATCGATTAATTAATAAAAAGAAATCTTCTTCCTTCTTAGTGACATTATTTTAAACTTGAGTGCCTTTGTGAGAAGATGGCCACATGGGAAAACAAAACAAAATGGATGTTTGCCTCTTGGCTCACATGCATAGGAAAGATACTTCTGTCCCTGTGTTTCAAACAAAATACCTAAGATTCACAGTGATTATACTACTTAGAGCATATGATCATTTCTTTTTTTTTTTTTTTTTTTTTTGGAGAGGTTTTCGCTATAGGGCGTGTGCGCTCTCCAGATAGACAGAGAGAGACATAGAGAAAGAAAGCGAGAAATCACCCCCCAGGGGGGATGGTCACGCCACAATCCCTTCTCCTCCATTCTCTCCATTCTCCTCTCGGGATCTTGGGCACGCACACACACGCGCCTGGTGTGAGTTTTAAGCCACTGGGTCCGGGATGCAAACCACGGTCGACTACGTGGGAGTCCAGCGACATAGCCATTACGCTAATTGCTGGTTCCCTGATCATTTCTTAAACAGTGAATCTAGCCACAGAAATGGAATATATGTTAACCTAAGATAGCCAGGCCTATCATTGGAGCTTAGAGTGAGTTCATCATCTCCTGAAGTGAAATGGTATATTTGTGATAGAAGTCATTAAACATCTTTTTGTGTAGATAGTTTTATTAAAGGATGAATGATGGTAAGGTGAATTCTTTGGAGACAACTAGTGGGATAGGAATTGAGTTTGGCTTTTAGTTAGGTTGAGATGTTTCTACTTTAATGCAATATACAGAAAATGATTACATACTCAGGTTTTGAGACTGGAGAAGATGGTGTTAGTAATGAAATAGATGTAGGTAACTGTATCCATTATGGGATTTGATAAGATTAGACGATATCATAGTCATCCCCAGAGGAATATACATATATTTGTGAGAGTGTGGTTAAGAAAGAGTGTGGGATAGAGACAGGGAATTGAAATAGCAAATCCATGAGAAATCACCCACGTGGAAAACATGTTCAAGCACCAGTGTCAAATGGACATCAGGGGGTCAGTAAGTAGGATATCTTTCCTTTGTCCCTCTAGATCTACCCTTCAGGCTTCTTCACTCTGATTTGTTCTAGAAGTCTAGCCTGTGTATGGACTGCTGCATCAGGAAGACTATGCATTCTGTCGTCATCATCGTCTTTTTTTTTTTTTTTTAAGGTTTTTCCCTTAGGATGTGTGCACTTGCTGGAGTGAGAGAGAGAGGGGAGAGAGAGAGAGACAGTGAGACAGAAAATTAGAAATCACTCCCCAAGGGTATGACCATGCCACAATTCCTTCTCTATTCTTCTGGGATCTTGAGCACTCACACACACCCACTGAATCCATGTGGTCAGCCATGTGGGGTCCAGTGATGTAACTGCTACACCATCTGCTGGCCCCACTTCTTATTTTTAATGTTGAAACCATAAACTTTTAGAAAATCCGAAGGTATATTTGAGAATGAATTTCCAGTCTGGTGATCTGTTCTCCTTGCTCCATGTATTATGACTTTAAGAGTATATTTTCTACCGATAAAGATATTCTCTTACAGAGGCACAATGTAACTAGTTTAGATCAGGGGATAAACAGAAATGAGTAGCGTATGACTTTTAGACGTCGTTCATGTGTACCTAGTTGCCCCAGTAATGTCGCTAGTAACCACAAAATCCAGCACAGAATCTGTCATTGCATTGAGTCATGCTGTCTCTTTTGTCGTCGTCTTCTAGAACAGTTCTTAGTCTTTTTTTGATTTTCATGACCTTAACTCCTTTGAAGATAATAAGCAAATTCGAGATTGCATGTTGCTTTCTTTTGATCAGATTCAGATTATGTACCTTTGGGAGGAATACGATAAATGGTGTTCTTTCTTCTCCTCTCCTCCTGTTAGGTGGCATGTTGTTTTGATTTGTACCAATGCAGATGTTGTTCTCTTGATCATTTGTTTGAGCTCTATCTGTGATGCTTCTCCAGTAAATTTTGTGAGGAGGAGTTTTTTTTTTTTTTTTTTTTTTTTTTTTTTTTTTAATTATTTATTTATTTTATTTTGACCAGAGAGGGACAGAGTGAGTGGAAGGGTGGGAGAAAGTGAGAAAGCAAGCTGCCAGGTTTGGGACTTGGGAGTGCAGTGCCTTTAACTACCACACCACCTGTCAGTCCCTTATGAGGAGTTTTTTTTAACATCCTGTTTCTCTTCAGACTCTCACTTTATTAATTAATTTATGTATGTATGGTTTCATTGTTTTCTATATTTGTAATAGGCCGTTATGCTTAAATTGTCTCACTTTTGGTCAGTGGGAACCCATTAAATTTGGCACCTGTGTTCTCATACATGGCCCTGTCATCTTTCAAGCACTTTCTTCCTTTGGAGAAAGTTAAATAATGTGGATGTAAGCAAATTCTTACAGTTTTATGATAGGAATAGGACTTGTGATTCATTTATTTAACCACTGTTGATGCAACAGCTGTATTGTGCTAGAAGCTGCTAAGCACTGAGGATATAAATATTCAGAAGTTGCAGCTCCTGTCATGAGAAGGGTCATGGCTCTGAAGGTGAGATAAACGGCAAAGCCCATAGGTACAAAAAGGTGCCACGATGGTCGTGTGTGTGTTGTGCTATGCAAACTTTGGGCTGGTAATGATCTTCTGTCAGAATCAGAGGAGGTTTGCAAGAGGAGATGCTATTTGGACTGGATCTGAAAAGACGGAGGAAGTTTACTAAGTAAAAAATAAGTATGTAGGGCATTCCGAAGAGAGAAAAGAATATGTGCCAGTAATATTATTGATTATCTGTAATGCTAGATCTTCTGTATGTGTCATCACTAATCTTTACAATAGTGCCCCAAACAGTATTATTAACTCCATTTTCTAGGAGGGAATCTTCAAAAAGTTCATAGAAAATGTGCATTATTAAAAGAAAAAAATTTAAAAAAATGTGTATTGTGAAAACTCTACATGTGAATTTTATTTTATTTTATTTTTTTACCAGCCAAATAAGCTTGTCCTATAATTCTGTTTTTCTATGAAGTTTTTGAAGTACCCACATATATATGAAAACAACAGATCAAAGAAAAAAAAAAGACTGGCCCACAGCCACATCTTTCATGTAAAGCCAGTGGAGTCAATTTGAACACAGGTTTATTCAAGTCAAAATTCATGCTTTTCCCCCTATTCTAAGTGATGTTTCTTGTCCCCAAAACACAAAGCCAGAGAAGTGCATGTCTGTCAACAGGTAATTGGAGATGATTAGGAAATAAGGTAAGTTGAAACTAGAAAGATAAATTGGAACAAGCAGCGTAAAAAGGGGCTTGAATGTCAATAAGCAATGTAGAGCATGCCAAGATTTTACACTGGAGCCTGGCATGATTAGATTTGTATTTTCGATAAAGACCTTTGGTGGTAGACTGAGACATAGCATAGAGAAGGTAGGATTCCCCAGCTCCTCACCATGCTTGTGGGTCGGCCACTGCATCTTTTCTATCCCTCATATATGAACCTCTGTTCTCTCTTAGCTTGTGCACTTGCTAACGGCTCTGCTGAGATGCTTTTCTGACAGTGTGTGGCAGGACTAGGTCCTTGTCATCTACCCAGGTCTCAAGTTACATCTTCCCAAAGGATTTTCATTTCTCTCTTACCATCTGAAGTACCTTATTTTGTTGTTTCTTGTCTTGTTTGTATTTTCTTTTAATCATTATGGTCTATAATTAATTTATTTATGTATTTGTTTGTCTTCCAAATTCAAATAAAGGTCACAGGGTAGTGTTTTTTCTTCTTCTACTTACTGTGCCTGGCACATAAAATTGCTCACGTTAATGAATGAATGATGTCTACAGGCTGGAAAAAAACTTAAAAAGCTCATTTAACTCATCTGATAGACATTAAAACTTTACCCCAAAACATTGTAGAATGGGAAAGAAAAGTCTAATTTATAAGATACTAGTTTGCTGGTGCTGCTGTAGCAAAATTCCATTATTTGTATGGCTTAAACAACAGAAGTTTATTTTCTCACAGTTCTGGAAGCTGGAACTCCAAGATCAAGGTGCCAGTGTGACCTCCCTTGTAGTTTACAAATGGTGTCATGTTTACTGTGACCACAATAGCCTTTCCTCTGTAAGCTTACATTCCTGGTATCCCTTTCTCTTCTTATAAAGACACCTTTATAGTCATGTTGGACTAGAGCCCCGCCCTCATATCCTCATTTAACCACAGTGACCTGTACAAGCCCTGTCTCCAGATATAACCAAATTGGGGGTAGATCTTCATCATGTAATTTGGTGGTGATGATGGGGGGAGCAATTCAGTCCATATCAAAGATTTTGGAAATAAAATCATTAGGAGTGGATAATTAGATTTAGGGGCAAATGAGATATTGAATACATGTTTTAGGCACTTATTTTGCATTTGAGAATATCTAAAGATTGATAATTTTTTCAAAGAATTTGCCAAAGATGTGTGCACTCGCCAAAGAAAGAGAGACAGAAAGGAGAGGGAGAACACGTCTGCACGGAGCATGGTCAACCCAGAAGTCCCTTCTCCTCTATTTCTCTGTCCTTTTGGGATTTGGGGCATGCACTCAATATATACCTATCATGATTCTCAAGCTTTCAGGTTTGGGACTCAAACTGCAAGTTCATTGTTTGGGATTCAGGCTACCTCAATTACCTGGCCCAGTTGATAATTTTTTAAAAGCCAGAGTGTACTTGCACATGATTTTGGCTTATAAGTTGAGGCAGTTGTTGGAAAAAAAAAGTAAAGATAGAAAAGATTTGATTTATTGACCAAAGATTGGAGAAGCAGCTTGCTTAATGAAAACAAAAATTAAATTTCTGAGATCAGAGGGAAGCAAGGAAGGAATAAAGAAATAATTAAATGTGAAAATTATAGTGGAAAGTGAGGGTTTTCAGCGGAGTGGTGGTGTATTTGTGTGTTCAGAGGCTAGAGGATTAGAAGTTTCAAGAGAATGAAAAAACTTTGGAAAGCAGTTTGATGAACTGGAGGATTCATCCTAGTGAAAAAATGTGGTTGCTGAGCAGCAGGGAGGGCCTACTGAAGTTAGGTGGCCATAGAAGTGGCTAGTTAACTGTGTTGTATGTTCTTCACCCAGCAGGGCTAAATATTTGTGCACTTGCCTTGTAACTGATGTGCCAGAAATTAGATTTTGCAAGGGCTGGAAATTTACAAAGGCTGAAATTGTAGGAATTAAAAGACCGTAGAGGACTTGTGAGATGCTTGTTAGACTTGTTGTTTATGGGATTAAGGCTGCTTATGGATAAAAAATAAGGTCAAAAGGGCTAGAGAGAGTGGAGATTTCAGGAAGGAAAAAAATGTGGGCTGGAAAGAAGGTCTCTTATTGAATGAAGTGTTAGTCTTAGAATAACATGTTTCAGTTATAATCAGGTTTAGCTAAATAAACACATGGGTCAAAAGTCATCTTCTTCACCCCACAGCATTTCAGTTTGGGGATCAAACATAAACCAGGGGGACAGAGCAGCATTGGGTAGTGCTAACAAACAGGTAGAACAATAGGTAGTTCTTCAGTCAGTCTCCATATGGGAATATTGGCATAATAAATTCAGTGTTTGAGTTTGTAGCCAGACATGCCTTTGTACATAGCTCTGCAAGATGTGCTTGGTGAATTTTTAGAACCTCCTTGATTATACATAGCAGATACCTCTTTTCTTTAAGAATTTGTATTTTATAAACTATGTCTACACAGAACAATTTTGTGACCTTTTAAAAATATATGGCAGCTGGTAGAATAAATGTCAACCTAAGTGGAGTCCTATTTGGGTTTTTATTACACTTTCAGATGGAACCTCGGTGATGAATAGGTTGTTGTCATTTCTGTCATTGGTATCATTTTTAAGTGATGTTCTTCTCTGCTTCCATTTGCTCGTATCTGGGCCTACGGGGTCATCTCTGAAAACACAAGACCATCCTCCACACTGCTTCTAAATAAATTATGCTCCTTTTTTTCCTTCTTTTTATTTTTGTGCAAATGGTAATTGTAGCATTTCAGTCCAGTCTTACTAATCTCCCAGTTTTGTTCGACATTCATGCCTATGCAACTCTGGTCTGTTAAATGACTAGCCTCTGAAGGATATGTACTGTTGTAGGCTCTTTAAAATCCTATCTGGCTTTGTGCTCCTCAGGTTTCGCACTCACTGGCAATAATGCACATAATTTTAACTGTGGAGAATGTCATTAAACTAAAATGGAACGTTTACACAGTCCCTTTTGCAGAGAATTTTGGACTAGGAAAATGAATGTGTGTGTCAGACATTTTACAGCACACGAGAATGTGATTTATTGATTTCTGATGGCTCTGTTGGCATCAGTGTATATATTTAAAGGAGTCACGCAGCCTTTATAAATGCAAATGGGAAAGGGCTTTCCGTCTCTTTCCTCCATGGAAATAGCTCATACATTTTCAATAACTCAGGCTCCACTTAGAGATTGCTCTATGTACTGTATATATTGATTTAAAAATTATACCGTTATTTTATTCCACAAATAGTGTCTATAATGAAATGTCAATTTACCTAAAAGATTATAAAATTCAGAAGCATTAAAAATATGAAAAATACTAGTATCTTAAGCCTTTAGGTAAAAGTAAATGTGTACTTGAGATGTAATTATTTTAATGGAACTGACACTTTGGCTTTTTCTCTGCTTCTGGAAGCATATCTTAAAGTACTTAGGAGATCCATTATTCCTTATTGCCTGCATCACTTACTGGTGACAGTAAATCATATGTAGCCAAAGACATTCTTGTAGACCATGCCTGGAGATTTTCATTCTTACCATTCTGGCTTTGTGGAGGGTAAAGAGATATATAACATTTATTTAATAATATTGAAATAACTGTAGGAAAGTGAGTCCATATTCATTTATAGCTAGTAGTTAACATCACCTCCTGTTTATCAGAATCTGTGTCAATGCAAGTCAAATGACATGGACTAGACTGAATTACAAATTTGTAAGTAATTGCATGTAATGGGCAATCTAACAAATGGGGCTTTACTTTAGTACCATGTATAACACAGTCAATGGAGGAACACAAACTAATTTAACTGGAAGAATATATTATTCTGTGTATTAAACTACTTTATCTCTCTTTTATGTAGGATGATACTAAGAGGCAACTTCATGGCCCTAAACGGTATTATTGGCCATGCATGATCCATAACTATATCGGTTTGCTACTTAATACTGTCCATAAGTATATCAGATTACGAAATAATGTTGTCACCTGATAGTTATGTAATTCCCCTTCATTATATAACATGTAATAATATATAGGTGTATGTAGTAATTAATGGCCAGTTGATATAGGAATGGAGAATAAAGAACCTTAAACATGCTCTATCTTAAGTATGAAAATGGGGCAATAGAAGAGTTTGAGGAATCATTCATATGCTAGATTGCACATTAGTTCTTGTCATTTTAATATGGAACATTCTAATGCCAAGGTCACCATAGCATTATGAACAGGTATCATACAGTGGCTCATCCCTAAATCAGGGTCAAAGGTAGAAGAAACAAAATTGATTTCACTTATAAAATCACCTTTGCAATTTCTAGTAGTTATTAAATCCTATTCAAAAAATATAGTTGCCCAAGGAAATACTTTGATTCTATTTGAAAAATTTATTCTAGTTCATTGTAAAAGAATGAGGAATCAATTATAAGTAGGAAGTCAACAGCGTAGTAATGTTTGTACTTCTGGATTGATTTGGCAGTATATGTATGCGCATTTAATTCCCTTCACTGCTTCTATTTCCCATTAAAGTGACAATAGCCTTTTCCCCATTAATATATTTCTTTATCAGTCTTGGAACCCAAGGGAAGAATTTCATCCAGATGCCAAAAACCATGAGGAAGTTCTCCAGGAGATAATAAAGGTGAGAGTAGATTAATGGGAGAGTTGATGAATGAGAGTGACAGTCCCAGAAGGAAATTTTCCTGTGGGCTCTGACTAGAGAGGACTTTATTTGAACAAAACTAGCTCTGAGTGATGGTGGAGGCAAGAGTGGAGCAGTGAGGAGGATCAGATCTCCATGCTACTCTTTCTTTCTAGGACTCTTCAACAAGATTTACTCTCTAATAGAATAAGATCCTATTGTAGATATTATCTCCAGGTTATGCTTGCTATGAGGTTGCCTTGAGTTTTATGTCTAAAGGCTGATCCAACAGCTAAAGGGATACCCAACCTCACTGATAAATCACTAATATATAGGTAAGATGTTCTTTGTTAAGAATCAATCTCAAGCCAGTGGTGGCATGGTAATTCAGGCAGCTGGATCCCACGTGGCTGACTGAGTGGTTCAAGTCCTAGACATGATAGTTTGAAAAACTTGTTGGGCGTATGAGAGTGTGTACCCAAAATTCTGAAAGGAATTTTGTGACCTGACCATCTTCCATGGGTGCTTTCTTGCTCATGCACACACACGTGTGCCCTCTAGCAAACTTAAAAAAAATTCAATTCATACTATCCATGTACAAGTGACATTGGGGGTACACACGTACTTTTCACCGATTCTTGTGCTGATCCAGAAAGACTTGTACAAGGTCCAACAGAGTTTCTGACAAGACTCATATCAATGTCTATTACTGATGCAGAAACAAATAGTGACTTTGTCCTCCATAAATAGAAAGACAGAAATCAATAACAAGACACAGGAAGGATTAAACATTTGACAAAAGAGACCCAATGTGACGATTCAGATAATAAAACCTTCTAGGTGTCGAATAGGATGAAAACGACCTTGACAGTGATTCAAGAAAATTCAGATACTTTAGAAATATTAATTGAAGTTTAATAGCAGGCTGTGCAGTATGCTAGACATCGAGGATATGTTATGTGAGACTGTCATGAGTCCTGATTTCACTGAGTTTATAATCTAGCAGGAAAAAGAAAATCATAAATAGTGAATGTGTACCAAGTTCCCTGGGGATATAAATTTGAAGGAGAGAGCTTCTTAGTTGGCATATGAGTGAGCTTCATGCTGTAATTTGGAAATAATTTGATATTTTGGAATCTTAAGATATAAAGCAGAACCAAACAGTGCTCAGTCTATAATGAATTCTTCCCCACCACTGAGGCATGTGGTCTTCCAGTCTGGGTGATGGGGACAGGCAGTTTCCAACCTGGCATAAGCACAGGGCACTGTTCCTTCTATTCATTTTATATGGTTTTCTGCTTAGCCTCCGGTAGTTTCCATATCCATGCACTGAAAATACTCAGCTGAAGAACTCCAGAACTTTGTGGTTTCTGTCTCCTCTAGTTTTCTAATTCATTATAATTGCTTGGCTTCATCTGACTTTCAATTTTGGTGTTTTGTTAATCCCAAAGAGAGTAGTGGTGCCATTTACTGAGATAGGTAAAATTGGATAAAGAGCATACACTATAGTTTGAAGGTATATCCCTCTAAAAATCTGATAGAACATGAACTACAATACAATATAACATTTAGCAATGGGACCTTTGGGGAAGTAATTAAGCCATGAAGACTCCACCCTTGTAAGTGAGATTAACACTCTTATAAAAGAGATTCATTCCAAGGACCAGTAGATGGTGTGGTGATTAAGGCACTGGAACTGTACATAGTCAACCATGGTTTAAATCCCAGACCTGGTAGCATGTGTTCTCACTTTCCTTCTCTCTCTTGTGAATTAAAAAATAATAATAAATTAAAATTAAATAAATAATTATTTTTAAAAAAGAATTCCTGACAAATATTTGGCTCTTCCATTTCTTCTGACATGTGAAGACACAGCATTCAATCTGTTTATAATTTTAGCCATGTGAGGATATAGCAACAGACCATCTATGGGACCAAAGAGCAACCTTCACCAGACACTGAACATACTAATACCTTTCTCGTGAGTTTCCTAGCCTCTATAATTATAAGAAAATAAATTCTTTTCTTTATGAATTGCTCAGTCTTGGCACAAACAGACCAAGGTAGCAAGTTTTCACTTTTGGCCATACTATATCTGAGATAAGAAATCCATGTGGACATTGTGAATAGGAAGCTGGCTATACAGGTTTAGAGGTTAAAATACAGTAATATACTAGAGTTTTATTAAAAAATGAGAAAGCCAGCTAGTGACATGGTGGTTAAAGCAACTAGATCTCATGTGGCTGACTCCATGGTTTGAGTTTCAGAACTGTTGACTTGAAAAACAAACTTGGTATGTGTGCATGTGTGCCCAAAATCCCCAAAGGAGAGAAAGATGGAGAGGAAGGGATTGCAACACAGCCATCCACTGTGGTGGGATGCCTTCTCATTTTCTCGCTCTCTCTTTCTCTGTCTCTCTGGCAAGAATGTGTGCCCTATGAAAAATATAAAAAATAAAATTGAGAACTACTGGTATATGCATGTTTATTAAATCCATGGATATAAATGACATGGGCTATAGAATGATAAGGTCTGTAGAGCAGGGTTAGAAGTTTGGGTTAAGACTAAGGCTTGAGATATCCAGATCTTAATGGTTGAAAAAAGGAGAATGAGCTTTCAAAAGACACTGAAAAGTAGCAGCCAAAGATAGAGGCAAACCACGAATGACTATCAATGGTGCCAAGGGAAGTGAAGACTTAAAAAGAAGGTCATGATTTATTTTATAATCAAATATTGAGTAAGTTAAAGGTTTAGAGTTAACCACTAGATTTCATATACACAGTTTACTGATGATCTTGAGAAAAACAATTTTGGTGGCATCGTAGGGGTAAAAAAATATGTTCTTCTTCATGTTCTACATGGGAAGGGGAAACGAAGAAATAGGGTGTGGATCTTAACATTTCTTCTTGACTACATGGAGGCCATTGTTCTTTTTAAAATTACTGTGATTAAAAAAGTATTTTCTTTCATAATGTAATTATGTTTCGTATGAATGCTACTTTTTCTTTTTTGATTAAATTGTTTTTCATTATAAGTGCTTGAGTTTTCCAGACAAATAATTGTATCACTTACTAAGAAATACAGATTATCCTTTTCTTTCTAATTAGTGTATTTTGGAGAACTATTTCATTTATTTGATATGATAGAAACCCAGATTGGAGTTGGATAAGATGTGAGTTGTCAAAGAAAAGTATGTAAAATTACAGACATATTTTAAGACATTTGCCTATGAAGTAGACCAGGCATGAGGTAACTAGAATAGCTTATGTTGAGAAAGGTGGAGTTTGTTTTTATGACTCCATGTTGATAGATTAAAGGCATAGAGGTCCCTTTGAGAGGGAGCAATTTTGAAAAATAAGGGTAAAAATGGAAATTAACAGCTTACTATAATGATCCCCAAAAGGTAGGAGTGGAGCAGGTAGTGATCAAAGCACAGGTGACAAGGTTTTCCTTAGAAAGAAGGCAGATTGCTTTTAAAAAAAACTGGAAGAGAGGAAGAAAATGAGTAAATAAAATGTGTTTGAAGCTTGGTAAGTAAAAATCTAAGGTGTTTCTGTCTAGTCACCACAGGTTCTTTTTCCCCTGTGAAGGTAGAAGTCAAAGTTATATGTTGGCAAGTGACAGGATGAGGATAGGGAGAAAGGTGAAGGCTTGAAGAACCTAGAGTTGAAGACTTATTTATCAAACCTGTCTTCTTAAAAGAGTGAATTTCCCTAAAATGCTGGATATACATCGCAAATTGCACTTTTGTCATGTGGGTATATCCAAAAACCAAGAAGGGCAAGAATCTTAGGAACGTGATGTACCAGATCATCTAAACTCGAAAAGGAGGAGAGGAAAGAAAGGAGAACAATAGAGTGGGTGAAAGTGGAAGGGGGAATGGTCAGCAGTCATAATGAGTTCAAGGGTAGTCATAAGTAGGACTATGTAAGCAAGCAGGGCCCCCAAGGAGGGAGGTTGGTCAGAGTGCATAGAAGTATTACAGGGCCAGCTGGTGGCATGGCAGTTAAGGTGACTGGATTCCACATGACTGCCTATGTGGTTAGACTCTCAGACACAGCAGCTTGAGAAACATGCCAAGTGCGTGTTTGTGTGTGTGTGTGTGTGTGTGTGTGTGTACCCAAAATCCTGGAATAGGAGAGGAGAGGAAATTGTGGTGTGGTGTGGTGTGGTCATTCCTTATAGGGGAGGGGTGCTTTCCTGCTACACACCTCCCCTAGCAATCTCTCACTGGTGAGCACTCATGCTTTCAGGCAAATTAAAATGAATGAATGAATTTCAAATCTTTTATTTATTTACTTATTTATTTTAAATGTGTGTATTTTATATTCACTTACTGTATATCATTGCAACATACAAAACGAAATTCAAATCTTAATGATAGAGTAACTTGGCAAATGTTTCCAAGTTTTCCCCAAAATCTATTGTCTTATTTTTTTAGTTAGTAATTCTACAAAATTTCTAAGTTTTCCCTTTATAATTTGGGGTCATATAACAACTTTATATAAATATACTCCAAAACATTCTAATTTTTTATATTTTAAAATATTTTTCTTTACTTTTTTTGGAAATGTCAGTTCTGCAGTATTTTTCCTCCCTTCAAGATGGTTTTGCCTGTTCAATATCCTTGAATTTTCATAAGAATTTTAGGATTAGCTTGTCTATTTCTATAGAGGAACCAATTAGAATGTAGATAGAGATTGTCTTAACTCTGTGTATCACTTTGGGGTATATTGCCATTACTAAGCAGTATCAAGCCCTTTGTTCCATCAACATGAATGTCTTTAATTTAGAGATTTAATTGCATTTAACAATTTTTTTTTTTTTTGGAGAGGTTTTTCGCTATAGGGCGCATGCGCTCGCCAGACAGGCAGAGACATAGAGACAGAAAGCGAGAAATCACCCACCAGAGGGGATGGTCACGCTGCAATCCCTTCTCCTCCATTCTCCTCCCAGGATCTTGGGCACGCATGCACATGCGCCCGGCGTGAGTTCTAAGCCACCGGGTCCGGGACGCGAACCGCGGTCGGCTACGTGGGAGTCCAGCGACATAGCCATTACGCTAACTGCTGGTTCCCAACAATTTTCTTTTATAAGATTTCAGAGTATTTGTTTTATGTTTCTTTCATTAAATTTATTCCTTACTATATTATTGTTTAATGTTAATCCAGATATTTTTTCTTGTTTTCAGTTGATGAGAAGTCAACTGCTAATGTTATTGTGGTCCCCCTCTGTAAGACAAGTCATCTTTCTCTTGATGCTTTCAAATTTTTCTCTTTGGTTTTCAGCATTTTTACTATGATGTATCTGGGCATGGATCTCTGCATCTATCTTACCTAAAGTTTGTTGAACTTCAATTCATATATGACTTTTCACCAAATACATCAAGTTAGTTGTTCCCTCTGAGAACATTTTCTTTCTCTTCCTCTCTCCCCTTTCTTTCATTCCTTATAATCCCTGTGTGGTTGAAATCATTTGTATCCCATATTTCTCTGAGGCTCTATTTATTTCCTTTTTCATTGTATCTTCTTTCTGTTCTTCAGAATGCATAATCTGTATCACTCTATCTTCAAGATTTCTGATTCTTCTGTCATTCAAATTTAAGGTAGCATAGCAATTAAGTGCCAAACACAGGAAACTGGATGCCACAGGACAGACTGTGGTTTGATTTTCAGCCCCAGTGACAACACTCCGGGAGTGTGTGCCCAGGATCCTGATGGGATGAAGAAATGGAGGAAAAAGTATTACATGTGACCTGGGGTGTGCACAAATGCAGGTTCTCACTGTCTCTCCCTCATGTATGTTTGCTCTGGCATTAAAAAAAAAAGGAAGAAAAAAAACCTGTTGAATTCTTTTAGTGAAATTTTCATTTTGGCTATTTTACTTTGTGAACGTACTTTACTCTTTATGAAAAAGAGCCAGAATTTTCATTTGACTCTTTTATATAACCAGTGTCTCATAATTGATAGTCTCTATTGGGTGAAGTATTATCATTTTCCCTTCCGGAATTTATTTAACATGATTTCCTTTAGTTTTTAAAATATATTTTAAGGAGCTGCATTGAAGCCTTTTTCAGTTAAATATAACATCTATTTCTCCCCCCACCTCCATCCCATCCTCCTTACCACCTTGCAGAATACCCACTTGTCAGGATGTAGGCCTCTTCAACTCAAAACTGGAAAGGATGAGAAACACCATTGGCCTGCTACTCCCATGGAGTTTCTCTACCCTAGACAGGGAACTCAGAGGAGAGGGATCTGCCTCTTCTTGTCCACAGCTGCCTGGAGAGGAAATTCCTTCACACAAACTTTTGGATCAAGGGAATGGGCCAGGGCTTAAATGGCACAGCCTTGCTGTGGTTACCAAGATTCAGCAGCTTTTTTGAACAACGGCTTCTTTATTTGCTATATACCCTTAGGACAAATTCCAAAGAAATTTAAATGGTTGATTTTTTTTAAGTAATTTTCATTATGGTGGTAGTTTTCCCTGAGAACAGGTCCACAGAGTTCCTCTACCACCATTCTGAAAGTGGAACTCTACTACCTTCAAATTTTTAGTGAAACTTTTATATATAGTTTAAATATTAATTTTGCTCTGTTAGATTATCAAGTATGCCAAAGTCATTAAACAAACAACCTTTTCTCCCAACACGACATAGTACTAGTGCATGGATATTTCAATCTCTGCCTTCTTGTAGTAGGTACTCAATAACAATTTTTGAATAAATATCAGATTAACATCTTTTTATATGAGTGAGAACTTTAAAAAAAACCCTCACTTTATATTCTGCCTATCATCTCATATTTCATTATTAGACTTCAAAAAGAAAAGCTGCGATTTTGCTAAGGTTATTCATATTGCAGAAGCCTCTAAAAAGAGGGTTATATTAAAATGTATATTATCTGAAAGACAACACAGCTTGACAGTTTTGTGATAAATACTTGCATTAATGTAATAATTGTTTAAAGTATTTTTCCCTCAAGGAAGGGTGACATGTCTTTTTGAGTGTACCTGTATTTTATCATTATTTACCATAATTTTAAGGAATTTTGTTTATATTGCTTTGGAGAATAGGATAATTAGTTTATATTGGGTTTTCAATGATCACAATAAAATTGCATTTTGCTATCATAAACATTAAACCTGTTTCTAGGTATCCTGTTTGATAGGAAGTGGGGATAAAATGAATGAATATATATTATACCTGTGTGCAAGGATTTTACGATCTAGGAGAGTCAGATACACCGTCTTAGAAAATGGTGTGGTAAGTTTTAAAGCAGAAGCAAGCCACTGATAACATGGAAAGTCGCAGCTGCAAATGATACTTTGAATATGTATTTCTTGCTTAGAGAAATTTTGCATCAGACCATTACAGATTTGTTTCCCTGTTATTTTAGTGCCAGAATTTTGGTTATTTAAATCTAGTATTTTTACATTAGAGGAGTCATTAAATAAAACTTAAGTGAAGAAAGGCTGCATTGATGGATGGTAGAGGAAATGCTTCAAGTGGTTCAATTTTCCCACTTTCTTTAATCACATCTTTAGGATTCTTTCCAGAATGGTACTTTCTGTACTCTGTGTTCTTATTTAAATTCTTCTTCTAATAGTTTATCCATTCAGAAATTCCATTGAAAAGAAAGGAAAAAGGCCAGGAAAAGTCTTCTGAACAGAATTGAATTAGCTGTTACTTGATAGATATTATTTGATATGTTTAATAGCTTAGATATATTTATTATAGTGACATATTTTAATATATCAATATACAGATGTATTTTGATTTATGTATTATATATGTATATTTGATTTGCAAGAAATGAGGAATTTTTTTCTGAATTTTTAAAGATATGCAAACATGGGACAGTTTGGCGTAATGGCTATTTTGCTGGACTCCTAGTCGACCGCGGTTCAAGTTCTGAACCTGGTGGCTTAAACTCACGCCAGGCGTATGTGCGTGCATGCGCAAGATCCCAAGATGAGAATGGAGGAGAAGGGATTGCAGCGTGACCATCCCCCCTGGGGGTGATTTCTTGCTTTCTGTCTCTCTGTCTCTCCCTGTCTTTCCAGCCAGCGCACGCGCCCTACAGCAAAAAAACCTCTCCAAATAAATAAATAAAGATATGCAAGCATAAGTTTTTCTATCACAAAAGGCAAATAATGTCTAAGTAACAATGGAACTAACATTTACTGTGTTTTTGCTACCTTGTACAAATAATATTTCACTGGGGACAAAAAAATATCGAGATACCATCTCACCAGCTTTACCTATACTCATTTCCAAAATTTGAGGAAATGCTGCAATTTTTTTTCTTTAGCTAAAAATATTTCTCTTGTACCAAATATTCATGACAATTTTATTAAATTTAAAAATGTTAGCTCATTACTTTAAGCCTTTAATGTATATAAAATGAGCCATTTGGGGAAGCAAAATCAAAGTTTGTATTCCAGATTTTTTTTTACATGTGCCAAACGGCAAGTACTTTTAGAAAAATGACATTAGGCCTATATTGTATGAGGTACAAGTTTCCCCTGACCATTTCTGATACTGATTCCAGTTTTTTCTGCATTATCACATTTAGCTTGTTGTTCTATCACTTATTAACAACAGTGAGAAAATAATGGAAAGGAAAAATAATTTCTTTTTGCATGAAAGTTTTATTAAAGTATAGCATGTATATGGATAAGTTCCCAGCTGATAGTTATACAGTTGGATGATTTTTTTTTTAAATTATCACATCCTTATAAGTAGCCTACAGATTTTTAAAATGAGAACTTACCCTAGTGCTTGAAAAACTCCTCATTGTCTTCTTCAGTTCATATCCACAGAGTAACCCGCTATCCTGACTTTGATCACTATAAGCTAGTTTCATACTGTTTTAGTATTCTACTTTAAATAAATAGAAATATTCAATATGCATTCTGTTGTATTTAACTAAATATTGTATTGGTGAGATTCATATATTCTGTTGTATGGAGCAGTAATTAACTTAATCTCATTGCTGTGTAGTGTTTCATTATGTGACTACACTATAATTTCCTTATTCATTTTCTCAATGGCCAGTTGGATTATTTTCAGTTGGGGGCTGTTTTGAGTAGTACTGCCATGGACATTTTAATGTCTGTGTTTTTGATCCACCCAAGTGCAACATTCTTTAGGGCACATGCCTATGAGTCTAATTGCTGGATCATAGAATGAATGAATATGTGTGTGTGTGTGTGTGTGTGTGTCTGTGTGTGTATAGCTTTTTAAGATAGCATTAAATAGTTTTCTAAAATGATTAGACCAATTTACACTTCTACCACCAATATGTCAGCATTTAGGATATTGCATTTCTTCTCAAGACTGCATATTTATCAGTTTTTATACATTTACATTGTGGTTTTCAATTCGCGTTTCTCGGATGACTAATGAAAGTAAATAGTACTTACATGTTTTTTGATAGTTGGATATCATCCCTACTTGTGAATGATCAGTTCAAGTTTTTCAGGCTGCTTTTTAAATCAAGTATTTTTTTCCTTCCAATTTGGAGTAGTTCTTATAAATTCAGGATATGAGGCCTTTGTGAGGTACATTGCTAGTATCTTCTCATATTGTGGTTGGTCCCTTGATCCTATCACTAGTGTTCTTCAAGGAGGAAGATTTCTTCATTTTAATGGACTGCCACTTGTTGGTTTTTGCTAATGGATTAAGCTTTCTTGTGTCATCATGAAAAATGTCCTTATGATACATTTAGGTTAATATCTATAAACTAATATATAATATCTACAAACTAATATATATATATATATATATACATACACTAAATATATAACACATGCTAATATGTCAATCTATAATTATAATATATCATTATATATTAATATATCATTATATATTAAGGTAATATATATTAATATATTATGTTAATACATTGGTATTTTAATACATTCACATATGTTAATATTTTATTATATCATATAATAGAAAATATATTCTAGTAAATATATTTTGTTTAATGAGCTAGAGATTGTTCAATTCCTTTTATATGGATATCCAGTTTGCCAAACATATTTTATTGAAAAAGTCATCCTTTCTCCTGCTGTAGCGTAATGTCATTTTTGTCAGAAGCAGTTTACCAGCTATGTATTCTTCCAGACACTGTTCTTCTGTATTGGTCTTTTTGCCTATCTTTACATCAAAACCATGTTATCTTGGTTATAGGTATCTTGTAGCAATCTTTATCCTTTTTTCTTGACTATCAATGGCCTTTTATGTCTTCATGGAAATTTTGGAATAGTATCATTTTTCATAAAAGCACATGGATTTTGATTATGGAATGTATCTAACATTTAGACCAGCTGAGGGAAGTGTTGAAATGTTAACTACACTGAATATTTTTAAAACTTCTGAATAATTGAGAGAGATCATATGTGCTCACCAAAGAGAAAAAAAGAGAGAAATCATCCCCAATATGTATGGTCACGCTGTAATTCTTTTGCTTTTGTTTCTCCATCCCGTCACATTTTGGTGCAAGCAGGCATGCGTATTTGGCATATTTATTTTTTCAAGCTGCTGAGGCTGTGATTTGAACCATTGTCAGCTGGAATCGAACTCTGTGCTTAGCACTTATACTTCAGTGTCATTGACCTGGCCCTTTCTAGGGTGAATCTTCTAATCCATGATCATAATTTTGTCTTTTCCATTTCCCTAGGTTTTCTTTAATTTTTCCTAATACTGCTACATAGTTTCCTTAAGAAAGTTCTTATATATCTTTTTATAAAAAGCAATTTATTTCTTCCATGATCAAGAGAGAAGAGATAGAGACAGAGTTTATTTCTTCCATGAGCAAGAGAGAAGAGAGAGAGACAGACAATGTTAAGTATGCCACAGTTTATATCCAGTTTCTGCTAGCTCAGGATCATGAGTACGCGTGCTGGCATCTCAGGGAGGTGTCCACGTGCAAACCCAGAACCTTTCCATGTGAGTCAACCTCATAAAGCAGAGGTCTTACTCCTGTCCCACAGTCTGATTCTCTCTTTTGTCTTTTAATAGATTTGTTTTTCTGTTATTTGCTGATTTTCTTCTGTTGTTCTAAACTGTTTCTATTTGTTTTTGATTATATAAAAATCAATTTTAGTATGCTTTTTCCCAGTGAATATGATAATTTACATATTAATTCTAATAGTGGGCAGCTGTATTTTTATCTTTTGAATACACAATTATGTTGTCTATAATATTTTTTATCTATAATTTCATCACCTTATTCCACTGGACAATATCTTTACTACAGTGCCGAATAGCAGTGGTGATAACTGGCGTGTTTATCTCATTTATGATGTTGAGGATAAAGATTTTACTACTTCACTTTTGTTCAGGATGTTTAATGCATTTTTTTTAAAGAGAGATTTTTGCTATAGGTGTGTATGCTTGCAAAAGACACACACACACACACACACAGAGAGAGAGAGAGAGAGAGAGAGAGAGAGAGAAGAAAGTGAAAGTGAGAGGTCACCCCCCCCAGGGTAGATGGCCATGCCACAATCCCTTCTCCTCCATTCTCCTCTTGGGATTTTGGGCATATATTCACATACATCTGTGAGTTTCAATCCACTAGGTCCAGGACTCAAAACCGTAGTTAGCCATGTGGGAGTCCAGCACCTTAACCACCATGCCACCTGCTGGCCCTGCATGTTTCTTTTATATATCATCCTAAGGAAATTTTATAATAGTTTAGCTTTCTCAATTTTAATCACAAGCAGTATTTTTGCACCTATAAAACAATTTTCTTTATTATATTAAAATGTTAAAAGGCCAGTTGCCTTTCACATATTAAATGAACCTTGTACTCCTAGAGTAAATTAAATACATACCCACCCCCTAACACACACAGATGCAATTTGCTAGATTTTCTTCAACATTCTAAATTTATGTTTTCTTAAATTACCCTTCATAGGTTTTAGTAGCAACAGTAATTCCAGCTTTTTAAAATCAGTAAGTAACAGACCAGCAGATGATGTAATGGTTATGTCACTGGACTCACACATAGTTGACCATGGTTTAAGTCCCATACCTGATGACTTGAAACTCTCACCAGGCACATGTGCTTATGTACCCAAAATCCTGAGAAGAGAATGTAGGAGATGGGATTGCAGTATGACCATTCTGTTGGGGGATGATTTTTTACTTTCTGTCTCTGTCTCTCTGGTGAGCACACACACCCTATAACAAAAATCTCTCTTAAAAAATAAAATCAGTAAGTAAATATTCTATTTGATACAAAAACTTGCATATGATTTATACCTTTTTATAATGTTAGGAAAAAATATCTCTTGGAAAATCTCTGGTCTAGAGATCCCTGCGGGAAACCTTAATTGCAAACTCAGCTTCTTTAATAGTTGTAGAACTTTGATATCTTCTCTTAAATTTACTTTTATAAATTATTTTTTTAATAATTATTTATTTTATTTTATTCATTCATTCATTTATTTTTTAGTTTGACCGGAGAGAGACAGAGGGTGAGAGTGAGAGAGGAAGTGAGAAAGCAAGCCACCAGACTCAGGACTTGAACCCTTGTCAGCCATGTGGGAGTATCCAGTGCCTTAACCACCACGCCACCTGCTGGTCCCTTTATAAATTATTAAGAATTAAAAAAAAAATGTTGGCCCAGACACAAATAGTGGCGCCACTAGTAGGGTAGCACTGCATTAGACTGGGGGCTGCGAGGGAGGCCTGGGTATGCACCAACTGCCACAAGCCCAAAGTGGTAATATGAGCCTGAAATCCTAGCAACTGGGAGGCTGGAACAAAGGATTGCAGTGCCAAGATCCTGTCAAAAATACCTACTTTTCCTTTCTCTCCCTCCTTTCTCCTCCCATGTACTCTCCCATTCTCTCAAAAAAAAAAAAAAAAACAAAAACTATCACTATTGATGTATAATTGATACAATATAAACTGCACATATTGAAAGTGTAAAAGTTGGGCCAGCTATTGGCGTGGTGGTTAAAGAGGCTGGATCCTGCAGGACTGACTGTAGAATTGGAGTCCTTGACCCAGTGACTTGAAAAACATAGGGCATGTGAGTGCATACCCAAAATTCTGACAGGAGAAAGAAGTAGAGGAAGGATTGCAGTGTGACCATCCCCCATAGAGGTTGCTTTCTCACTTTCTCCCCTCAGCTTCCCCCTGGTGAGTGCACATACCCTCTGGAAAAACTTTTTTTTAAAAATGAAGAGAAAAAGTGTACAAGTTGATAGATGCTGACATACAAATACACCCATGGAACCTGACCACAATCAAGATAATGAATTTATCTGTCACCCAAGAGTTTCCTGATTCCTTTCTGAGATTTATTCAGTATTAAATCATCCAGTCCATTGGATTGTATATTCCCTTGTATCCATCTACTTATGTCTTTATTTTTTAAAACATTTTGTAGTTTTCAGTGTATAGTAGTCAACATTTATGGCATTTCATATTAGGTATTTTTGTTGTTGTTGTAGGAAGGGACTGGGAACAATGTCCTGTGCCTCATAGGATGTATAGCAGCAGACTTTACCTCTACTTATGAGATGTCAGTGGCATCTACTACTTTTAATACTAACAGCCAAATAGCCCTGTAGACATTGCCATTGGTCCCTGGGAAACAATTTCCCAAGGCTGAGAGGTGGAGAACTACTGGTGTAGAGATCTCATAGTTTCACTTTATTTATTCTAAGGTTTCTTTTAATGCTTTTTCATATATTATTAAAATTTAATTTTCTAGTTGGTGCTGTCTTTTAACGACGACATTGATTTTTATTCATCAATGATTGATATGGTAGTTTGACTAAATTTCCTTACTAAGCTAGTAATTTTTATCAGTTTGGGAATAAAACCAAACTGGCCCTTTAAAAATTATGATATCCAGGGGCCAGCAGGTGGCATGGTGGTTGAGGTGCTGGACTCCCATATGGCTGGCTGTGGTTTGGTTCTCACACCTGACAGCTTGCTTTCTCATTTTTTCTGTTTCTCTCTGGTAAGTGCACATGCCCTATAGCAAATTGAAATAATAATATAACAATAATAATAATGAACAAATAAAATGGATAATGCCTTTTTTAAAAAAGTAGGATATCTAAATAGTAAGCATATAAAAGGTTACTTAGCTTCACGAGTCATTAACTAAGCACAAGTGAAACCACAACACAATACACTGCATTCCCAGATTAGCTAGTATTCCAAACACACAAACATAAAAATAAAAACATACAAAAGCAGTAACAAATGTTGGTGAGAAAGAAAAGGAAACAGAACTCCTTACATTGGTGGGAGTGAACAATCACTCTGAAAGATGGCTGTATGATATTTATAAAAGTCCATCCAACATTTAATTCCTGTGTTTACACTCAATGGTACTCAAAGATCTGTTTAACAAAAAGAAAAAAGATGTAGATATACAGTTCACAATAGCTAAAACCTAGAAACTACCCAAAAACCAAAACCCCAAAATTTCAATTAAATGGAAAACAATTTTCTGTATGGTATTCCAGTGTTTGCTCTTATCACAATGGGAATGAACAAACTACATCCTCATGCAATAATAGCGATAAATTTCACAAATATAACAATAACCATAGTGACCAATACAGAAGGGTATGTACTATATGATTCCATTTTTTAAAGAATTATTTTAATTATCTTTATGTATTTATTTTAAATTTGACCAGAGAGGGAAATCGTGAGATAGTGAGAGTGAGAAAGTAAGCCTCTAGGTCCAGGACTCAAACTGCAGTCAGCCATGTGGGAGTCCAGTGCCTTTAACCACTATGCCACCTGCCAGCCCCTATAATTTCATTTTTATAAATATCTAAAAGAAACAAAGCTAATTTGATGTGCCAATTACCCTTGGGGATTACTATTGAGAAGGAGCAGTAAGGGCTGTTAATGTTCTATTTCTTAATCTGGTTACTGATGACACAAATATATTTGCTTTTGGAAAAAAGAATCTAGCTTTATGATAATGATTTTTCACTTTCTGTATATATATATTGCACCTCAGTTAAAATATACTCCACTTGTAAAAATAGAAGAAAATAACTTTTTCTGCTCTTAACTTGACTCTGCCATAGGCAGTCTTTTCTGTCACACAGGCAAGTAGAGGTGGATGGTTTTCACTTCCAAATGCCACTTTCTTGTCACTTGCCCTGCATTCCCTCACTCATTGCCAAGAGGTATTAGTAGGTTTGTTTTACAATCTGACATCCAGGGCATTCATCAGGACAATGTGTGTTATTTTTCCCTCTCTTATACCTTCAAGGTACCCTCATTAGCACCTCACTAAAGTCTGCTAGAATCTAATTAGCAATAGTTTAAGTTGAAAAAATTGTGACCACTATTAGAATTTTAGACTAGAGGGATCAGCAGTTGGCATAATGGCTATGTCACTGGACTCCCATGTAGTTTACTGCGGTTCAAGCCCTGGACCTGGTGGCTGAAACTCATGCCAGGCCCATGTGCATGTGTGCCCAAGATCCAAAAACGAGAATGGAGGAGAAGGGATTACGTGTCCATCCTTCTGGGGGTTAATTTCTCACTTTCTGTCTCTCTGTCTCTCTCTCTCTTTCTGGCCAGCACACACGCCCTATAGAAAAAACCTATCCAAAATATATATATATATATATTTGACTAGAAACAATTATTCACAACTAAATTTGTCTTTCAGTTGATCATAATTTACTTGGAGAGGAACACACTGAGCTTCTGAACAAACTCAAAGATAGAAAGTTGGCAATTCTTTTTTTTTTTTAATACAAAAGACATATCTTTATTGTTCTTTTAAAATAGGATTGATTCCAACCAGTGTAAATTTCCCTTGAATTTTTGTTCTAGATTAGATTATATACTTTAAAATTCTTTGCCTATTTAGATGTATATGTATTGGTAAAATTTTAGCCGATTTCACTTCCTTTTTTATTTCTGTCAAACTTGAGAAGAACATTCACATAAAATTATTTAACCATGTAATTAAAGTATATAGATTTTCACATTCCCTGAGCTTATTAAGCTTTTTACCTTTTTTAACTGAATATTTATTTATTTGGTTGTTTTTGGAAAAAATATTTTACGAAGCTTTGATCTTATGAGATTTTTAAACATGTTAGGATAAAACAAAATTGTATACAAAATACCATTAAGCCTCATGAATAACACTGTACTTTTTTCTCTAAGGCTGTTTTTAAACTAGTCTTACTTTTTCATTTTGTCAGTTTTACTATTTTATATAGACTTTCCATTTTCTTTTCTGTATTTTAGCCCAACAGAGCAATTTTGTCATTTTAGAATGAATGTAGATATTATGACTTTTCTCAAAATGATTTCTAAATAAATTGCATCTTATTTTATAAACAGATGTTTGTATTTATTTTATAGCCATAATTTCTCTATTCCTTTTGGGGAAATAGATTACTTTTTATTTCTAATGTCCATGGCATTCAAATTTGCTTTCTCTCTTCTTTTTTCCTTTATGTGTAAATTTGATGAATATTCTTCTCATTTAATGTTGAATTTGATTTTGTGCCATATGCCTCAAACTTGCCTTCAAAATACACATATCTTCTCCCCAAATTTGGGTTGTTTCCTTTCCCCAAGTATTTATAATATTTATGTTAATATGTACATTATTCTTGTTGAGGTTGGAACCACATTGTGAAGAATCTGATTCTCAAGTGAATAATTCATAACTTGTCAGTATTTGGTTATTATTTGATTAAATGAAAACCTTTTTCAGTTACTATGATAATGAATTCTGTCACTAGTAACTGATTTTTAAACAGCTTGGAATTTTTTTTTTTTTTTTTTTTTTAGAGGGGATTTTTGCTGTAAGGAATGTTCACTTGCTGGACACACAGAGAAAGAGCCAGAAAGTGAGAATTCAACCCTGGGGGGGGATGACTATATCTCAATCCCTTCTCCTCTACAACGTGCCCAGCATGAGTTTTAAGTCACCAGGTCCAGGACTTGAACCAAAGTTGGCCGTGTGAGAGTCCAGTGACGTAATCACTACACCATCTGCTGGCCCCAACAGCTTGGAATTTTAAAAGCCCATTCCTCCCCTTTATCAGTTGAATAAAATTAGATGGTTGATTTGATTGTTCACACGTCAGTCACGCATTCTGTGGATGAGAGCGTAGGCTTGATCAGTGTATCTAGGAGGGACTGTGGGTGTCCCTTGCAGAGCCAGTGCTGCATTGTTGTAATGATTGCTTCCCTATGACATGAGTGCCTCTGAGGACTCACACTCACATTTTTGCACTAGTCATTTATATATCATTCAGCATTGCAAAACTTCTGTCAAGAGATGAAAATTTCTATACATACCTGTAGTTGCAACAAAAAGACAGTAATACGATCATAACAGGTCATCCTTATTTTCTTAGCATTTTATACTCCATGAAATTGACTTCCATACACTTCTCCAATTCCCAGTATATGGACAATAAATTATTCTTTAGGAATATGAATGATTTGCTTGTTAAGATAAGATGTGGAATTAAAGGGAAAGTAGATAATGTTGCAGTAAAAATTCTAGAACTTTTATTGTTCCCACAGTTGCTATTATTTTGCTAATATTCTTACATTCTTAAAGTTTCTTCATAGTGATTAATTATAAAGCATGACTTTGGCTCTTTATTTTCCATCTCATATGTTTATTGGAAGATGTGTGTTTTTTTATTAAATCACCCTCTATTAATGAAAGAGAAATATAGATGATGGTATTTTAATGATTTTTCAAATTTAGCGAATTGCATTATAGTTTTAGAACATACATGATTGCTGCTTCTGATATTTATATTGACACACTTAAATAAGCTTTGACAGTAATCAAGATTACTTGCTTCCAGGCCTGAAAGTAGAGATGAGATAGGAAAGAATTTAGGTTATTGGGAAAGGAGCCAATCACTTAATCATGTTTCATATTTCAGACCGCTCTGCTGTTTCACCTGTAGATTGCAATAATGGCTGACAAAATGAGTTTCCTTATGACTGCTCCAAAACAAAAACTCTTCTGATGTTTTTTTAAAGCTAATTTTTCTAAGAGACTCTTTAACTACCCCCAGTTACTATAAAATATTTAGCTTAGACGGGACCAGCAGATGGTGTAATGGCTACATTGCTAGACTTCCATGTAGTCGACTATGGTATGAGTCCCAGACCCGGTGGCTTAAACTCACACTGGGCATGCATGCATACGTGCCCAAGATCCCGAGAGGACAATAGAGGAGAAGGGATTGCAGTGTGGCCATCCCCTGGGGGGGGGGGGTGATTTCTTACTTTCTGTCTTTTTGTCTCTCTCTGTCTTTCTGGTGAGCACTTGTGCCCTATAGTAATAACTTCACAAAACAAAAAACAATTTAGCTTAGACTACCAAGAGAGGCTTCAGGGTCCCATGAAACTCCTGAAATTTTATGCAGCATTTTGTATGTATGTATGCATGTGTGTTTGTGTGTATACATGTATTGGTTTGTTGATTTGTTTCAGAGTACATTAGCCAATGTAGAAGCCATGGAACAAAGAGTGCCAGAAAAAGGTGGCTTAAACACCATAGGCATTTCTCTCCCACATAACAGTCTACAAGCACTCAGTGCACCTAGGGTAATTTGGCAGTTAACCCCTGAAAGTTAGGCAATAGTTGGCATGTTTCTCTTATCCTTTCTGCTGACAGGCCATTGCTGTCATTCTCAGTGCTCGAAGCTGGCTCATCCGCGTTCCAGCTAAAAGATATGTAGGCAAGTTTACAGAAGGAATGCATGAGGCGCACATGTCATATTTGCTCACATTTCTTTGTTGAGAATTTAAACACATGACCACAAGTAACTGCAAGCAAGTCTGGCCAGTAACATCTCTAACACTGCCCAAACTCATATAAGATATTTGTAACCATTCAAGAATGATGAGGAGAATTGATACAGGGAGATAGTTGGCAGTCTGCCAAGTAGTTTTCACTCATAGTCTTCATCAAATATAGAAAGGCTTTGCTAAATTGAAACACTTAAAATCACTGTTGTAGAGTGAAATTGTCACAAGAAATTACCCTCTTTTATTTCAGTGTTTTTCTTTTCTTTTCTTTTCTTTTCTTTTCTTTTCTTTTCTTTTCTTTTCTTTTCTTTTCTTTTCTTTTCCTTTCCTTTCCTTTCCTTTCCTTTCCTTTCCTTTCCTTTCCTTTCCTTTCCTTTCCTTTCTTTTCTTTTCTTTTCTTTTCTTTTCTTTTCTTTTCTTCTTTTCTTCTTTTCTTTTTTTTTTTCTTTCTTTTTAAATTGCCAGTGAGCATGTGCACTGGCCAGAGAGAGAGACAGAGAGATAAAGGGAGAAAGAAAGAAAGCACCTTCCCAATGTTACAGTCCCTTCTCCGTCATCGTTCTATGCTTTCAGGATTTGGAGAACCTACCCATGTGTGCCTGCTGTGTTTTTCAAGCTGCAAGGTTGGGATTCAATCTTCAATCTTCAGTTAGAGATCTGGCTCTCTAATAATAGGCTCTGGGGCCAGTGACACTATTTTAAAATGTGTATTTTCTAAAGCCCTTTACCATCTTTAAACAAAAGTCTCAAAAAATGTATCTTTCCTTAACCCTTATATTTAAAATGCATAAATAACATTGTTGTAAATAATATAATATTGTATTAGATATAATATAGATTAGATAAGAAAAATAAGAGGAAATTATTCATTATGAAGCTTACCTGTTCTGATATGTCAGTGGTCAGGCATGACCGTCTGCATTGATATAATGAGGAGTAGGATACCTGAATAACTGCATATGTGCAACAAATGACTGAATGCCAGAGCTGCAGCTGGAGACTGATAGACGTACGGCAGAATATGGATGGAAATACTGCAATCGGGTTAACTTTAATAATGTACTTGTCCACAAACAACTTTTTATAAAAGTTCCAAATACAGCAAAGTACAATATTCTCTAAAAAATATAAATTAAGCACATTCCTTGAAAGAAAATTCAGTGTCTACTGAAACCCATGCAAAACCAGGGTGTGTTATTCCAGTCTGAGATGATCATGGCAGGGTTTTGCATGCATGCATGTCCATCGAGTCGTTTGTGAGGCACACAGGGTGCAGGCTGTTCCCTACCATGTGCAGTGTACGCACATTGCAGTGCATCTGTGTGTTTTCCCCTTTGACCACAGAAGGCCAGGAATGACACCTTCACTGTGGAATCCACAACAACCCCACACGTACACATCTCAAGTAGCATTATTTAATTTTGAAAGTTTTTCTCTTGAAAGTCAGTATTGATGTTGGCTCTTTCAGTTCTTTAGTGGGAACTGTGTGTTCTCACTCCTCTAGTGCTTTTTTGTCTCAGCAACGTCGTCACATGCCTCAGTCCAGCACACCTGCAAGGGTTCAAGTTACATTCTGTGTAGACAGAACATAGGCTCAGAGAATCACACCACTTACTGAATTCGCAGCAGCTGCCTACTTCCTAACTGCCTTTCGCTCTGTTTCCACTAACTGTCACTTCTTTGGATCTAACCACTGTCCTTGTTTTTTCTTTTGCTTTACCTATGTCATAGAACATTAGGGCTAGAACAAACATCAGAGATCTTCTATTTAATTGCTTGCCAATAGTTACAGTAATTTGCCCAAGGATGTATGATTAGTTCTAACTGTAACCCAGGCCAAATGTTATTTCTTACTGTTGCCAAATTTCCTTGAGAAGTTAGCATCCTTTTTATTCTGTCCAAGTTTCCTATAACATAGATTTAACATACCAATTATTTCTAGAGTAGATGGTATTCTTACAACCTATGGTGTCCATATTCCCTCAGTTCCCCTCACTCTTCCCCCATCCTCCTCGTCCTGGTTCTTCACTTCGTGTAGCTCATGGTGATTCATAATTAGAGCAGGACCTGTGTCAGTTCTTCTCTGTTCCTGTGTACTTAAACTAGGTTTGTAGTGTTGTTTTAAATCCATTTTTCCGCTATCAATCCTTGTCCACATTTTAGGGATTGATTTACTTACAGTTTATAATTAGTAAAGTTACCTAACTGGAGACAGGCTAAATGAAGTACTTTGAAACACACCGAGAGTCAGTGGAGGTGAATTCTTCTACCTGTTAGAAGACCCCTATCTTCCATCAGCATATCTCCTGCAATCAGTGACACAGGACAGTGAACTGAGGTCATATGAGGACCCCATGTTTGTCTATATACACCCCTTTACCCTGTTTCCAAAGGGCCCTTGTGTCCATGCTGTGGGACTGAACACCATAACTAGCTTGTGCATGTGTGTATGTGTTTACCTTGCTCCTACATGAGATTCATAAGCTTCCTGTTCTTTCAGGAGTTTTGTCCTTTCTCTTGCTTCTAAATTAGCAAGTTCTCCAAAGACTCCCAAATTAATTTCTGACACTCTAAAATTAATCTGACGTGTACAGCTCTACCATATAAAAAGTTCATGGGAAGATAGAATTAAAGTATGAGTTTATTTGGGTGCAAAAAATGTTTTTGAAGTCTGTGCATAGTTTAGTTTTTTTTTTATATAAAATATGCATTTTCATCAAATTTTGGCAGCCCCTCATACATTAGCATATTGAAAAACTCACAAGTAGAGTCTGTCCTCATATGATGTATTTGCTTGCCATGTTAGCCTTTTAAATGTCATTTATACATTTTGGACATTCAGCTGAGTGTTTCATTATCCCTCATGCCACAGGACCTGAAAGGAAGGATAAATTGCTAAAAGGAGTGTGTCCAATACTGATTTATAATCATTGAAAAACTCACCGTGATTGGTGTTGGACACATCGTCTTTGTGTGACTGCTACTTATATTTCTTATTTTCAGGATATCTTATTTTAAAGTTTATTCATTTATTTTCTGCCATTAGTGAGAGAGAGAGAAGCACAAAGCACCCCCAACAGGGTTTAGATTACCATTACCAAAATTACCACTAGATTACCATTCGATTCCCAACCAGCTTTGGGCCATAGGTACGTGGATACTCTGCATACTCAGGGAGGTCCTGAGATATGAACTAGATCCTTCCCATGGGGGTCAGCCTTTCAGAGCACCACATTGTACCAGTGTACCACTGACTAGCTCTAGGGGACCAGCATTTTTCTCATTAGCACTGATATTTCCATTTTTATCTTTTTTTTGGGGGAAGGGTATTTTAAAAATAAGATATCTACACAAAATTCAAGAGTTTTAAAAAGCAGTGAAAATACTTAATGAGAATAAGACAGTGTGGAATGGGGGGGATGAAGAAAAGAGGATAGAGAAAGATGGCAAGAGAACAAATAGGCATGACATTAGTGGGACACAGAGATGGTTTATTGCCTGCTGATGATGACATGTATAGTATTCTTAATTGGATTGGCCTGAGAAGTATTTCATGATGGGTAAAGTCTTTTTACAAGCAAAATGAGAAATAGTGATTGGTTAAAAAAATAATTGGAGTAATAATAATAATGATCGGGAAAAACAATGAAAAGATATTGAATGATGAAGTGGGGATTTTAATGTCTCTGTATTGACTGACATTCATGGCATTCCCTTTTGAAAAAACAATGTAGTACACTGTAAAGTTATATGCAATTCAATGTAATATAAACAAGATTATGATGATAATAAAAAAAAGAATAAAAACCTTGACTTTTGGGGGGTGGCCCTATAGCCTAGTGGATAAGGTAGCTGGGCCCCATATGGCCTACCTCCCACATGGCTCAATCCTTCTCTAGTAGCTTGAAAAACATGTCAGGAACTTGTGCATGTGTGCCCAAATCCCAACAGGATGGAGAAATGGAGGAGAAGGGATTGGGGCATGACCACCCCAGTTGGGAGTGCTTTCTCCCTCAGCCTCTTAGTCTCTCTCTAGTGAGCACATACATCAACTGGCAGTTACAAAAATAATTTTTTTAATTATTTATAATGCTTTTATAATTTAAATAATATTGGAATGTACATGTTTAAAATGAAACTTTGAGATATGGATAAAGATAAGTGGCAGGGAATACAGAAGAAGGGGGATGGAATGTGGTTGTTCTATCAAAAATATCCAAGAGTGGGGACCAGCAGGTGGCGTGGTGGTTAAGGTGCTGGACACTCCCACATGGCCAATCACGGCTCGAGTCCCGGACCTGGTGGCTTACTTTCTCTCTTTCCCCCTCTGTCTCTCTCTGGTCAAATTAAAATAAAATGAATGAATAAATAAAATAAATAATTCTTAAAAAAAAATATCCAAGAGTAAGTGTCCTGCTTTTGGATGGACACTTATTTCGGGAGTTCTGGAGAGCAGTAGCAAAAGAAAAAACACAAAAAGCCACATAGACCTTTCATTTTTAACAAGAGGAATTATTGGTTTGCATGTCATAAATACCAAACAGCATTTCAATGGTAGTTCTATAAAAATAGCAAGGACCTTGTTCATAAAGAGAATTTCTTGTCCTGGCCTATTATTGTAAGTTCATTAAATTGAACTCAGAGAAGATGTGTCAATTCAGGGCTAAAATGATTGAATAGATTCTAGAGCTATAATTCTTTAGCGCTCTGATTCTGTTATAGTTTAGATAGTGTAAAGAACCATTTTCTTTTCTTTTCTTTCCTTTTTTTTTTTAGAGGGAGATTTTTTTGCCATAGAGTGTGTGTGCTCAGCAGAGAGACAGAGACACAGGGACAGAAAATGAGAAATCACTCTCTGGGAAGATGTCCATGCCACAATCCCTCCTCCTCCATTCTCCACTAGGGATCTTGGACATGCATGCATGCACACCTGGTGTGCGTTTTAAGCCACTGGGTCCTGGACTCAAATCACAGTTGACTGGGAATCTGACAACATAACCATTAACACCATCTGTTGGTCCTTTCTTTCTTTCTTTCTTTCTTTCTTTCTTTCTTTCTTTCTTTTTTTAAGTTGTGCCATAGGGCACATGTGCTTGGAAGAGAGAGTCAGATAGAGAGGTAAAGTGAAAAATCTCCCCCTGGGGGTGATCACCTCTTTTCTACTCCAGTCTCCTCAGGATTTGGGACATACATGTACATACACCCAATATGATTTTTCAAGCTGCTGGGTCTGGGACCCAAACCTCACCATTGGCCATGTGGGATCCAACACCTTGACCTACTTGCCACCGGTAAGACAGCATTTCCTACAGTGAAAACAGCCGGTAGTATATCTATTTCTTAGGTTATTCCATGGAGAGCAGTTCTGAACTTTCAGGAGTTGGGGCAAATGATGCACATGAAAATTCTAGAACTCTGCAGTGATGAGAGCTGTTGAAATGTCTGTAAATCATGTTTGTCAAGCTGAATTGACCATAAAATCCTTTTATTTCCTTTTGAACATCGTGTAGAACTGCTCTCACAGAATCTATTTGGGGAAATGAGGGAGTAAAGGAAAAAAAAAAGGTTTAACATGTCACTAATTGTGACATAAGTATTTTAAAACTCAGGTGACAGGCATTCTCTATTACTAAGAGTTGAAGAATTTTCATCTAAGTGCTTGGTGTTGATGTAATTTAGGTGACATGTTTGACATTTTACTATGAAATGTTAGAGGGCAATTTGGAGGTTTTATGAAACTTTGCCCTTGTGGGATTCTCTAAGTTAACTGTCGGGTTGTTATTAGTTTGTAGTCCAACTTTTTTCATGGTCTTTGGCTTTCTTTGCAAATGAAATTTCTTTCTCCAATGAACTGTATGCTATCTTCAAAATAGAAAATAGATTACTCAGTGTGATACTTTCTGGTTAAGTTAGTTTGGCCTTAATCATATTATAAGAAATAACTGGTTGGGAGGGTGAGGACATAAGTAATTGGGTAGAGGAGGTTAAACATGTATTGACCTCTGTTCTTTTGCTGTACAGTTCTGGAGTACCTTTGTTCCGCTCATGATATCTCTTCATGAGCTCTCATGAAGGTATTTCAGACCCTGTATCTTCTCCGTCCATATGGAGGTGGCGCAGTGACTATCTTAAGTCTCGAATGTCTGAGACAGCTCAAGCACAGCCAGCTGTGGCCTGAGTAGAAGGGCTGATTCTGCTCAGGCTATGTAGTGACAATAGAGGTCTGGAGAGCAGCCACCACGAAGGTAGCAAGACACAAAACTCTCCAGCCATGATACAGCATGTTAAAGCAGATAGACTCTTCCAAATATTACTTTTATTTGGAGAGGTTTTTGCTATAGGGTGTGTGCACTCACCAGAAAGACAGAGACAGGGAGATGGAAAGCAAGAAATCACTCCCCCCCCCCCCCCCCCCCCCCCCCCGTCCCGGGAGAATAGTCATGCTGCAATCCCTTCTCCTCCTCCATTCTCTCAGGATCCTGGGCACACATGCACATGCACCTGGTGTGAGTTTAAACCACCGGGTCTAGGATTTGAACCACAATCGATTACATGGGAGTCCAGCAACGTAGCCATTACGCCATCTGCTGGTCTCCCAAATATTACTTTTTAGATATCATGGTAATCTGTGTTCAAGTTCAAGATATACTTGAGAATTCTGAGATTTAAAAGATCACAAACTGAGCACTTAATAAATGGTGGTTATAATGATATATTTATCCTCTAAAACTGTCTTACTCATGTTATTGCTTAGGTTATATATATGGTTCTTTACATTATTATTTCTCATTCATAGAGCAGCTTTGCAAGTGTATTTAATTTCCCCATTTGGCAATGAAACAAACAGATTCAAAGCTGTTAAGAGCACATTCAGACAGCTGCAAAAGGGCAGAACAGCAGACCAGTTTTCCAACTTTAAATCTTGTCCTCTTCCTATTGTGACCTGCTCAATTACTTACTTAAAAATATCATGGAGGCAGGACCAGGAGTTGGTGTAATGGCTATGCCATTGGACTCCCATGTAGTCAACCATGGTTGGAGTCCTGGACCTGGTAGCTGAAACTCACACCGGGTGCATGTGTGTGTGTGTGTGCGTGCCCAAGATCCTGAGAGGAGAATGGAGGAGAAGGGATTGCAGCGTGGCCATCCCCTCTGAGGGGGGGGGGTGATTTCTCACTTTCTGTCTCTCTGTCTTTCTCTGTCTTTCTGGCGAGCGCACACGCCCTATGTCGGCGTCCGCCCCCGGGCTCAGCGCTACTATGGAAGAAGCAGAAAAAATGAGACAAAAGATAGAGTAGAAATGGACACAGGCAGCCTGAGTCTAGGTAACCCAAGCCCAGATGAACTGGATGTCTTTATTTATAGAACAAGGAGACATTACATATGTATGTTTTACGACACTTCATACATTGGTTGCCAGGTTACAGACAATAAGAAGCAGTTAACAAATCTATGAGGGCTTAGTCACACCAGGTCAGGTGTATCCCTTGGTGATAATCCCATCAAGAGAAAGTCTCATCTTCCTTTCTAATGCAAAGAACTAGCTGTAAGGTGTGGGGAAGGAGCTAAAGATCTTCTCACACCACCACACCCAGAGTAGGCTAGAGAAGCTTTCAGATACAGAGCAGGGATTGGATTTTACTAATTGGGGCCAAGATGTTTCTTGAAGTCCATCAGATGTGTCTGTTGGAACGCCCCTAGCAATTTCCACCCTTGCTCTGTCTGCAGCCAAGGTCAAGGAAAGACAAGTTACAAGGTTCTGCCAAACCCCAAAAGAGCATGTGGTGTTTGCTCAGAGCATGTCCCCACACCTCAGGTTCTCTCTTAATCGTGTCCCCACAGCCCTATAGCAAAAACTTCTCCAAAAAAAGAAAGGAAAAAAAAAAAAAGAATATCATTGAGGGACCAGCAGATGGCGTAATGGTTATGTCATTGGACTTCCATGTAGTTAACCTTAATTTGCGTCCTGGACCCAGCGGCTTAAAACTCATGCTGGGTGCATGTGCGTGCATGTCCAATATCTTGAGGAGAATGAAGAAGGGATTGTGGTGTGGCCATTCCCCCTTGGGGGTGGGGGGTGATTTCTTGCTTTCTCTTTCTCTCTCTCTGTCACTCTAATAAAAAATATTGTTAAAAAGAAAAGAACACTATAGAGGGCCCCCAGGTGACACTGAGGTTAAAGCTTTGGCTCCCACATGGCTGAAACTGCTGTTTGAGTCCCAGACCCAGCAGCTTGAAAATTATGTCAGGTGGGGTGCTTGTCCAAAATCCCAAGAGAATGGAGAAGCGATCGCTGTGTGGACATTCCCAAAAAGCTCACTCGCACGCTCTCTCTCTCCAGCAAGCACATGCATCCTACAGCAAAAACTAAAACATAACAAACCACCCATGGAATGTCTTGAGGATATCAGAAGTGTATCTTTTTGTTTAATTTGTTTTGCATTTTGTTTTGATTTTTCCTGAGAGGATATCAGAGGAACTAGGGTGTCCATAACATTTAAATCATATCAGATTTAATGGACAAAATCATACCTTCCTTTTTCTGGTTTGTACACAGCTGATTGATTTAATTTGAATAGAACATTTTTCACACCATGCAGTGTTGTGTTACAGTAACGTATAATTGTGATGTTGATAAGTGCTAAGCAAAAGCTATAATCTTTTGTCTGCTTTTTCTTCCCCTTTGTTACTTTACATCAAAGACAGTAACTAAAATTAGCTCCTGCTACATTTATGTTCCTTTAAAATCGGTTGTTGATATACCCTAACAAAAGTGTCTTTTATGGCCCTCTTACCAAAACACCAAGTGGAGTTATACCAGACACATCAAATAGAGATACAACTAAAATGCAACAAAGCTAGTTCATTCAACAATATTTATTAAACTTTCCTCATGGTATGCAAATCTTTCTCCTCACAGAAATTACAGCCTAGTCTTTATGAATATATCTGTGATAATACAGCTTGCAACCCTGCATTCTCTTCTCTGAGTCCTTAAACACAGACTCTCACACTCAAAGACATCCATGTTGTCAAGAGATAATTTTGTCTTTCATCGATAAAGTAAGAACAACCAAATGAGTCTTTCTAACCTTCCCTGTTTTGGTTGCCTGTGCTGTCAAACAAATTACCACAAATATAGTAACTTAAATTTGCACATGTTATCACCACAAGTCAGGAGTTCTTTAGGTTAGTTCCCATAGGTCAAGAATGTAGCCATTCAGGGTCTTGGATTGAAGTCAAGGTGTCGCTGTTGCATTCTCTTTTGCAGCCCGGAATCCACCTCGAAGTTCCTCAGGTTGCTAGCAGAATTCAGTTCCTTACTTCAGGGCTGAAATCTTTAGCTCTTCAAGGCCACCATTTAGGTAGTTCACAGCCAAGGCCAGCAGGAGAGTGGGACTTGTTGGTTAAAACAACTTCTTATGTGACATAACCAAAGGAGTTACTGTCAGTTACTTTCCTCATGTTTTATTGACTAGAAGCAAAGTCACAGGTTTTTCTCTAAACAGGAAGGGATTATACAAGCACGTGATTCATCAAGAGCACCCTTCAGTGTGTCAGTCACAGCCCTACCAAATAATTATTACTATTATATCTGAAATTCCTGAGTCCTCCACTAAACTAGCAAAGTTCTATACATTTTATATATCCATTTAATCTTCAGAGATACTCTATGAAGTAAATAATTTGTTATTCATAGTTTTCAAATGACAAAACTAACCCATGAAGAGGTGGGTCTTTGTCAACTAAGAATATCAAAAATAAATAAAGGGGGACCAGCAGATAGCATAATGGCTATGTCGCTGGGCTCCCATGTAGTCGACCACGGTTCGAGCTCTGGACCTGGTGGCTTAAAACTCACGCCAGGTGAGTATGCATGCTTGCCCAAGATCCCGAGAGGAGAATGGAGGAGAAGGGATTGTGGCGTGGCCATCCCCCCGGGGGCTGATTTCTCACTTTCTGTCTCTCTGTCTCTGTCTGTCTGGCGAGTACATGCACCCTATGGCAAAAACCTCTCCAAAAACAAAAACGAAAACAAAATCAAACCTAACTAACTAACTAAATAAGTAAAGGGTCAGCAGGTGGTGTGGTGATTAAGGTGCTGAAATCCCACATGACCAACTACTGTGCAAATCTCAGACCTCGTGGTATGAAAATCACAGTGGCCACGTGTATGTGGGTACCAAAAAATCCCAGGAGGAGTGGGCCAGTAGGTGGCGTAGTGTGTAAGTTGTTGAATTCACACAAGCCAAGTACAGTTTGAGACACTGACCTAGGAGCATGAAACTCTGCTGGGCACGTGTGTGTGTGTGTGTGTGTGTGTGTGTGTGTGCCCAAAATCCCAGGAGGACAATGGAGGAGAAGGGATTGTGGCTGTCCCTCCTAGGAGGTGATTTCTCACTTTCCTTTTCACTGCTTCTCTCTCTTTGTGTCTCTCTCTATCTCTTCCAGTAAGCACACACAGACTATGGAAAAATAAATAAACAAACCTAAAAATAAATAAGTAAATTTAAAGAACAGGCAAAAACACTAATCTTGGTGCCATTTATTCCTCTGCCTATCACTGTCTTATGTCTTGTCTCTTTATAAAGAACTTCTCTACCTCCCTTCTTAGGGATTAGGTAGCTGCTTTCTCTTGTCACCCCAGGGCTTTCTTCTTTCCATCCTTTATATACATCTCTGCCTAAGAAAGAATGCCTCAGAGAATTTTTCCTGCACACACATGCACCCAGAATTTCATTTCATTGTATTTTTTTTTCTTTAGGGGCCATAAAACATTTTGTCATTGCAGTTTAATAGTATAGGGACCATATGTTTTGGGTTCATTATTGCATTCCCAACACCAACAGAAGTCTTTTAAGAGGAAGAATAAATGCCTGCATACTAGTAAGAAACCCAGTGGTAAAATGGAAAAGGTATCATTTTAGAAGGTCAAATCCAACTTCATTGCTTACCTACTGCTAGAGTCTGAATGTTGTATCCTCTCCAAATTCCTATGTTGAAATCCTAAATCTTAGCACTGGTAGTAGATGGGAAACTCTGCCCTCGTGAGTGGGATTAGGGCCCTTATAAGAAACCCCAGAGAGCTAGCTGGTGCCTTCCATGTGCAAACATACCAAAAAGGCACTCTACATAAACTAGGAAATGGGCGCTTGCCTGACATCAAATCTGATGGAACCTTGGTCTTGAACTTCCCAAGCTCCAGAACTATGAGCAGTAAATTTCTATTGTTTGTAAGCCACTGAGTCTAGGGCATTTTGATATAGCAGCTTGAGTAAGTGAAGACACCTACCTTCAGAGTTGTTGTAGGTACTACACCAATGATAGTTATTGTTACAAATTATAGTTTTTAATGAACAATAAGTAAATCCAGGCCATTATTAAAGTGGAGAAAAAAGAAAACAAGTACCTTCAAATTACAAAGAGAGACTTAAAGGCATACCAAAACCCATGTTTTGGTGTTCTCCTACTATCTTTTTCTTCTCTGAGCACTTCTTTATAATCATAATGGAGATCTATCTATCTATCTATCTATCTATCTATCTATATATATATATATCTCCATTTACATTGAATCATGATACATCTTTACAGTATATAAAACAGTCCCCCCCCCCCCCCGCACAAATACAGTGCATATCAGTCAAGACAAAGACATTATCCTATACATTATCATAAGCAAATAACTTTTCATTATTGTGTCAAGTAAATGTATTTTCCCCTTCCTCTCCCTCCCCCATTACCTATCTCCTACTACCCACCACACTCTCTCTACTATCCACAGTTGCCCTCCCTGCTATTATAACTTCCATTCTTTCTGTTTCCGCTGTAGAGTAACGGATTAATAACCATAATGGATATTTTAATAATTTTTGTCCCACTCTAGGTTCTAGGCTCTTAGGGCAGTGGGAGCTGTCTGTCCATTTCACAGCTGGCATATAGTAGGTGCTTATGAATATTTGTTAAAGACAGAGTGTGTAATAGTCACATAAACACAGCTGTCCAGTGTTTAATGAAAGCAGTGATTCATTGAGTCCCACTATATTATCACATAACCTTGTTTTGTCTATACTTGAACTTGAGTTTCATTAAATTAAGCATTAAGGTTCTGTTTCATGGTTGGGTTGGGAGTTTGCTTATTCTTACCCCCTTCCATGAGGGAATATTGATGTATATTAACAATAACAGAGATTGTCTTTACAGATATACATTCTTATGTTTGCTTAACCTTATTCAAATTGTATTATCTGCTTTTGGGTCATTTTGGAAACATGTCTTCTCCTTGAGGCCTATTAGATTGTCCCACAGTGTGGCCAGAAGTTGCCCACAAATTTGTCAGGAGGCAGATGTACAATGAATGTCATAACACACTTCCTAATTTTTGAGAAGCTGAAGCTTCATGGCTTGAATTTTGCCTTGGGATATCTTTATTCCGTTTATGCACACTGATTTCGCCACAGGTTATGTCTCTTAGCGGACTGCTAAAGAGAAATTATAGCACTTTGCATAGCAATTCTCCTTCTCCTTGAAATTTGACAATGGTGCTTCTTAAGAAAGATATAAGAAAAAAAAAAGATGTCAGAATGTGAAAGTATAGAATAATGTAAATAGAAAATAATTATTGTTATTAATAATATTGCATGGAAACTTAAGAAAACCCCTATATATGTATAGAGTTGAAACATGGTAACTTGAACCCTTTTAAGAATCTATATTGTGGTTCTGCTTTTTTCATTTGTTTCTAACATTGTACAAATTCCTAAAACTTGGCTGTTCCAATTATACATGCTGAAATCCATAGCAGCAATTATGAGAAAAACTTCCTTTTCCCCTTATAGCTAGGGAATTCCCTTTTCCCACTAATTGGGGCATGAGAAGTTGATTGTTACCATGTCTTGTTCTAAGGAATGACCTCCTCAGTATCTGATAGAGTATCTTCTTTGCAAAGTTGGAGGCTCCATTGGTTCATCTATTGGAAGGGAGAACAGGTCCCTTGGGACAAGCAAGAGGTTTCATTCCAGAGAAAATCATTACCATAGCCAAGTGGTCAGATTGCTTACAATTTGTGTTTTCTGGTAGAAAAAAATATGTATATATATGTACACATGAGGGGATTCAAAAAGTTCATGGACAATTTTAATTGAAGTGAAAGTTTATTTTGGTGCAAAATAATTTTGAATCCATAATTTTAAAGCAATATAAATTTTCCATGAACCTTTTGAAGACTGTATATGTGCACATATGTGTATATGTGTAGATATAGATATGCATATATACATGTATATGATTATGTGTACAAATATTTATTTATGAATGCATAGGTAGATATAGGTGGCAGGTGGCATAGTGGTTAAGGTGCTGGACTCCCACACAGCTGACCACAGTTTGAGTCCCAGATCCAGTGGCTTGAAAATCATGCCAGGTACATGTGTTGGCATGCCCAGAACCTCAAAGGAGAGTGGAATAGAAGGGATTGTGTGGCATGACCATCTCCCCTGTGGGGTAATTTCTTGCTTTCCTTCTCATTGGCTCTCTCTGTTTTTCTCCAGTGAGTGCACATACACTATGGCAAAACCTTTCAAAAAAAAAGTTGACACACAAAGCCTTCTATTTTCAAGCTGAATATTTATCTTTTTTTGGTGGTATTTTCTCTCTAAAATTTACTTTCTGTTTACTTTAGCTAGATTCCATGGATACTTTTAAAAATTATGTGGAAGAAAAATGAAAACTATACAACATTTTTAAAAGTTCCTTTTTATAACTGGAAATCATCTTGATTGCAACTTTATAATGAAAACTAATTATTTTAAAGAAAAGTTTTAAAATATATTTTGATTTTTAAAGGAATAGCAAGTAATTGTTTTCTGCAGTGGGGTTTGAACTTGAAGTTGTTCAGACTTGTAGGTTAAAGCTTATTACATCACCCTTTACCATTTTTCACTATTTTATTTATTTATTTTGACTATTTGATTCCTTCACTGTCCTAAAAATTATCCCATGCCCAGATCTTAGAAATTTTTATTCATTTGTTAAACAGTAATTTAGTATCTAATATGTTCAAATTCATTGTCCTAGGTTTATCTCATTTGATGCTCCTGACGGTGATACTTTTTAAACTCTTAAAGCAACTTTTCAAAAACTAAGTTCTGGGGACCAGCAGTTAGCGTAATGGCTATGTCGCTGGACTCCCACGTAGTCGACCGCGGTTCGAGTCCCAGACCCGGCGGCTTAAACTCACGCCGGGCGCGTGTGCGTGCGTGCCCAAGATCCCGAGAGGAGAATGGAGGAGAAGGGATTGCAGCGTGGCCATCCCCCCTGGGTGGTGATTTCCTGCTTTCTATCTCTCTGTCTGTCTCTGTCTGTCTGGCGAGCGCACGCGCCCTATAGCAAAAACCTCTCCAAAAAAAAAAAAAACAAAAAAAAACCTAAGTTCTGGGGAGTACTTGTTCCATAAAATATTGGTAATTCTTTGAGAGGATTACTAAGGTAAAAAGTTTGGTGAATACTGCATATTCTGTTTTTCAGGGTTGATAATAGGTTCTATCATATTAGAGAATGTTTATAGTCAAAAGAACTGTTTAGCCATATTTAGTAAGTACAGACTAAATTTATTGAATAGGAGAATAAATTTCTTTTCCAATGGATTTACCTATTAAAATACCTTTTCTGCAAAGCACAGTTTGGGGAATATTATCATACTGTAATTTCAGAAATGGCTTTCAAAAATTGCTTACAAAATTGTCTTTACTATATCGTTGATCTTATTTCCTTTGGTGATGCTTATCTCTCTTAGCAGCCTCCTTTCATTTTCACACCTATCTTTATGTTATTTTAAAGAATAACATTTTCCCTTGTGTATGAAACTTGAACATACTTACAGAGTCTGCCAAGCCATCTGAATAATACTTAGTGGTAAGGCAAAAAACAAACTAAAAATCCACTTTACCTTTTTTTTTTCTTTCAGAAAGATTTTTTCTATAGGGTACGTGCACTTGCCAGAGAGACAGAGATGGAGAGACAGAAAGTGAGAAATCACAGCCCCAGGGGAGATGGCTATGCCACAGTCCCTTCTCCTCCAGTTTCCTCTTGGGATTTTAGGCACACATGCACATGCACCCAGTGAGTTTCAAGCTGCTAGGTTTAGAACTCAAACAGCAGTCTGCCATGTGGGAGTCCAGTAACCACTGCACCATCTGCTGCTCCCAACACTTTACCTTTTATTGAGAATAAATACCCCGGCTTGAACTTGTACTTAAACAGACCACAAGGGTACTGGATGATAACAGCTTATAGTTCATATACTCATTACTCTCTTGATACTGTACTCGACTCCTGATTAGTGTCTGATTAGTGACTCATTGTCTAGGTTGTCTTTGCTCTAAAGATCCAATTGATTTCTTTATTGGACACAACAGCTAACATAGCACGCCGCACACAGGGTTGACCTGAATAGTGCTAAATGGCTTTGACAGACATGAACCAATGCACGGGACGGATCGTCTCCAGAGAAGCACTTTCTTCCACTGCATCTGTGGTGCTGCTTGCTCTGGTTTTTACTCACCTCTGGCTGATCCACTTGATCTTCCTGCCAGTGTCCCCTTCTCCTCCCCTCCCTTCTGTGTTAGTATTCCTCAGGACTCTGTTGTAAGCATCTCAATTTGATTTCTTTTTGTAAATATCCCTTGGCTGTCCTTGATGTCCTCATCCATATCTGTCTCCTCAACTATACTTATACTAATCCTTTCTAATTTTTATTTCTAATCTCCCTTTCACCACTGAGCTTCATGTCCCTATTCTGCTATTAATGAAATGTGTTTACTGGATGCCTTCCAGATATCCTAAGGTCAGCATACCCAAAACCAAACCCCTCATTTATTTGTCTTGTATCTATTCCTCTTCATACTTTTTTTTCCTGTCTTCAAGTCCGCCTTATTTTTCCCAGTCTTATTCCTGGGAATCATCTGTCATATCTTTGTTTCATCTGCCACGCCATCTTCCTACCACAGCCACACTCAAGTAGTCAGTTAATGCCATCAGTTCCTTTCCTATTTCCCAGGTGAATAGTCTCCTTTCTCTTTACTTCTACTGCCTGGACAGTCTTGGACTGTTTGTCATTTGTTCACTGGCTTCCTATTGATGCTTCTTGACTGCAGTTGCTGTCTCTGGTCTTCCCTTTGTCCAGAGCATCCTCTGCACTAGAGTGGGAGTGAAATCAAAGACATGTCCTAGGAAATATAATCTGCATCTCAGCCTTAAATAGTGTAAAACTGAAGCTCCCCTTCCCATCATTTTCTCCATTGTAATAAATAGCCATTTCATACTTTCTGTGGCCAAGGCCAGTAATCCTTGATGTCTTCTTTGCCTGCTCTGTCCATACCATACTTTCTGTCCATCATCAAGTTTTGATGGCTCGACTATAATCAGAACTCAACCAGTTCTTACCACCTCCATTGTCGTTGCCCTAGTCCGAGTTACAACCATCATTTGTTTTCTGGGTTATTGCTACCCTTACAGTGCCCCTGGTAAGTCTTTTAAAGACACACCATTTAGTACAATGGCTGCTAGCCACCTGTGTCTGTTGAACACTAGAAATATGGCTGATATGAATTGAGATGGACTATCAAAGAATCTGTGCAAAATATGAAAAGCTCTTTACTGGTGATGATGTATATAAGAATGTCTTTGTCTTGACTGATATGTATGGTATTCATGTTGGAAAACGAAATGTTGTCCACTGCAAAGATGTATGTGATTAAACGTAAATTAAAATAAATAATAATAAAAATTTGAAAATAGTGCTAAAGAGGCCCATTCTAGCACCCTGTCTAAAACAGTAATCTGCTTACCTGCACATACTCAACATCAGTCTTTTCATGCATTTACTTTAAATCATTCCTTTACTTTAAATCATTCCTCGTTGTGTGCTGTGTGAAATCCAAACTGCTTTATTTCTACGTACCATTATTATTCAGTCACTTTTTAGCTCTAGCACATTTCTCACTACCCCTCTAACCAGCCCTCATATCATATATTCATAATTGCTTACAAGAAGCATAAAATATGAAACAATGATAAAGAATAGGTTTAAAGGAGTATTATTAAATGTAAATATATTCTTGTATTGAATAAACATTCTTCCAAGTTAAACACGGGATGGTGTGCAAATAGCAACACTTATTTAACCCTTTTAATTCCATTAGACATCCATCCTGTAAAATATATGTTAATGTATTCAATACCAAAGGGAAATTATATACTCACCAAGAGAGAATGTAAATCTTTTTAAAAGAATCTCTATATGAATAAATTTCCATTTAGTAGTGTTTACTTTTCTCAGACAATGACTAGGATTTGAGTTTTTATTCTCCTGATTAAAAAGGAAGTATGACATCAGTAGTTCAGTTAGGGACCAGCAGGTGGCGTGGTAAAAGGTGCTGGACTGCCACATGACTGACCGCAGTTCAAGTCCTGGACCTGGCAACTTGCTTTCTCACTTTTTCTTTCTCTTTCTGTCCCCCTTTGGTCAAATTAAAATAAGTACATAAATAGTGTTAAATGAAGTAGTTATTTAAAAAATAGTTTACGCACTTCATCATTACAGAATTAGGTGATTTTTTTCTTTTTGGAGTAAACATTTCTATCATGGCTAATGAGTAAAACAAAGAATTAATAGCTCAGCAATAAATAAATCTTTTAGAAATGTTTATTGTTCCAGTTCATTAAAATGTTATATGTTTTGGATGGTATTTCTTAAAGACCATAAAATTAATTGTGTATTTAAAAATTTTATTGGCATGTATTTCTTAGGTCTAATTTAGCCCTAGTGTTTAATTGTGCTGTCTCATACAGTCTGGAAATCTGGCAGTTAATAATATTTTTCTGTTTTAAAACATTTTCCTCCAGGGCTAGCTTCCATATTTTTGAATATGTTTATGTCACAGTTGCTTTTTTCAGCATTTTCATGTGCTGAAATCTGAGAATCTGTCAGAGCTAATCTGGATCTGGTATTTCTTTGTGTCTTAAAATTATGCTGAAATTTCTATTAGTAACTAATCATGCCCCTGGCCTGGCAAGATACACAAAAGTAAAATTCTGAATATAAGCTACTGGAGTTACATTTTAAATCATTTACTACACAAAACACGGGCAGTGCAGTAAACATTAATTCATTCCCTGTTAGATGCTGAACATTGCATAGGCTGTAAATGTCCTCAGAATTATGCAGAATAATTTTATCCTTTTCCACTGTGCTTTCTGTAAAATTACTTCATGGTAAGCAAATGCCTGTACCTTTTCAGGGAATTTACATTGCATTTATTAGTCCTAATTAAAATATTTTTATATGGGACCATCAGATAGCATAATGGTTACATCAATGGACTTCCCTGTAGTCGGCCATGGTTCAAGTCCTGGACTTGGCAGTTTAAAACTCTCACGGGTGTGTGTGCGTGTGTGCCCAAAATCCTGTGAGAAGAATGGAGGAAAAGGAATTGCAGCATGGCTACAGCCCTGGGCGGGGGGAGTGATTTCTCACTTTCTGCCTCTCTGTCTCTCTCTCTCCTACAAGCATAAGTGCCCTCTAGCAAAAATCTCTCGCTAGGGGGAAAAAATCCTTTTATACAGTAAGAATATCTTTTCCCTTATAATCTTTTAAAATAGGTTGCTTTTTCTCAGGGCTTCTAATCCACAAGGACATATATTCGGAGTCTACATTTGTGGAAAAATTTCAAATTTCTTAGAGGCATATCATTCAGATGGCTATCTTTTTCTCATCCTTTTTGTCTTTACTGACCTCCTTGATAATGTTTCTTGAAAATTTGCAGTTAAAGTCAGCTATCTTTTTCATTCACCCCATCTCCCAGAATTACCCAGAGCAGTTTTGTACCTCCTGAAATATTCTCTCAATGTCTTTAATTCCTCAATCTTGAAGACCTTCTTTAGTCCTGAGATTTCAAGATGTGCCTTTTTTTTTTTTTTTTTTTGAGAGAGAGATTTTTGCTATAGGGCGCATGTGCTTGCCAGACAGACAGAGAGAGACAGAGAAACAGAAAGTGAGAAATCACCCCCTGGGGGGATGGCCACGCCGCAATCCCTTTTCCTCCATTTTCCTTTCGGAATCTTGGGCATGCATGCACACGTGCCCGGCGTGAGTTTTAAGCCACCGGGTCTGGGTCACGAACCATGGTTGACTATGTGGGAGTCCAGCGACGTAGCCATTATGCTAACTGCTGATCTAAAGATATGCTTTTCTATTATCATCATGACTAATATTCCAGTATTTTTTTAGTGATATTTCCATAGCTGTCCTTCCTTCTCTGTCCAACCCTTTACACAGCTATTGCAATCATCTTCTTAAATATAATTCTTTTTTTTTTTTTTTTTGGAGGTCTTTGCCAGGTTTTAATACTGTGGGCAGTTTCCCCTTACCCAGTACGTCACAATTTGCCCCAATCGTGATTCACTTCAAAAAAAGTCATCCTAAATATATGGGGAAAAAACTGAGGCAAATCCTTAAAGCTGGGGACCACTAACCTCAAGCCTCGTGGTTATCTACCACTCCCATGTGAAGGATAATGCCCAAACTCTTGAATCTCAGTCTTACTGAGAATCCACCCCAGTTCCAGATCTCCCAAAGCAGAGCGTGACATGAAGGAGAACTTGCATACAGATAGCATTCTCGTGATTAGATAGTGTGAGGCAGGGAGCGGAGAAACCTGCCGGATAGCTGAGACTCAGTTGTAGTGAGGCTCCTGAGAGAAAATATGTAGAATGAGCCACAGAGTTGTCCCACTGAAGGACAACAGGAGAGTGGGATCTTTTCCTACTGATTCTTGTCTCCCGTGGATTTTGAGTTGCCCCTATAGCTCTGCATTTCTAGGCTGCCCCTGCAGAGCACCTCAAAGGCCTTTGTACTTCAGCGAAAGACCTAGAGCTTTATAAGCTTGGACAGGATGAGTGCATTGAACTGCTTACTCCAACTGCCCTGCACTCACATGGACTAGAAGAGTAGGGATGGGGCATCAAATGCCTGGTACAGTCTACTGTAGCCCTCAGATCTTGTACTTCACGGTAAGACCGAGTTTGGGCATTATCCTCCACATGGGAGTGGTAAGTAACCACGAGGCTTGAGGTTAGTGGTCCCCAGCTTTAAGGATCCGCCTCAGTGAAGGAGTGGCTGATGATGATATACCGGAAAGGGAAAATTAAAAAAGAACAAGTCTGTGATCAGAGAGTGAGTGGACCATCTACAAGCTGCACTGGTCTCACGCTGGTCCCGAGGCTGTGATTGCAGTTCATCATGTCCCTTTCAGCACCCATTCCTGATTTCCCTCACCCTTGACCAGCACTTCTCCTTTGAGGAATAATCCAGATGCCATTTCTGTAGAGTTGGAGCCCTTGGCTACTTCCCTCTTCTGGGTCATCATTGCTGTGATCCTTGCTCTTGGTACCACCAGGCCCAGAAGCACCAAGAGATCCCCCAGGGGTTCCTCAGTGTTCCCAACATGCTTGTCTTTGCCTTGCTTCTGGCAGCGTGATGGTTAAGGCTTAGTTCATTTGTCCAGTAACTCGCCTCTTTGCTTGCTGTTCCCACAGTAGGAGAGGCGCAGAGTAACCAGGCTGCTTTATCCCTTATCCAGTGCAGCGGTTTCCAACTGGGGATGATTCTGCCCCCAAAGAACATTTGGCAATGTTTAGAGAAATTGTTTTCACATTTGGGGAAGGGATTGCTACTGGTATCTAGTAGGTGGATATCAGGTATGGTGCTAAACATCCTGCAGTGCACAGGGCATCCCCTCACAGCAAAATATCATCTATCCCCAAATGACAATAGTGCCAAGGTTGAGAAAACCCGCTCTAATAGAAGTGATTCTCCCATGGGAACCTAGAATTGTATTTCCACAGAGCCTAGATCTGTGGGGACAAGGCATGCAGATTTTGCAAGTGGGTCCATGGGACCGATAGTGTGAAGGTTCATTCATTCCATCCTAGTTCCCAGAATCAGATAGTCTAGCCATTAAGGACACAGTGCCAAACAGCATATGTTGTTTTGGTGTATAAACTACTTTCAATGAGATAGTGTCCTATAATTGTCCAGTCAAAGAGTGGGAAGGCAGGCATTTTCACTAACATCTTGGGGCTTGGTAAGCCTTGGAGGTGGAACTCTGACATAGTGATGTGACTGTACACACAGCCTTGTGGAACCCAAGTGAGAAAGGGGGTTAAATGACAGGGAGCACCTGTTCTGTGTACAATGTATTCAGAATATAAGAGTAAGGACCTGTTTGGGATCAGCAGATGTCATAATGGTTATGTTGCTGGACTCCCACGTAGTCAGATGCAGTTTGAGTCTCAGATCCAGTGGCTTACAATTCACACAGCACATGTGTATGTGTGCCCAAGATCCCAAGAGGAGAATAGAGAAGAAGGGATTGCAGTGTGGCCATCCCCCCTGTGGGGGGTATTTCTTGCCTTCTCTTTCTCTCTCTGTCTGTCTCTCTGGCAAGCACACATTCCCTATAGCAAAATTTTCTCTAGAATTTTTTTTAAAATTAAAAAAATAAGGACATTATCTTTATTGTCACTGTAGTGCCAGCACCCATACAAGTGTCATATGGGTGGCTTAGTAAGTGTGTATTGAAGATGGGTGACTTAACTAATAAGTATTTGTTGAACAAAGATAAAATAACAGCATGAGTAAACAATGAATGAATGAATGAAATCTTGCTTGAAATCTTCTAAAAAACTTGGGATCTCAAATCTGTGGCCTCCCGATAGCTATCATCATGTCAGTAATCAGCATACCTTGCTTTTGTTTTTGTTTGTTTTTGTCAATGTCTCTATTTTCTGAGTTTGATTGGGATTATCCAGTTTAGAACACAACATTTACTCTTAGATTCAGTACTTTCCTTTGCTCCTGAATGGTGGTTTAGAATGAAGATATTATTTGACTTAATTTTTTTTTTTGAGAGGTTTTTGCTGTAGGGTGCTTGTACTCGCCAGACAGAGAGAGACAGAGAGACAGAAAGCGAGAAATCATACCCCGGGGGGATGGACATGCTGCAATCCCTTCTCCTCCATCCTCCTCTCAGGGGATCTTGGGCATGCGTGCACATGCGCCCGGCGTGAGTTTAAGTCACCGGATCCAGGACTTGAATCACAGTCGACTACATGAGAGTCCAGCGACATAGCCATTATGCCAACTGCTGGTCCCTGACTTAAATTTTAGAAGAGAGAGAATATTTCAGTTGGTGAAGATAGAGGGTTGGGAAGAAACAAACCAAAACATGGAATCAAGGGGGAAAAGAAGCAAAACATTTAAGGGATACAAAAATGGAAAAATTCTCTGTTGATGATAACATGTATAATATCTTTAACTGCACTTATATACAGTTATTTATGCTGGGAAAATTCATTTTGCAAGCTGTAATGATACACAGTAATCGAATGTATTATGGAAAAAAAGAAAAAAATCTCCAAATGTGTTTTCAGATAATGTCAGCAATTAGAGCTTAAGATATATGAATTTTATTTATAAAAATATAAGTATAAATATGTGTGTATGTATATGTATGTGTATATGTATGTATGTGTGTGTGTATATATATACATATGAAAACCTAGCTGGGACTGTAGTTTGCCAGGCTCCTGGGTACAAGATTAATATATTCTCATACCTTTATAAATGGTTAAGTAACTGATTGTTTATGATATCCAGCCTTTATGATAAAGCAAGCTCATGCTCTCTGACAGTACTCTCTGTACTTTGATCTGTAACCACTCTATCCAAGTTCTATTAATCTCTCATGACCCTGCACCAACCAGCTGTTGAATCAACTCCTTCATAAGCACTATGGTCTCTCTAGACATTGCCCCCTAGCTTTTCCCTTTTGCATTACTTGATTTTGCACTCACCTAATGTTTGATATTGTTTAATTTCTTATGTGTTTTATCTTCACTCCCCAAATGCATAAAAACCAGTGAAGGACAGCATTCTAATTTTTTCTTTCCCCTACATCAGCAAGCAGAATGAAAGCAGATTTTATCCTAGTAGATTTATCTTTTGTTGGGTTCCTTTCCTCTCGTCCTCCTACCCTACTCGCCTGCTCCAGCTCTTTCACACAGCACAGCATCACACATGCACGCACACACACACACACACACCGCACCCCACCATCACCTCTCAGTTTTTGCTTCTCTCCTGCATACTTTTACTTTGAATTATTTCTGATGGAATCTGTTTTTGTCGGCTTATTTCCTAGATGGGAAGTGATGGAATTTTACGCCTCAGTACTTCAGCTCTAAATAACGAATTCTTTGCATATGCAGCACAAGGGTGGAAACAACGACTGGCAGAAGGTAAATTTCTGTTTTCCGTTGTTACGTGACATATGAACGTGCACCTACTGTACTGAACTTTGCACCTTCCTCTGATTTCTAAGTCTTTTTTCCCCTGAAAAATACTCTAATTTTACAAATCTCATACCCTACTCCAAGTAGCTTCACTAATTCTTCTGTTATTCTTGTCATACTTGATGTCAGATATTTTTGAAGAGCACATGATTTTATCTGGAGCATAATAAAAAATTGTGATATACTGAAATTTTCTTTAGAATGGTCATCTTAATTATATTGACACATTTTGTATTTTCTTAAACATTCTGGAGCCTAAAGAAACTTCTTGTAATACTTTCTGCCCTTGAAGCCACCACATCACTCTATCCTTCCTTTAGTTACCAAGCTTCTTGAGAGACTGAAAAATACCCAGTGCTATACTTTTACTCCTTTTATACTCCAACTGTTATTGTCAGGTGTGGCTCCACCAGACCCAATGAAAATGTCCTTCCTACGCTTTCTAATGGCAAAGTCCGGTTTCTTCATCTCAGTCCTTACATTTTATATTCCTGCTCCAATATCTCCTTTGGGTTTTTGCCCATCAATTTGAAACCGTTCACCTTAGACATTTATAATATGTTTTCAATTGTTTCCTGGGGCTACGTTTCCTGACTGATCTTTCTCAGGTCCTTTCAGGGTTCTTGTTCCTCCATCCCATGGTAAATGTTGATGTCTCTGGCATTTTCTTTTCTGATCATACCTATTCTCTGAACAGCTTCAGCTACAACTTTGGTTTCAGCTGTTGTCCATACCCTAAGAACTCCCACTCCCTGTTCTGATCCCCGTGGTGTTCTATTCTAAATGCCTGTGAGATCTTACTGCCTGGTGCTAGGCACCTTTAGAGCAAAATGCCCAATATGAAGGTCACTACCTTCTCTGACACCTACTCCATCTGCTTTCTCGTTTTCTGTAATGTCTCTGCTGTCCTCATGGTTCCCCAGTTTATGAACTTGTTGGTAGTTTTGACCCTCTTCCTTTGCCCCAGGCCTGTCTGTTCATGGACTATTAACTGTACCTGACTCCTCGTCAGCATTCCCACTGGTACTGGCTCAGTTGTAATTTCCATCTCTGTTCTGTGCTGTTTAGAAGCCCCTTAGCTGCAGTCCTCCAATTTCTTCAACCTGCTCCCAGACCTTTCTAAGCTGCTTATATGACCATTTTCTTCTCAAGTAATACCACCAGTAAAAATGAAGAACACTCTTCAGAACACACAGTGGGTAACTGGGCTCAGCCCTTGTATTTTCATTTAATCCTATGTTCTACTCATCAATTGGCTACTCAAAAGAACATAAATATACATATTCAAATCTCCGTGCCTTGTGATTTAATCACTTTATGAAGGCCTGACCAAGATTCCACTCCTGTGTGTGTTTTTCTTTAATTGACTTGGGCAGAATTTAGTGTTTTTCCTTCTCTACTGTCACTCCATTTATTCTTCTGTCCTGTACAGGGTTTCTGACCTTATATTATAGCCAGTTATTTACTTGTTTCCACCACGTTGGTTTCCTTAGGAATAGTGAATAGATGCTCTTTTATTTGCAACCTCTAATATGTGATCTGCTGGCTAAATGTTTTAGAGTTCATACATGGTGAAATGACTATTTGAATGATGTTCATAAACAAAGAAACTGTAGAAATGGTATTATAATCCATCATTTTACATTTCAACATCCATAAAAGTGTACCCAAATGAGTGACATATTTTCTTTGTTAATTGGTAAAAGATGTGACCACTTTTACTCAATATATTAGCACTTTCTTTCCAGGAGAATTTACCCCAGAAATGCAATTGCGGATAAGACAAGAAATTGAGAAAGAAAAGAAAACAGAACCTTGGAAAGAAAAATTCTTTGAGAGGTTTTATGGAGAAAAGTAAGTACTAGAACATTTTTTCTCATTTCTCTTAGAAGGAAATGAAAATGTAATTCTCTGCTTCACATAGCACACTCATATGCTGTAAAACTTAATAAACCTGTGATAAAAGGCAATAGTCCCTTGGTGTAAGAAATTGCGGGTAAAATTATAGTGGCATATCAGCACTTAAATTTAAAAAAATGCATTTTCAAGGGTTTATAACTTGTTCATGAAAATTTATTTCAGACTGAAAATAGCACATGAAATCCTATAGAAGTCAATTTTGGTTTCCTTAAGTAGATTTTAGTAAAATTCTTCTGTTTTCTTTCCAAGTATTTTCATTAATGAATACTTGGAGATAAGTATTTTTAGATGCTTATTTTTCAGTTCTTCCCCAAAATCTTGACTGTGCATATACATTTGTATTTTTAGAGATTTTTTTTCTTTTTTTTTTTTTTTTTTTTTTTTTTTTTTTTGGCTGTAGGGCATGCGCTCTCACCAGAGAGAGAGAGAGAGAGGAATAGAGAGATAGAAAGTGAGATATCACCTCCTAGGGGGAATGGCCATGCCACAATCCCTTCTCCGTTCTTTTCTTGGGATCTTGGACATGCACCTACATGAGATGGGCATGAGTTTTATGTCACCAGGTCCCATACTCAAACTGTGGTGGACAACGTGGGAGTCCAGCAACGTAACCATTACACCATCTACTGGTCCTGACTGTGCATATGCATTTTAATCTTTATGTAATCCTTGTTTTGGAGGGAAGCTTCTGGGAGATCCTTTACTTTATCCATCTTCCTTGTCAAGTGTAAGCTGTTTTTAATTTATTATTATATGTGTGTGTGTGTGTGTGTGTGTGTGTGTGTGTGTGTGTTTGTGGTGTGTGTTTTAAGGTTTTTGCCATAGGGTGTGTGTGCTCACAGAGAGGAGAGAGACGTAGACAGGGAAAGTGAGAAAACACCTCCCAGAGGGATCTCCACAATACAATCTCTTTTCCTGCACTCTTCTGGGATTTTGGGCATGCGCACACACGTCTGGCATGATTTTCAAGCTGCTATGTCTGGGGCTTGTAACGGCCAGCCATATGGGAGTCCAGTGCCTTTACCACCATGCCACCTGCTGGTCCCATATGTTTCTTTTTTTAAGCAATACCAGCTACATATAAATGTGGTAGTGACTGAACTAACCTGAAAACGGTTTCACCTTCGCATCACATTCAGCAGAGACGTATTCAACTTTGTAAGAATTAGTGTCTCATACAACTAAAATTCAGAAAAGAGACTTTTAGGAAATTTACTACTGATAGTAACTTCAGATCTTCCTTAGAGGAAAGATTTGTTCTTTAACTCTCAGATACACAATGAAGGTTTGAAAGTTGTTCTTTGCTGTGAAAGACATGGATGGTTGCAGGTAGCAACACCTGTGTCATTTGGTCTTGTTTCACAAAATTTCTGCTATTAGTGGTAACAAGTATGCAAGGAGGACCCTTGTGTGAGAGCTCTTTGTGAAAAGACGATTAACAGACTACTCGCTCAGAGTGGTAGCTTCGATGAATTATCCCTAACGGCAGTACTCTCAAGAAGGAAAGCCTGCTTTTAACTGCTATGCCAGGATTCCTGGATGCATAGACATATTTAGGGAAAACTAAATAGAGATAATTTGTGTCTTTTCTCAAAAATTAAAAATGTGGTAAGCTAGTTATATATCTTCACATATTGTCACCAGCAGGGTTACACAGCCCAGGCTGCATCAAAACCCTTATTGGAGTCTTTAAAAACAGATACAAGTTCCCTGGACTTACCCAAACGCATACTGAGTGTGAATCTCTAGGAGTTCAAGAGAGGAGAACTCTTTTCAATAATGCCAGAAACATAACTGAGTTAGTTACCTCCAAAGCAGTTCTTAGTTTATGTTGAGTGATGGACCTATTCTTTCATTAATTTAGCGTATTTTTCCAGCTTCTGTTTGGCTCCAGGCACTTTTCTAGGTGTCAGGGGCACAGTCATCTGCTGGGTTTCTAGTTTTTGCTCCCGGAGAGCATACATCACAGGGAGTCCAAAGCCTTCCTCCCTTCAGCATATCCTCACTGAGCATGCTCTGGCTCCTTTGTGTGTCTAAGAGCAATGTAAATGCTTCATTTCATGTTCCTGAAAATACTATAAGGTGGATTGTTCTTATTTTTAAAGATTAGGAAACTGAGAGAAAATGAAATGAAATCATTTCCTTAGGTTTTACAGTGAAGTTCGGTAATTTGCTCAGTCTTTAGTCACACACATGAACATTTTTCTTTTTTTGGGACATGGAATCTGGGGACCTGATAGGCTCCCATGAATTTTAGGTTAAGGACCACCACCCTAGGTGATGACATATACATTTCTATGATTAAACATGACTCCCATCACCATCACCAACTTCTAAATAGAAAATGTTCTTCTTCTGGACTCTCTTATTTTCTGTTGTTTATTGATAATTTTTATCCCCCTCAGAGCACTGGATTTTATTTTATTCTTTTCTATCTTTGATTATGTACTGGATGATAGATATATTTTGGACATTCCATTGACTCTCCTCATTTTGTTTTTACTCTTTTTTTTTTTTTAAGAGGTTTTTGCTATAGGGTGCATGTGCTTGCCAGAAAGACAGAGAGAGACCCAGAGAAAGAAGGCAAGAAATCACCCCCTAATGGGGATGGCCACACCAGAATCCCTTCTTCTCCATTTTCCTCCTTGGATTTTGAGCCCACATGCACATGCTCATGCAGTGAGTTTAAGTCACCGGGCCTGGGACTTGAACCATGGTCGACTACATGGGAGTCCCGCGATATAGCCATTACGTCAACTGCTGGTCCCTCTCCTCATTTTGTTATTCCTGGACTACCTAAATTCTCCTCATATATAAGAGATTTTTCTCTTAGCACTAGACAGTTTTCAGTTGACTGATGCCATGGCCCTATTCATTCCTCTTTTTTCCAAGAATGTTGCCATCCAGACTTGTTTCTGGTTAAAACCTGTCTGATTTAATTCTCTATTTGGTTTAGATATCTGTTATGATTCTTGTTGGCTTAATCTGCTTATAATACAGTGCTGTTCTGTATTTCTTTTAGTTACTTAAAGATCACCTGTATACCTACTAACTCAAGAAATACAGGGTTTGGTCTGGGAATTTGTGGTCCAGATTTCTGGAGGTCAGGATTTTCCTTTGGGTTATACAGGGTATTCTGTGAACATTTTCCTTCTATGCCTTGTGCCATTGTAAGTCTATTTTATCATGTAAATAATAAAATGTTGACATAAGCATATTTTCTACAGTACTATTTTACAAATGCACATCCATATTTATGTGCATATTCAGTAATACTGTTATTAATGTACTACCACAAATTTGGCTGCTCGTGGATAGATTTCTGTATGTTATATATCACTGATACCTTGCTTGAGCTGGTCCCAAGGAACCTTATTATAGCTTATTCTGCTTTAAATTTAGCATAATTTAGTTGTTCTGCTCTTTTCAGTATAGGACAATAATAAATTATAGCTTAGCTTGAACCCATTTTAGGGAAAATTGAAAGGAGGGAGACTGAAGGCAGTATCTTCCATCTTCTTCTCAGAGCCTTCTGAATTTAAGAAGACAATGACCAAATACTCAAAAGGTGTATTCAGCTATAGTTCCCTTTCACTTCAAGGATTTAAGTAAAGTGTTAGAGTAGATTTTACTGAGATATTTTCTAGAACAGATATTGTGATAGCTATGTTTCTTCACTAAAATGTGTGTCTTTCTCTGGCAATGCTCTTTCTTCTGCTTATTTCTGTCTTTGCCTGTACCCTAATTTAACTTCATTTAGAACAGCATATTTCTCTACCATCTGATGCTGACATTGTAACTTAATGTGACAGAAAATAGTGATTTACAGTATCCTCGATTATCATTCTGATTAGCTTTGCCAGAAAACCTGAACATACAGCTGGATTATTTCTTGATTTTCTCTAGTATTTTGTATGGCATATCTTTACAGTAAAAGAGCTGCAAAAAAAAAAAAAAAATGTAAAAGCCTTACATCGCATATCTAAGCTGAAAGAATATCTTGGATAACCTCGAGCATGTTTTATTATGCTTGAGTGTAATTTCCATATCATCTTAGATTAAATACTTAGGCACTACCAAATAAGGTGGTTGGGACTCTTGGACTACTATAAGTAGCACTACTCAATATTTAGATGTCACTTCAATTTCAAAATTTGATTAATTTTATTCACAGTCCATTGATCTTAATTATTTGGTTCTGATGACTACATAATTTTCTAATAAAAGGACATTTTCTGACTTTTTAATTTTTAAAAATTTACATCTATGTGTTATTTTGCTTTTAAGCTAAAATAGTGAAGCATTTTGTTGTGTTGAATTATCTTATCCCTTTAAATAACACTTGATGAGAGTCCTATCTCCTTGCTTATGAAAAAAAAAAGTCCATACCATTCTTAACCAGAAGTAGAGCTTATTTTAGCTATGATTCGAAAAGCAGTAGAGAAATGATATCATCATAAACTAATTTCTGTAAGTTAAGTACATTTGCGATCATCGGATCAATTTGATACATTTACTTCTATTGAAAGATATGTTTGTGGAGATACAACTTAGACCTTTCATGTTTTATGTTTGAACAATAGCTTAACATCTCTTATTTCTGTTCAGGTTGGGCATGTCACGAGAGGAATCTATGAAGCTCACTTCCGGACCAAACAAAGACGGAGCTGAGGGTAGTTCCTCCTGTGGGACCTCTGGCCTCCCAGGTTCTTCTGCACAGGTCCCCTTGGAAGAACAACAGCCAAAAAGCATAAAAAGTCCAGCATCCCCAGAGCCCGATTTCTGTACTACACTTTGTCCTATGGTAGAGGTTCCAGCTAAAGATATAATGGCAGAATCAGAATCAGAGGATATTTTGATCCCTGAAGAATCTGTGATTCAAGAGGAAATTGCAGAAGAGGTAGAGACTAGCATCTGTGAATGCCAGGATGAAAACCATAGGACAATACATGAATTTTCTGAGCAGTCTGAAAGTCCAGCCACCTCGCACAAAGAGCCCCAAGTAGCACCTCCTGAAGATCACTTGGAGTCGTGTGTTATGATGAATGATGTTTTAGAAAGTTTGCCTCATATTGAAGTTAAGGTAGAAGAGAAATCAGAAAGTTCCCAGGAAGAAATGTCAGTTGTTATTGATCAAGTAGAAGTCTGTGACTCTCTCATCCCTTCCACTTCAACTGTGACTCATGTCAGTGACACAGAACACAAGGAGCCAGAAACTGCAATAGAGACCAATTGTCCAGAAATAAAAACAGGGTCACCTTCTCTAGAAGGCCAGTTTCCAAGTGAAGAAATTGCTGTAGATATGGAGCTACAGAGTGATCCCGATGAACAGCTTTCTGAAAATGCTTGCATCTCTGAAACGTCCTTCTCTTCAGAGAGCCCAGAGGGAGGCTGTACCAGCCTGGCATCCCCAGGAGGGGAGACCCAGTCCACATCAGAAGAATCATGTACTCCTGCCTCCCTTGAGACAACCTTTTGCTCTGAAGTGTCCAGCACTGAAAATAATGACAAATATAATCAGAGGAATCCCACTGATGAAAACCTTCATGCATCTTTGATATCGGAAATATCTCCAATATCCACTTCACCTGAAATATCAGAAGCCTCTCTGATGTCTAACTTACCATTAACATCTGAAGCATCTCCAGTTTCCAACTTACCTTTAACATCAGAAACATCACCAATGTCTGACTTACCTTTGGCATCAGAAACGTCTTCCGTGTCTTCCATGCTTCTCACCTCTGATGCCACTTTTGTACCCAGTTTGCCTCTTCCTTCAGACACATCTCCAATTTCTAGTTCTTCCATGAGTGAGAGAATGGTGCATCAACAAAGAAAGTCTCCTTCTGTATCTGAAGAACCTCTCTCCCCACAGAAGAATGAGTCTTCTACCGCTGCCAAACCCCTGGGAGAGAACCTTATCTCCCAGCAGAAGACTTTATCCAGTACTCCTGAACCCATCAAAATGAGTTCTTCTGCCATTGCTCCTGAAGCATTTCCTGCTGAAGAATTGCACAATAAGACTCTGAGTCAGCAGCCTTGCAAATCACATGTCGAAACTGAAAAGCTCTACTCTGCCTCAATTCCAGAACTTTCTTCTACAGAAATGATGAAAACTAAAAATCATAGTGTCCTGCAAAGAACAGAAAAGAAAGGAGTGTCTTCACCATTGGAGTTATCTGTCTTTTCAGAAGAGACAGAGAGTAAGGGCAATGAGCTTCCATCAGCTAAATTACAGGACAAGCAGTACGTTCCATCAGTGGATAAAGCTTCATTTTCAGAGGGCTCTAGGAATAAAACCCATAAGCCGGGGAGCACACAGAATCGGTTGGAGACCTCGCATACTTCCAAGTCAACAGAACCCTCCAAGTCACCTGATGGGTTAAGAAATGAAAGTAGAGATTCAGAGATATCAAAGAGGAAAACTGCAGAGCAGCACAGCTTTGGAATCTGTAAGGAAAAGAGAGCGAGAATAGAAGATGATCCATCAACCCGGAATGTAACGTCTAGCAGCCCACCTGAGAAAGAACAGCCTCCAAGAGAGGAACCGAGGGTTCCCCCTCTCAAGGTATGGTATTTTTTTTTCCAGAAAGTTATCTTTAATATTTACACTAAATAAATAACATTTACACACAAGACAAAATTATCATAGGTTTTTATCCAAGTAAAAGTATGTGTGTGTTTTTTTTTTTTTTTTTTTTTTTTTTTTTTTTGAGAGGATTTTGCTATAGGGCGCATGTGCTCACCAGATAGACATAGAGACAGAAGGCGAGAAATCACCCCTGGGGGGGACGGTCACGCTGCAATCCCCTCCCCTCCATTCTCCTCTCAGGATCTTGGGCACTCACGCACACATGCCCGGCGTGAGTTCTAAGCTACCGGGTCCGGGATGCGAACCACGGTCGACCACGTGGGAGTCCAGTGACATAGCCATTATGCTAACTGCTGGTTCCCATTAACTGTATCTTGAAAAAAATCAATAAAATTGCATTATCATCCCTGAGTGAGAATACCTTAGTCATGTAGATGAACAAATTCTATTTTAATATTTTAATTCCTATTTTAAAAGAGATTTTAAAATTTTATTTAATAGGACATGTACACTCTCCAGAGAGACAGAGACAGAGAGATAGAAAGTGAGAAATCACCCCCTAGTGGGAATGGTCATGCCACAGTCCCTTCTCCTCTGTTCTCCTCTCAGGATTTTGGGCACGTACACACATGTGCCCGGTGTGAATTTTAAGTCGTTGGGTCCAGTACGTGAACCACAGTCGACTCTGTGAGAATCTAGTGACGTAACCATTATGCCATCTGCTGGTCTCTTATTTTAATTTCTAAAATAGTATATAGGCCTTTAATTTCACAGAATTAAAAAAAGCCTGTAGACAAACATATCTACTTATATACTTAATCCTGGGTAAAATTTTAACTCTCAAAACAACAAATCTCTTTATTTCAGTTGACTCTGTTTAAGTAAACTGAAAATTAAACTAAAGAAACACTGGTGAATTAAAAAGAATCCTACCCTCTGTCATTTATACTTATTTGATGCTTTTAACTAAGCCCGTTGAGATTGTCAACATAAAGCATAGTACTCTGTCAGAGTTGGTCTGGAACTATAAACATCTCAAAGTTTAAAAAACCTCTTTCTCTTTATTTTGGGTTCTATCTCCTTTATGTCTATGCCTCATCATATCCACAAGATTGAGTTTTAATGATGTGTTTATAGTTATTCCATTTAGTAAAGCAGTTCCCCATTAAATAATAGTTTAGAGATGTCAAGATGAACATTAAACTCCAATTAAAAACCTGCTGTGCATTTTAATTTCTAAAACCATGGAACAAAAAATATAAATATCCTTTCATAAGGAATATATTTAAACATACCGTCTGATTTTTTGGTAAAGGCTTTTTCTCAAAGTGAGAGGGACTGTAAGGACAGATAGGTAAAGGCAGTAAGTATATTTGATGTTCGTTTAGCCGTGAGCTCTTGCTTAAGGGTATCTTGGTTTAATTTTTTAATTTGTTTACTTCTTTAGACTTGGGGTTATATTTAAAAGAAAAATTAAATCCTCTTGCTTAATTCATCTTTTCTTCACCTTGACTTGGAAGAGAGAATTCACAAACAGTTTGAAAATGAGATACCCAGGAAGATAATTGCATCTAGCAAAGCTCCAAAACATAATTCCAAACTGAGATGATCCTGTAGCATGTGTCAAATGATTATAATGTGAATATACCTATGCGAAGAAAAGAGAGAGAGTTTCTAGTAAAAGCTTTCTCTAGAGGGGTGAGTGAAGGGAGCGGAATCAGTACCTGTAAACTTCACTGCTTTGGGAACCACTTGTGGTTCCCTGCCATGTCACTCACTGGTTATATTCCCCCAGGGAGGCTATTTTACCTCCATCGGCTCCATTTCTTCCATTGTGAAATAAGAGACTTTAACTAGAGCCGTCCCAGTTCTCCACGTCTATGATCCTAAGGACGCTCTTAGTGGCCAGAGCATCACAGCATTGCTCTAGGGTGTTGGGGTTAGGTCTCGTGCCTCGTGAGCCTGGTGATGACTTTGTGAGTCTCCCAATTAGCGTGAGTCAGGGGACATTAGGGCTTGGGACAGGTATACAATTCAGCAGATTATTGCTCACCAACATCAAAAGAAATCCCCAATCCTACTTTCTCTTAGAGGCAGAAAATTAGAGCTTCTCTTACTTTTATGAAAATGTAATGATATTATAGTCCCTTTAGAAAACAAAGCACTGTCACAAGTGTAGTGTCATTCCGTCTTTATAACAGCTCTATGAGAAGACTATTAGGCCAGACATAAATAGTTTCATTTTACAACTGAGTTTATAGATTTTTCTCCTGTGCTTATTATATATGTGTAAGGCACATGCTAGGTGGTATGGAGTACATAAAAACCATAGAGTTCTCGGCCCAGAGAGATGCCTGGGGAAACCAAGGCTTGTATTGATTTGTCTAAGATCACACATCCTTGGTGGAAAGCCAGCATGAGAATCTCGTCTCTTTACTTCTTGACTAGCACTTTTTTCTTGGGCAAAATTAAGACATAAACATTCAGATAAACTCAGCTATAGTTAAGGTCCTAGTTTTTCATGCCAGCAAAGATGGTAATGTAAAAATGAAATATCTGAAAGTCTTTTTTGGCTAACTTCATTTTAAGAAGCGTGGATTTTGTTCCCATTTCTATGCAGCATTAGGAGAATGCACTATTTCCATGCCAGATAAAGTCACTGGTTGATGGGTTTGTAAATGAATAACAAAGACTAAAAATTTCATTTCACAGTCATACAGCATTTCCTGTCTCTTTTTACCCTATATACCACATTTAGAAATCTAGGTATAGTTCCTTCTGCAATAGGAGAGAATGAAGCTAGTCTTGTCCCTTGGACTACCCTAGTCTGCATGTCTTCTCCGTGATCATGTACGAAGTACTTTATCTTTCCATTCTCTCCTCCTTTTAGATCCAGCTTTCCAAAATTGGGCCACCTTTTATTATCAAGAGTCAGCCAGTCTCTAAACCAGAGTCTAGAGCGTCCACTAGCACATCCGTCAGTGGGGGAAGGAACACAGGAGCCAGGACCCTGGCAGATATCAAGGCCCGTGCCCAACAAGCTCGGGCCCAGCGAGAGGCTGCTGCAGCTGCGGCAGTAGCTGCTGCAGCAAGCATCGTCTCTGGAGCCATGGGGAGCCCAGGAGAGAGTGGAAAGGCGAGAACCCTGGCACACATCAAAGAGCAGACAAAAGCTAAGCTCTTTGCAAAGCATCAAGCTCGAGCCCATCTCTTCCAGACCTCTAAAGAAACCCGGTTGCCTCCACTCAGCTCCAAGGAAGGGCCTCCAAGCTTAGACATCTCTTCTGCCCCTGAAACAAAAATGGAAGGTTCAACTGGTGTCATTATTGTCAATCCAAACTGCAGATCTCCTAGCAACAAGTCTACACACCTCCGGGAGACCACCACTGTATTACAACAGTCTCTTAACCCGACTAAACTTCCAGAAACTGCCGCTGACTTGTCTGTGCATAGTTCTGATGAAAACATACCTGTGTCACATTTATCTGAGAAAATTGTTTCATCTACCTCTTCTGAAAATAGCAGTGTGCCCATGCTTTTTAATAAAAATTCTGTCCCTGTGTCTGTTTGCAGCACTGCTATGTCGGGAGCAATTAAAGAACATCCTTTTGTGAGTTCTGTTGATCAATCCTCTGTTCTCATGTCTGTTGACAGTGCAAACACTACGATTTCTGCTTGTAATATAAGCATGTTAAAAACTATCCAGGGAACTGACACTCCATGCATAGCCATTATACCAAAATGTATTGAAAGCACTCTTATTCCGGCCACTACAGAGGGCTCTGGTGTATCCAGCTCCATGGATGATAAACAGTTGCTAATCTCTAACAGCAGTGCTGGTAACTTAGTCTCCAGCCAGTACACCTCTGTGCCAACCCCCTCCATTGGGAATAATTTGCCAAACCATCTCTCCACTAGCTCTGTCTTGATTCCCCCAACAGGAATTAACAACAGGTTTCCTTCTGAGAAGATAGCCATGCCTGGGAGTGAAGAACAGGCCACTGTGCCTATGGGCACCACTGTGAGAGCCACCCTCAGCTGCAGTGATTCGGTAGCAGTCACAGACTCTGTGGTGGCACGCCCACCGGTCGCCATGTTTACTGGAAACATGCTAACAATCAACTCTTATGATAGTCCTCCCAAGTTAAGTGCTGAAAGCTTGGATAAAAATTCAGGGCCTCGAAGCAGGGCAGACAATTCTGGGAAACCTCAGCCACCACCAGGGGGCTTTGCACCAGCAGCCATAAACAGATCCATCCCGTGTAAAGTCATTGTTGACCACAGCACAACGCTGACCTCTAGTTTGTCACTGACTGTCTCCATTGAAAGTGCAGAAGCCAGCTTGGACCTCCAGAGCAGGTCAGTGAGGGCAGAGGCATCCATTCAGCCCATGGCGTGTCCTCAAGTGTCTGTGATTAGCAGGCCTGAGCCAGTTGCAAATGAAGGTGTAGATCACAGTTCTAGTTTTGTCGCTGCTTCTGCAGCAAAAGCAGACTCGAAAACATTGCAGGTCACGTGTACAAGTCTCCGAGAATTGCCCCTTGTTGCTCCAGAAAAATTGAATGAGGTGACGACTCCTAGTCATAGCTTTGCTGAGCAGGCACGTAGTGGTCCAGCAACTTTCAAAAGTGAAGCGGACACAACTTGTAGCAATCAGTACAAGCCTGGTACCCGAATTTGCTGGAACGATGATGGGATGGGGAGCACCGGACAACCTCTGGTCAGTCATGCAGGTTCCAGTAAACAGAAAGAATATATGGATCAGACTTGCCTGAAGGCCATCCAAACAGAACACGCCAGCTATGCGCATGTGTCAGAACTTCACCCCAGGAATCTCATCACAAATGTCACTCTTCCTGTGAAATCAGAGCCTCACGAAGTGGACAAAGGCTTTAGGATGGACACTGAAGACTTCCCTGGCCCTGAGCTGCCTCCTCCGGCTGCAGAGGTAGCCTCCAGTGTACAACAGACACCGAATGTGAAAGCCCCCACCTCGGGTCCCATGGAAGAGGCTATTTCCTTGACTACAGACACCTTGAAAAGAGTTCCTAGTGCAGGGAGCTCCAGCTGCCGTCTGTCGTCTGTGGAGGCGAACAATCCACTGGTGACACAGCTACTACAGGGCAACCTGCCTTTGGAAAAAGTGTTGCCACAGCCCAGATTGGGAGCCAAGCTTGAAATCAACCGACTTCCTTTGCCTCTTCACACTACCTCAGTGGGCAAAACAGCACCAGAGAGGAGCGTGGTGGAAATGCCATCCAGCTCTCCAAATCCAGATGGTAAGGGCTACTTGGCAGGGACCCTTGCCCCACTCCAAATGAGAAAGCGAGAAAACCACCCCAAAAAGAGAGTAGCTAGGACTGTGGGGGAACATGCTCAAGTTAAATGTGAACCAGGGAAATTGTTGGTGGACCCAGATGTGAAGGGGGTGCCTTGTGTCATCAATTCTGGCATGAATCAGTTAGGGCACAGCCAGGCGTTTAAGCAAGAATGGCTGAGCAAACACTCCATGCAGAACAGAGTCGTTCACAGCCCTGAGGTCAAACAGCAAAAGCGGCTGCTCCCCGCGTGTAGCTTCCAGCAGAATCTATTTCATGTTGACAAGAATGGCGGCTTCCACCCCGACGCTGGTACCTCACACAGACAGCAGTTTTACCAAATGCCTATGTCTGCCAGGGGCCCCCTTCCGACAGCAGCTCTGTTGCAGGCCCCTTCCAAGGCCCCAGTGGGCTGTAATGCATTTGCCTTCAATAGGCATCTTGAACAAAAGGGATTGGGAGACGTTAGTCTTTCTTCAGCACCTCACCAGCTAAGGTTAACCAACATTTTATCTCCCAATATGCCCATAAAAGAGGGCGATGACGTGGGAGGGACTGCACATGCCATGCCAAACAAAGCCCTGGTGCATCCACCACCGCCGCCCCCCACCCCCGCCACCTCCCTTGGCTTTGCCCCCACCTCCGCCCCCACCACCTCCACTACCTCCACCTCTCCCTAATGCAGAAGTCCCATCCGATCAGAAACAACCGCCAGTTACCATGGAAACCACTAAGAGACTTAGTTGGCCACAGTCCACCGGCATATGTAGCAATATAAAATCGGAACCTCTTTCTTTTGAGGAAGGTTTAAGCAGCAGCTGTGAACTGGGCATGAAACAAGTTTCCTATGACCAGAATGAAATGAAAGAACAGTTAAAAGCATTTGCGCTAAAAAATGCAGATTTCTCTTCCTATTTGCTTTCTGAGCCACAGAAGCCTTTTACCCAATTAGCTGCTCAGAAAATGCAGGTGCAGCAACAACAGCAGCTCTGTGGAAATTATCCAACAATACACTTTGGTAGCACGAGCTTCAAAAGGGCAGCATCTGCAATTGAAAAGTCCATTGGGATTTTGGGAAGTGGCTCCAATCCTGCCACGGGCCTGCCTGGTCAGAACGCTCAGATGCCCGTTCAGAACTTCGCCGACAGCAGCAACACCGACGAATTGGAACTGAAATGCTCTTGCCGGCTGAAAGCCATGATTGTGTGCAAAGGCTGCGGGGCCTTCTGCCACGACGACTGCATAGGTCCTTCAAAACTCTGTGTAGCTTGCCTGGTTGTGCGATAAGAGCTGAGTGAAAGATGCAGTATCCCTTTTCAGCATGGAAAATCCGAACGGCATCAGCAACCACAAATTGAAATAACACAGTTAGCTTTTATCATGCTTATTTATTTTACTTTGAAACAGATGATCTCTTCTCTGTGGGATTAGGATTTTCTGGTGTTTCTGATAAAGGGGAGGGTACATCCCAACTGAATGGCTCGGCAGCACGACTTTTACATATCTAGTTGCCATTCCCAGCCTTGGGACATTTCTGTCCATGTGTATAAAGGTCACCACCCCGTTTTATTTTCCTTTTTCATTTTTAACACCCAATGTAGATAGGAAAAGGACATTTTCAATGACTCAAAAGAACCAGAAATGCAGATGTAGAAAGACAATGATAAAAGTGATCTAAGACGGTCATGCCTTTTCTGTAGATGAAGCATTTCAGCCAGGCTTTTTATAGTTGACTTTTCTAGATCTACCTTTACAACAGTGGTGAAATCCTGTTTGGGAAGGGGAATCTGATTTCAATATGTGATTCCTTGTATTTACTCATACTACACAAGATATGTTAAAGTAGGTATGCCATTTTTAACAAAATCCACTGCCCTTATTAGTCTCTTTCCTCCCTCTCCACTGCTTCTCAGAGACTGCGGCAGAATATCTGGCTCTGCCTTGAATTTGGTACACATTTCCTTGTGGAATGTGTCCTCCACCTAAAATGACAGCATAGACCTCATTCACCGTAATCTGGTTCTAGGCCTTTGACAGCCGATAATATAAGATCCATTGGCCAACAGAGACCATAGTTCTTAGAACATTTGGAGCTCCATGTATGGCTTTTAAGAGCAAGTATGAAAAAAGAAAAATGCCCTGCAATTGAAAACAAATAAAATGATGTATATGCACACATGAGTTATAGTGTAAATACTAGTCCATTCTGTTCACTCTAATACAATTGCTAGATACTAAAACTGGGGAAGGGGGAGATAGTCATAGTCCTTATCGATGACACCAGTTCTTTCTGATCTCCAACTTTGAGAGCTTGGCCACCTCTTTTTATAAATGTTGTTGATAAAAGGGACTACAGAAGGCTGAAGTGTTGACATGTTTCTGAGCAATTTTTTCCCTCATTATTCACAATCTATATACTTGTATTTAGCTGACATAGCTCTTATTTTTTAAAAAAATGTTCTAGGTAGTGCATGTTTTATTTTCCTGAGGTGAACTGAATACATTGTTCATATCTGGAGGAATGGGACAGCTTTTGAAAAAGGGATACTGCATCTTACCATGACGGTCAGTGTCTATCCAGTAAGTCTGAGTGTTGTGTATTTGAGCTACATTCCATATACTTTGGCCACCCTGGTGCTGGAAAACAGCTGTAGTTCAGGAGGCTTTGTTCCCAAAAGCAAGTTCAAAAGCACATGTACATTGTGGGAAGATAAAAGAAAACAAAACCACACCCATTAAACTTCAGATTATAGAGCACAAAATGTGGAGTGCCATTAACCTATTGATTGTGGCTGTAGAAAAAAATAAAAAGAGGGAATAAAAATCATCTATATCCAGGGTAAGATTGGCAGATATTTCCACATGGAATTATCCTAATCAATGTAAATGTTTTTTGACATTCCCTTAAAACATGTCTTAAAAGTTAAGTGGAATGAGCAGAAATTCAATTCCTGGAGGGGGAAAAAAAAAAAAAAGAACAAAAAACATTTGTGATTTTTTAAAATAATACTCAACTATGATACGTTTTTTTCCTTCATATTTATTATTGTGATGTTGACAAATTAGGTGATGAGACATTGTTTTTATTAATATTGTTTTTATTAACATATTGCCAATAGTGAAAGGTACTTTATTTTCAAAAGAAAAGCCTGCCTCTGTGGCTGTCATTTGGTGCTTTGGTACTATTACTTCTATTTTTCATATGAAAATTAGCTAAATGAACAACTGAGAAAGTTAGCAATGCACTTAACCAGCCCTTCCCAAGAATGCAGCAGCAATTCCTGTGGCTCTTGAGTGAACTCTGCACGTGCCAGGTTGCATTTGGGTGGCGTCCTTATCCCTGGTGTCTTTATAGTCTGCTTGGCTCTGATACCATCTTGATTCTGAAGATCATGCTCTTAGTCTCACGACGGGACACCCCTAGACAATAAACACTTGCATCCAAATTTCTTCCAAATTCAGTCACCGGTATACCCGTGTCAGATACTGTCTACACCAGCAGATCAAAAACTACCACACCAGTAGCTGACACACGGTGTTGAAAGAAACTCCAGTCTACAACACCTTTGCACTCTGCATGTGAGATACAACTGAGCCCGGGTGATACTGAGCTCATTGTCCGTGCCATCATGGTTCAATACTGCCTGCAAATTGCTTAGTGGGAATAAAGAAGTGTCCTTCTGTATGTCTAGTTTTTTCACCTAACATGTCTGAAGAATCACTTGTTGATAATGCATGGATTCTATCATCCTGGTCCAAAGAACATACTTTTTCCATGCCCTTGCTCTTTTTTTGCCCCAACTCAAATTTCTAGTGTTCTCTTATGGTTTATATGACTGAAAAAGTTAACATCTTTGGGGTAAAAATGGAAAGAAAAATTCTGAAGTAAAATGTGGGTCAGGTATCCTATAGGTGTCCATTTAATATATATACAAAAGCCAGTAGATTTGAATTAGGTGTGTAGGTTCATAGTGTCTCAATTTCTATGTGTCTGCCTGTGTGCAAATGGAGTATGTTATTTACTACATGGTTATCGTGATGTAATGTGCAAATTTTAGTGTGTGCATTATCCTGATTATTGGACAATATTAGATCCCTATCAGGAATAGAACTTTTACATGTAACATGTAATTTTTTTTTCTTTATCATAAAGGATGTAATTCCCTAAGTAGCACTTTTGGATCAGGGGAAGGAAGAAAACTGCTATTCCTTAACCCCCTCCTATATGATATGCATATGCCTGAGGTGTATAAAGACATGTAGGTAGTTAATGGGCATGTTAATAAGAGCATTCTGATGCAAATTCATTTTCAAAATGAAGATATTTTTTTCCTTCCCCAAATAAGAATAGAAATTTTGGTGAACTGAGCACCATAGTTATATATAAAATTTCCCTGCTAAGGTCTAGTTCAAAAGAAAAAAACAAAACTTGAAAACAAACCTATGAGGTTGAGCCTGGTCGCTATAAAGACTTTGTGGTAGCTTGTGTTTCTGGGATGAGCGTTAGAAGGGTTAGTTGACTTCTGGACCTTGCATATTCTCACTCAGTTCAAAATAATCGTGCATAAAATAGCTGGTGCATATGGTGCTTTATAATGCAGTCAAGAGTAAAAATACATGTTGCTGCAGCCCCATTTCCTTTACAGACATTCGCACAATTTCAAAAGGAAGTTACTGTGGCCTCTGGTTTCCCAGTTCCTCTGTGGTATGGTGAAGTCCTAGGTTTTAAAAGCTGAAGCCAAGCTTAGGGTTGCATCGTCCGAGGTGTTGAGACCCAGCACCGTACTTGCTGCCTGGTGTGGATAATGACCCCCTGAAAATGCAGAGCCCAGAGTCACTGTCCATATCTGTCCCCAGAGAACAATGTGAAGAGTCCTAGCACAGGAACTCATTGGACTGTCAGGGGCCTATGTAGCCAAAATGTCACTGAATATGAAAATCCTGTCGTCTTCAGTCCTCACGCTTTGTCACTGTAAAGTAAACAAAAAAGCATTTTTACTATAATTTAAAGGAGCTGCTTTTTTATAGCACATACTATTTCGCTTTGTACTATATTTGATAGTTGCAGAATAATTTAGACTGTAGAAAAACTTTGTTGTATTTGTACTGTTTATGAATGTTTCAAAGAAAGTGCTTTACTTGGTTGCCATAATTTTCTTGTACTGCTGTATTTTCCCCTGCTTCATGGAAACTTAATCTGATTCATATTCTCAGTACAGTTTTTTTTTTTTTTAATGTGTGTTTGTGTTTTTATGTTTTTAAATTTTTTTTAAAATTTTTTGGTCAGTATTCTGAATGTTTACATCTGTTTGACATTAGCCATTTAATGCCTTTTTTTTTAAAGGCAGTATTACTCCTACAGTGTAACAGCAAAATGTGAAATCAACCCAAACATAACATGCATGGCAAACACAGATTGGGGGCAAAGACCCTGAACATACACAGACATTTTATATCAGCATACAGAAAAGCGAAACCCTCCTTCAGTCCTCTACCAAAGAATATATTATTCCCACAGGAAAAACTCAGAAAAGGTGTGTAAAATCCTCAGAAGGGGGAGCAGTTGATTCAGCAAGACTGCTACAATTTAATACTGTTATGCTTGCTTTGATACCTGACTAAATGTGACTGAGTGCAACAAGCATCTAAAAAATTTTTAGACAGTGTTTTGTTTAGAATTCAGGGATCATGCATTCTTTAATGGTGCTGTTTGTTTTTTATTTCTTCTTTTCTACAAAGAAAAAAAAGTGTTGCCTACGAAAGTGACTGCTCACAATACCATAAGTTAAATGAAACGAATTGTTTGTCTTTTCATGTTTCTCTGTTTCTCCCTTTCTCAAAATAACAATTTGGGTTTCAATATTAAGATATTATGGAGAAAATAAAGAAATCAAACATGAAATAATTGTCATGTTAATTTCTTATGAATGAGGTGATGGATATATACATATATAAATATTGAACATTTTAATTAAGAAAAAGCTATAGGAAAAACTAAAAACTGGATTGTTAAATTCTGCGCCCTTTTTGGTCTGAGAAATTGTTGACATTTGGTTATGACTATTGTTGAAACAATAAAAACCAAAACTGAAGCCTCTTAATAATTAATGATATCTGCCATAGTGATTAAAATTATGAACCTTCTTTTTAAAAAGATCTTCTTAATACTTTATGCCAAAAAGCATTCAGGTCAAACAAATTGTTACTACCATATTTAATTTTAGCTTTCAAAATGATTTTTTGATAATGGTCGATTTTTTTAATATCCTACAGAAATACTATAACGAGAATCACTTGAATAAAATGCGATGAACTTGTGGAATTGCCTCAGTTATATTTACATAGGTTAAAGAAATATATCTTTCCAGTAAATCAGAAAGCATTAAACACAATCGACTGCTAAATCTGTGTTCATTTTTCATCTACCCAAAAATTGTTGTCTTTAGCCACCAGATGGCGAAAGAGGATGTTTACTTGTGAAGGGGGGAGAGAATGGGGAAAAAAACTGCCTCCTCCTCCAAAACGAAATGAAATGATTTTAATAATAAAAGCCTGACTTATCCACGTAAGCCTGTGAAGGATGGATATTTCTGTTTCATCACAGTATTTTCACTGCAGTGGTGATATTCATTTTGTTGTTCTATTTTTCTATTAACATATTATCCAACTGCTTTCTTAATTTTATTTGGAATTGCAAGATTTTTTTTTTTTGTTGTTTCACTGCATGATTCCACAGGCATTATCTAGTCCAAATTTGTACAGCCCAAGTTTCTTTAAGCTGACATTTATTGAAACTGATCTGAATGCTTCACATGTTTTATTTATTATAATAAAATGAATACAATTATACAAATTTACATAAACATGTCATTATTTTTATTAATGTGGTCTGATCTGAGTAACAATTTCTCTTAGGATCTAAAGTACTTGAATCCATCATAGCCCTTACTTATAAACAAGTGATTTATGTAGTGTTTCATCAGTTTTCACATAGATCCTTCATTGTAATCAAAGATAATTATGTTATTTAAAAAGAAACTAGCCAGGAAAGTCATTGATAACAATTTTAGGCTTCTTTTTGCAGAAGACAATTGAATAGAATTCTTAGTGTTTCTTACTCCATAAAAATTACTTCAATTCTTTGGCTATAGGTCACCCAAGCTTAATATTTGAAGCGCACTGTGCACACAATTATTCACAAAGGCAAAAATAAAAAGTTGGAATAATAAAGTGTCACAGCTAATCTGAAAGTCTAAATTGAGCAGTGAATCTGTTTCTCTTCCTTACAGAAACTTTTACCAAGTTGGCAAAGTGATTGCCAAGCACTCTTACTGTTGGAAAGATCTGATTTATAAAACAAAGGTTGAATTTTGGGGGTTATTTAAAATAAACAGTTTTATTTTAAGTATTGCAGTTATATTAAGACAGCATGAGCATCCCATTGTGATATGGCATTCTAAGTAAAACTGAGAAGATTAACCAATCCAAACAGATGCTAGACAAATCAAAAGAGATGGTCCTATAACAATAAATCAGTGAAGACTGGCTGAATGTTGGTGCTATGAATGAAAGAGCTTCTGAATCTGCTTGTTTCAGTAGTTGGTTTTACCCTTAGTGGGGCCAGCAGGTGGCATAATGATTAAGGTGTTGTATTCCCACATGGCCAACTGGGGTTCAAGGCCCAGACCCAGCAGCTTAAAACTCATGCTGGCATCTGTGAATGTGTGCCCAAAATCCTCCCAAGAGAAGAATGGAGAAGGGACTGTGGTGTGGCCATCCCCCTCACGGGGTGATTTCTCACTTTCTCTCTCTGGTGAGTGTGAGTATGTGACCCCTATAGCAAAAATCTGTCTTAGCAACAATAAAAAAGATTTTACAGTTAGTTCATTCATTGCATTTATAGAAAAGTTTGTGTCTGAGGCAGTTTTCTTAAACTAAAATTATCATCTACAATATCTTTCTTATTGTAATTTTAATTGCAAGTTGAAAAAGTATAGTTGTATATATTTATGGATGCAAAATGATGTTATAATTTATGAATATTATATGGACTAATCAAGCTATTTCACATATGTATCACTTTAAATACCTTTTTTGTGAGATCATTAGAAATGTACTTTCTTAGAGCTTTTTAGTTTTTAAGTTACAAAGTTATCTTCTTTTTTTTTTTTTAAAGAGGTTTTTGCTATAGGGTACGTGAGCTCGCCAGACAGAGACAGAGAGACAGAAAGCGAGAAATCACCCCCTAGGGCGGATGGCCATACCGTAATCCCTTCTTCTCCATTCTCCTCTCAGGATCTTGGGCACGCACGCACATGCGCCCAGAGTGAGTTTTAAGCCACTGGGTCCAGGACATGAACCGCGGTCAACTGTGGGAGTCCAGTGACATAGCCGTTACGCTAACTGCTGGTCCCAAAGTTATCTTCTTTAAAATTTAATTTTATTTATTATTATCATGTCTCTTTTATGTTCCGTTGAATCACATGTATCTTCACAGTGTATTACATTTCTTTTTCCAGCATGATTACCATGCATATCAGTCAAGACAAAGTCATTACTATCAATATCATCATCATCAAATAGCTTTTCATCATTTCTTCAGATTTTTATTTATTATTATTTTTTAAAACATTCAATCACTATATATCATTTGTCTTGTATAAAGAATTTACCCAACATGAAATACTTCTCAGTCCAGTTCAATTGAGAATACTATCCATGTTATCATCAACAGGTAATAAACCATTTCTGTGTCCCACTAATGTCATGCCTATTTGTTCTCTTGCTGTCTTTCTCTATACCCTTCCCTTCTCCACCACACCCCATTCCACAGTCTTCAGCATCCATAACTATTTTCACTTCTTTTATGCCCTCTTTCTTAGAGCTTTTGAAATGTACAAAAAACTTATTTGTTTTACTCACTGAGTTGTGCAATATATCTCAAAGTAACAAAAAGAATTTCCTCTTGACTAATTGAGGCTTATTACCCTTTAAGACTATTATCTCATACTATTTATTTATTTATTTATTTTAAACACAATTATTTATTTAATTTTATTTATTCATTAATTTATTTTAATTTGACCAGAGAGAGAGAAAGAGTGAGAAAGCAAGTTGCCAGGTCCAGGACTCAAACCGTGGTCAGCCATGTGGGAGTGTCCAGCACCTTAACCACCACACCACCTGCTGGTCCCATATTTTTAAAGAAGTTTTTCAGAGGTGATTCAGTCGTGAGCTTTAACCCAAACACAACAAGATGTACAGGAGTTTCCCTTTTCCCCCTTTTTTCAAATACGCTTGGAGTGATAGAGGTTGCTTTTCATAAATAACTTGACCATAGTTGTGACCACCAGCTACTTTAGGTCACATGCAACCTATCTCATTTCCTATAAACTCATCACAGTGCTTTTTTTGTTTTGTTTTTAAGAATTGTTTAACTTTATTTATTATTTTTTAAATTTTGCTATAGGTCATGTTCACTCACCAGGTAGGGAGAAAGTGAGAAAGCTAGCCACCAGGTCAGGAACTTGAACCAGGGTCCACCACACTACCTATTGGACCCTACAATGTCTTTATTCCAACTATTATAAACTTGTAAATGGGAAATAGGTTTCACCTTTGACCAATGTATATTTAGTTCCAAATTATGATTTTATTTCACAATAGAAATGTGTTCAGTATCTGCATTCTTTTATGATGAAGGGACATGGAAGGACTTCAGAGGAGTGCAAGAACTATGGTTCTGTCTTCTTGGTGTATTTGGTTTTCAGAAACCAATTCTGGAATGTTCTAGCATTTTCTAGATATTAAAACACATGGTTGGCCTCAGTAACTGTAGGACACACAGAAGCCTTTCTTGGGTGTTCTCTCTCCATATAAAAGTTGCAACATTTGTATTTGCTCATTTATATAGAAATAAAACATGATTTCTTACTGTGATATAAACCCTGTGTACCAATCAGTTTAAATCTCAAAATGAGAAACCAAAAGGCTTGTTACGTAGGTGATGCCTTCTAAGTGGAAGTCACTAACACATAGCACATTTCTTCTTCCTTTAACCTGTGGACTCAATGTAGATTTTTTTTTTAGTACTATATTTCTGATAAACTTGTATCTCCAGGGAGGAGGAAAAAAGCTATAGTAAATCAGTTGATATCTTAAAAAAAATTCAATAATTTTGAAAATGCTTTTTAAAAGTACATTTAGAGTAGGATTGCATGAATAATGTATCACCTCTTAGTCTTCAAATACCTAATACCTTCCTTGCCAGAGAGCCAATTCAGAGCATACCATAGGACTTTTAACCATCAGAAAGACAGATTTATAGTAGACAGTTTATTTTTTTTTCTTCATGTTTGACTTTGGAAGATAATTTCATAGAAAGTTTTCTATCCAAAAAGTTTTGTTTGGCAAAAACTAAGAATATTAAAAAATACTACTCCCTGGAATATAAATTTTGTACTTATTATTCTTTAAGCAATAAATAATCATATCTTTTTTTTTTAAAAAAAGAGGCTAAATAAATCTTCATGATCTTTATGTGGAGATTTTATACATTCCCTTCATCTAGAAAAACTTTTAGGGTTTTACCTCTATGAGCCAAATACTACAACAAACATTAGCCGTTTCCTAGAGTTGTGCTTAAAATGCAGACTGTGTTTATTAAAAATATTAATTGATCATATTAGGGAAGTGCTATGTACCAAGTACTGCAAAGCATTTTATAGGTCTTAATTATCACATTTATTCTTAGAGAAACTCTATAAGATATGCACCATTATTGAAATAAATAAGGAGCCTGAGGCTTAGCTTAAAGAACCCTCAGCGAAGATTTGGAGTATAAACATTTTACAGAAACCAAAACCCATTTTATTTATTACAAGATCTAATGACTACTCCACAAATTCTGCTAGCTACGGGAGATTAAAAAAAAAAATCAGGGTTCAAACTTTGAAAAGAATTTATAGGCTAATAGGAAAGTAATATAATCATTTTAATGTGACCAGTGTATGATTGAGACATATGTCAGATTCAATGGGGGACTGAGCAACCAGGTGGGTGAAACCATTTAGGATTTTCACTGACTGAGAGTGAAATTTCCAGAGCACTCTCTTTCCCCACCCTGACGTGGTGTAAAGGCTGCCCCATGCATGTTCGTCACCATCAGCATCCGTCATTTCCTGGGAACAGAGTTTATCAATAAAAAACACTGTCAGTGTCAGCAGGTGGCGTGGTGATTAAGCTGCTGGACTGCCACTTGGTTGATCATGGTTTGAGTCCTGGCCTAGCAGTTCTTGCTTTCACACTTTCTGTCTCTCTCTGGTAAGCACACATGCCCTATAGCAAATTAAACAATAATAATAATAATAGATAAAATTAAATAATTCTTAAAAAAATAAAAACACTTTCATTGTTGATCATCATCTCTTCAAAGAGAATAGTTCTGTATATATTTCTAAGTTCTATCCCTGAACCCTTCTATCATAAATCTATGAGTTCAAATGTTGGTAATGTTATTTATTTTGTAAAAGTTAACATCATATTGAAATGATGTTAGTGATGATTAATATCCTTAGTGGTCATAGATTTTTTTAAAAATACTTTAAAAGCATTTTCAAATACCTTTTTTTTAAGTATTAAAAATCTATGTGGAGGCCAGCAGGTGACATGGTGGTGAAGGGCACTAGACTCCCACGTCGCTGACCACAGTTCAAGTCTCGACCTGGTGGCTTGCTTTCTCTCTCTCGCTCTTGCTCTCTCACTCATTCTGCCCCTCTCTGGTCAAATTAAAATAAATAAATAAAACAAAATAAAATAATTCTTAAAAAATCCATGTGATACATATTCTTAGATGAAAAAGTCAAATAGTATTACAGAGACTATTATGGAAATGACAGCAAAAAGATTGCAGTTCCCTAATATAAATTATGACAGGAATATTTTTTTAAAAGTTACTGCTTCTAACCATTCATATTACTAAGTAGGGTTCAAATAAGAAGACAAAGAGCTAGTCTTGCACATGTAAGTTACATGTTTGAACTGAAATCAGGCAACCTAGAAATGTCTCATTCAGTACTTTTGAGAAATAAAAGTGGGCCTGCAGGTGGCGTGGAAGTTAAGATGCTGGACTCACATACAGCCAACTATGGTTTGAATCCTGGACCTGGTGGCTTACTCTCACTTTCCCTCTCCTCTCTCTCTTTCTCTGTCTCTCTCTGGTGAGTACTTATGCACATTAAAAAAAATCATTGAAATAATAAAATAAATCTAAAAAATCTCAGAAAGAAATATAAGCTTCCCCCTCTGCTGATGATCACAGAAGAGAAACATTTTGGTTACTGGGGAAAATGAAAAAGCATAGAAGAGGCAGCTGACAGGTAACACCAGGATGTATAGTGCCAGAGAGAAAGTTCACCTGAATCAGTATTTTTCCTAGCAAATCTTGCCTATTTAAGTGAACCCTGCTGCTCTGTTAGTTTTACACTGGCAGCTAGGAACTAAGTTAGCACTGCTACTACACAGAGAGGCCTAATCTGTAGCACCCGGTGGTCTTTGCTGTGCTGTCTGTAATTAGACCACAGCTGTGAGATCATGACTTGGGGTTATTCACATTTCCGCTCAGTGTCTGACGTAACTATTTTCCCCATAAGACAGTTATCTTTTATCACTCACCGCTATCCAGCAACTTTTTTTTGGAGAGATTTTTGCTATAGGGCGTGTGCACTTGCCAGAAAGACAGAGACAGAGAGATAGAAAGTGAGTAATCACCCCCTAGGGGGATGGCCACACCGCAATCCCTTCTTCTCCATTGTCCTCTTGGGATCTTGGGTATACACGCACACACGCCTGGCGTGAGTTTAAGCCACCGGATCCAGGACACAAACCACAGTCAGCTATATGGGAGTCCAGTGATAAAGCCATTATGCCATCTGCTGGTCCTTCCAGCAACTTTCTATGTATTTTAATAAATGTTTACTTGAAGATATTATGAAACAAACAAACAAAAAAGCTTAGATTTAGTGATAAATTGCATTTTCTTGTCTTCAAAGAGAGATACTTAACTTCCTTTTCTGCTTAAGGACGTGCCATCTCACTGAGTATAAGGAGAGTTTATACTTTTAGACCTTTAACACTGGTAAGAAGATAGTAAAGACTAAGGCACTTTAGGTGTCAAAAATCATCTAACATTCACTGAGTAACCTTTTTTTTTTTTAAATTACCACCTCTTTGCTAGCTGCTGTCTTATGGGGGGGTACAAGGTCTTACTGATAACCTTATTCTTCAAAATTAATTTATCACACTTTGTTTTTTAGTGTGGTGGGCTTCCGTATTGTACCATGAAATATCATCATTCGATGGAAAGATGTTTATTCTCAGAAAATATCATTCAAATATACCTTTCTAGGACATGCCATTTTCCAAAACAGCTTGAGTGAATGGAAGTATAATTGATGGAAAATTTGGAAAGGTAAGTCTGTCTTTGAAATCGTTATTTAATTACCAGACTACTTTACTTAGGCTCACAGTCAAAATATTTAGCAATCTAATAGAAGCAGCAAAAGACTTTCCTACACTTTTTATTGGAGGGATTATACTTTCTCATTTAAAATAGAAAAAGAAAGAAAGAAAGAAAACCTGTCATGAATAGAAAATGGTTTGTCATCAAATTAGGCTCATCTGGAGAAAACAGCACAGATGGTCTAGCTAGCTTCAGGATTGTGGTTTCGTGCCGTGAATGATTCACCAGAGAAGGTAAATCAGCATCTGCTGATTTCATTCTGTGTTCACTATTGTAGTAATAGGTAGTAATGTATATTAACGTTCTTCAGTTGCTAGACCTTACCAAGAAAATGAATGTTATTTTCTAGTTAAATTAAAGATTTTTTTCCCTATACTTTTGCATTCAAATTAACAAGGGACTGCTAATAAATAAATAATATTCATCAGCTTAATAACAGTGGTGACATTTTCACTTGGAAAGCTCCTTGGCCCAACAGACTAAGTAATATATTGTTTAAAAAAATGACTATCAAAATAATTTATTCAAAAAGGAAAAACTGAGCTCTATAATTGGCTCTTCTTGCATGTGGTTGTTTATTAAAGTATTGTTGCAGGGGGATATTTCTACTTTATGACTGTGATGATGGATATTGAAAAACCTAGTCCAGCCATAGACTTGACCTATTTTTATGGGCTGCAGTTAGCTCATAAAAATATTACATGGAATGAATGATAACTTTAATAATGGGAAATCGGATTTCCTGACCCATGGTTCAGCAAATAGATTTATGCAAATCTGATGAGGTTAGTTTCTGCATGGGAAGCAAACATCTCCTTGAACTGTGCACTATGCAGGTTTCTTTATCCCTCTGAGATCATTCCCTGATTTATATTGGGTTGTCAGGAAAGTCATGACGCATGTTTGTATGGAAACAGAAAAATCGGTCATGACTTTCCTGACAACCTAATGCATTTATAGGGAGCCTCGTATATGTCACTGAATTAAAACCACTGAAGAGTGGATATGGTACTTTGTTGTTTTGGGAATCTCCGGCAGCTTTCACCATGCATAATATAAGACAATGTATTTCATATGGTGTCTTTTCCCACGTGAGAACAAAAGAAAGGGCATGAGAGGACACAGCAAGAAGGGGACTGCCTGTAAGCCTTGAGGAGAGGCCTCATCAGAAACCAACCTTGCTCACACCATGGTCCGGGGCTTCCAGCTTCCAAACTCTGAGAAAGTAGATTTCTACTGTTTAAGACACCCAATCCATGCTATTCTGTTTTGGCATCCCAAAAAAGATGAGATTTTTAGTACAGAATTAAAGAAAGTCAGAAGGTACAGGAGCATACCAAGTGGAAGTTTAATGAAGACTTCTCAGTAGAGGCAAAAGCAAATATAAAGCCCTGAACCTCAGTTTGCTGTGGTAGGTAATTTACATAAAATTATCTCTAATTCTAAGCATGTCCTTCTAAAATAGAAGGTTCTTACACAAGGCAAAATAATGAACTTTGTGAGCCTTTTATTTACCGATGTTCTTGCATGACCAATGGAATAATCTATTTTCAAATGCTCAGCTTGAGAGGAAAATGTGACATTCCCAGTAAATGATTAAAATCAATGATTTTTCCTTTGCCTGTGTCATTGGACTTTTGATAAAAGTTGGATATTTATTCAACAAGCAAGATAGTGGCCTTGCACACCAATTTATCTAGGGACTTGCTAGATCTAAAGCCATTTCTAAGTACTAAGAAGGTGATATTACCCCATTTTTAGACGAGGAACAAAGATTTAAACATATTAAGTCAACTAGAAAGGACTCACTTTCTCCAAAGGTCATGCCCTTTATATACCATATAGTTCTAAGGAAATGTCAGCATGTATGAACTTAAAATTTCAGTCATAGCAACTCCAAAATTAGCTCCTTTCTAGTTGTGAGTAGATGTAAATTTTAAGGAAATTGACCAGGAAAAAGTTTTTGTTTGGTGCAGTATTTTATTCTAGCTTTTCGTTTGTTTAGTTTTTCAAAAACCCTACAAGGTTTATACCACAGCCTGTCCTATAGTTGACATTAGAGCATCTGAAATGCAAAAGCTTCAACAAAATCCCAAAGAACAAATAAATCTGTTTGCCTGTCAGTAAACTCTATAAACTGTAACAGCTTCAACTTTAAAATACTCCCTTGTGAGACCAGCAGTTAGCATAATGGCTATGTCGCTGGACTCCCATGTAGTCAACCGTGGTTCGAGTCCCGGACCCGGTGGCTTAAACTCACTCCGGGCGCGTGTGCGTGCATACCCAAGATCCCGAGAGGAGAATGGAGGAGAAGGGATTGCGGTGTGGCCATCCCCCCTGGGGAGTGATTTCTTGCTTTCTATCTCTCTCTGTCTGGCAAGCGCACGTGCCCTATAGCAAAAACCTCTCAAAAAAAAAAAAAAAAATTCCCTTGCTATAGGTAGCATGGAAAAAGAGACAAGTATCCATACAATGCTTTTCTTTGAACCAAGAAGAAACTTTTTTTTACTCATCCAAGCTTATCTATAAAGATGGAATTATGGTAACTTGGCCAGATTGTTGGTAAGAATTCAATGCAATGGGGCTTTTAAAGGTTCATGGAAAATGAACATTATAAAAAACTATGCATGAATCTCAAAAACAAGCTCACACTTTCATTACATTTCCATTAACTTTTTGTAGTATCCTTGCATACGGTTGACCCCCTCTATCTGTAGGGGATTGATAATCGGACCACCCCCACCACGCCACCACCTTCTCACAGACATCAAAATCCACGGATGCGCAAGTGCCTTACATAAAATGGCATATGCACATAACCTATGCACATCCTTCCGTTCAGGTTAAATCATCCCTAGATTATTTGTAATACATAGTAAAATGTAAAATAGCATATTTATAAAGCTAGTAAAAATAAAGGTGGAGTAAACGCATGCCCTACTGGTTATGTGAGCTGATTTGACATGGTCAATTGTGCATTTGAAGTCCCGGATCAGGCAATTTGAAAACCACACTGGGCTCAAATGTGCATGTGTCCAAAATCCCAAAAGGATATATGGATGAGAAGTGATTGTGTGTGACCATTCCCCATGGGGGATATTTTCTTGTTTTCTCTCTCTCTGGTGAGTATACATACCCTCTAGCAGATTAGAAAAAAAAGAAAAATAAAAAAAGTTTGCGGCCTACCCTGGTGGTATAATTGGTAAGCAAACTACACTGCAGCATTGGAAGTTACATTGCTGAGAGCAGATTCTGATCCCTGGTTTGACCTTAAAACACTTTAGATGTATGTATTTGTGCCCAGGATCCTGACGAGTTCAAGGGCTTGTGAAATGAGATCACAGCATAATGAGATTCTGTCAAAGGTGTTTCTCTTTTTCTCTCCCTTTCATGTGTGTGCAAGCACTCTTTATCATGAATAAAATGAATAAACTTTAAAAGTAATGGCAACTTCTAATTATTGGAAAAACATCTAAGTCAACCTATAGAGTCATCCTGGGTAACATAAAAATTTTGTACTATATTCATAAACTACTGAGTAAGTTTATCATTTCAAGACTTATTTTCTCATAATTTCATATGCCGGTTTACATAAGAGAAATAAATGAGATGAATATTATGCATCAAAAGAAATTTTGCAGAAAATAATGCTTTTAGTATGCTAAACAAGATGAGATAGGGTAAAACAATAAGAAAATGTATTAGTACCATGTATTTATCAAATTTCTGCTGCCACCCAGTGGCTGCTCAATCTGTTTTACTTACACTCCTCATCTAAATAATCGACCAGTAAAGTTACTTGTGAAAAACACATTTTTAGGTAAAAAGCAGCCTGCTCTTGGGTCATCCAGTGGTTTGGTGATTCAGGTGACAGGATTCCACATGGCTGATTGAGCATTTTGAGTCCCAGACCAGAGGCTTGAAAAACATGCGGGGCCTATGTGCATGCATGTCCAAAATTCCAGAAGGAGAAATAGAAGGGAAGGGATTGTGGCATGACAATGCCCATGGAGTGAGTGTGTGTTTCTTTTTCTCTTTCTGTCTCTCTCCCATGAGCACACTGCCCTCTAGCAAATTTTAACAAAGGAAAACAGTTTCCTCTGAAACAGTGATTTCTAGGTCTGGGAATGACTGGTTAGAGCATATCAAATCAGAGAAAAATCTTTCACTAGAACAGCACCAAGATGTTTTGGGTCCATTTGGATAACCCGCCAACATACTCTATTTGTTCCACCAACTTCTTTTTGCTAAAATTGAATTATTGAATTCTTCTTCTTTTTTTGGAGAGGTTTTTGCTATAGGGCGCACATGCTCTCCGGAAAGACAGAGAGAGGTAGAGAGACAGAAAGCGAGAAATCAGCCCCTGGGGGGATGGTCACACCACAATCCCTTCTCCTCTATTTTTCTCTCGGGATCTTGGGCATGCACGCACACGCGCCCAGCATGAGTTTAAGCCACTGGGTCCGGGACTCGAACTGCAGTTGACTACATGAAAGTCCAGCGACAGCCATTACATTAACTCCTGGTCCCAGAATAGAACTCTTCCTAAGCTAATGTTGCATGATTTTTTTTTTTTTTTTTTTTTTTTTTGCAAGGGACTGTTGCTTTACAGCAGCAGCACTCACTAACAAACACCTGCTCATTACATTGGATCCAGTCACCTTTAACTCTCAGAGAAGAGAAAAGCTGTGGATGAAGCCAAATTACACTTGGATATCCCTTTGGACCAGCAAGAGAGGAAAGCCAGCTGCAGTTTAACAGAGGCATAACTGGACAAAAAGGGATCAGTAGATGTGCCAGTAGCTTAGGAAACGCCCCCAGAGTATGCAGCTTTTAATGTGCATGTAGAGCGCTTGTAGAGCACTTCCTCCCTCTTGGAACTCACAGTGCACAGAGATAAGCTGAGCTGAGCAGAGCCAAGCCAAGTCCAAGTCAAGTCAAGGCCAAGTCAAGCCAAAGCCATCAGGGCTGAGCTAGCTGAATCAAGGCCAACTTAAGCAGGGCTAGCTAACTACCTGCTCAGGTACTCCCTATTAAAGGGGCTGCAGATAATAGTGACCCATTGCCAAAGACAAACTTGCACGTGGGTTAAATGCAATGGCATGAAACAGCACAATCATAACAAGCACAAATTGCACTACCAACTAATAACATAAGTTTTTATACTGTGCCCTTTAAACATGATAAGCTAGAAAGTGCGGGAGCCAGACTAAACTATCGTGACTCCATTTTCTATACAACTACCTTCCCACAACTCTGTTTTTTGAATTTTACAGTGGGATACACAATAAATAAAAATAAATTTTATTTTTTTTACTGTGAGATAGAGGAAAAATATAAAAAGGATGGAGCTAGTGACTTCTTTTTGCATATATTTGGGAAGGGGAGGAGAAAAACAACCTGGAATAGTCTTCAGGCAGGGCTGTAAACAGATCACTTTTTCTAAAGAAGACATAAATGTAAGAAAGGGTGAAGATTGAAATTCCTCAACACAAAACAGGAAAATCTGGGGAACAAAGAGAAACCAGGTCAAACAAATGTAAAATGGATAAAAAAGGTAACTCACAAAGTTGACACTGATTTTTGAAAGGCTAAAATCAAAGAGTAATTTAGTAGCTAAAGGAAAATGAATTTTAATAGCACTTGTGTGGAATAATGGCAAATTTCTAATTCTGATGTGCCACCATGACCTACAATGTTGGTTTTGAATAGAGTAGACTGTAAAACTCTTCAGTAACTATGAAACTCATACTCCTGTCTGAGGCCTTGGATAATTAATTCTAAAAGAGTCAAGTGGGTTTGGAAGAATTGGAGATCAGCAAAGAAAAGTTCATTGCAAAGACTTGAGTCTCAGAGTCTTTCATTTTTGCATAGTCTTTATTGGGACCCATCTGTACGTTTAAGCCTAGAGAGAGAGGCATCTCTTGATTTTACTTTTTTCCTTTTCTTTATTCTTATTTTCCTCATAGGGCTCTTGCCTTATGTCACCTATTTTATTTGTGTTATTTCTGTCACATTTTGACATTGGAAAGCAGTAACCTAAAAGGCAAATGGAGATCTGCTTTTTATTTCTTTTTTGTAGAATTAGTTCTTTACAAACCTAAGGGGGTGAACTTTTGATTTCTTTCTGTTGACCGATTTAGCATAAGTAACTCAACAGAAGTGATTCATATTGTGTTAAATTAAGAAAATGTAAATTGACTTGTATATGTTCCTTTAAATTCTGTTTATTTTCCTTTCCTCTTTCTTTCTATCTTTTTCTCTATTTTCTTCTTTCTTCCATAGTGCGACACAGAAAGAAAGAGATATAGAGACAGAGGCAGAGAGAAATAGGCAGAGATGTAGCACTACCCACCAGATTCTGATGCTAGAATCCACCTAGGCTGAGCCAGCCCCAGATATTGGGTACACTTGTGCCCAGCATACTCAGGAAGGTTTCTACAATGAACTCAGAACCTTCCCATGAGGGTCAGCCTAGCAGAATATTGTGTCTTACCTCCATGCCACCATCCAGCTCCTACATTATGTTTCTGAAGTATTTTAAAATCAATTAATCAAAATTTGTTTTTGTAGTTTCAGAATGTCAGTAGTCAATATATAATTACAGTACTGACAGAACTACCAGTGTTGAGTAAACAAGACAGAAACTATATTAAGATCAATTAAAGTATTTGTTTCTAACTCTTTATAAAGTACTTGCTGACCACCTGTTTATACATCCTTGCTTCCTCTCTTCCTGCTGTATTTTTCTCTATAGAATTATTATTAAAAACAAGCCTGAAGAATGACTTGGGATAGGAATAAAGCAATTTTCAGTTAGAAAACATAAGATGTCATGGTTTTATATGTTTGTGATCTCAAAGTTAGCATAGTTAAGTTTTTCACTTTTTCTTAAAGAAATGAGGTGCTGGACTCCCACATTGACTACTGCAGTTCAAGTCCTGGACCCAGTGGCTTAAAAATCAAATGGCACATGTGCATGCGTGCTCAGGATCCCAGGAAGAGAATAGACAAGAAGGGATTGCGTCATGGCCATCTGCCCTGGGGGGTTATTTTTCACTTTCCCTCTCATTGTCTCTGTTTCTCTTTCTGGCAAGTGCAGATGCCCTAAGGCAAAAACCTCTTAAAAAAAAAAAAAAAAAAGGAAAGGAAAAAGAAATGAAAGAAAAAAGGAGGAAAAAAAGTTTTCAAACACAAACTTCCTTTAAACATTACTGAAAGCCATTTGAAATTGGTTCATATTACTAATGTTTAATTTGTATTGTGATATTCTTAGATATATTCTTATTTATAAACAAATTCAAGTATTACCTTGTTAAATAAACCTGTATATGTTATATGTTTTCATTATAATTAAATTATATATAATTATATGTAATTAGTTCATTATAATTAATACCATATACTGTAAATAACTTATACTGTAATTAGATCATTCAAGAGCAAATGTACTTAAGTAGTAGTGTGTCAAGAATCAACTTTGATACTTGTTGAAAATATAATGTCGTGTCCAACCCTGGTGGTGCAGAGGTAGTGCCACCACTTGAGAAAATGGAAGTAACACAGGAGGCCTGGGTTTGGTTCCCAGGCCAACCTGAACACACAGACCAGTGGCATGCGCCTGTAATCCTAGCTCATTGGGAAGCTAGGGCCGGAAGATCATAGAACAGCCAGGTTTTGTCAAAAATACCTATCTCTTTTTCTCTTCTCCTTCCTCTTTCTCTATTTCTCTCATGAAGGAAAAAAAAATGTAGATTCTAAGTCTCTGCCATCAGAATTGGCATATTAGGATCAAGACCCTAGAATCTACAAACGTAACAGGCAACTCAAGTGATTCTGATTACATAGTCTAGGAATTGAGAATATTGAATGCTTAGTGATTGCTGACTGCTGTTGCTACGTCCTGACATGTACTGTATTATAACTCTAATAATCCACTAAGAATCAACATTCCTAAACAATGGAATCCATCATGTGAATGCCTAGATATGTGACCTTACATTAAGGGGAATAATTTGTTGGGTTGGTAGAAAAAAAGCTATGGATTGGGAGTTCATAAATATATAAAATGAACTCAGCTCACAGTTTTGCACACAGATGAGTGATATTTATCCCTTCCTGTGCCTTTTTAATTTAGTGTCAGCTTCAGAGTTTTTCTGTCTTTTCCACTTTACCTCTTTAATTTATTTGACTGTTTGCCACATAGGCTATTTGAGTAGGGGGATAAAAGCAAGTCCTTGACAAATTAAAATTCACTCTGTGAATTTATGAATTTTAATGTACTTAATAATTATTTTCTATTAGCCTTTTCACTCGAGAGCATTTTATTTGAAAAGAAAATGTGTCCTGCTGGTTAAAAGTGAAGACTTTTAGCTTTAATTTATTTTCCAACTTGTTAACAGCTCTTATTCTAAATCAACTAGAGTGATATAATTATTGATTTCTTCTTGTAGAAACTAGAAGTGTACTTTCCTTGAAAGGAAATTTTCATCATTGAAAAAGTATCCTAAATATCTTGTAGCATATTTGTTTACATACATGTAGGATGCTATCCTACAAATTTAATACATATTTAACTTTAATACACTTCATTCACAGATTAATGTATATTTTTTCTTTATTCATGATACAGTATGTGTAGACATGTGAGTGAGAGAGACAGAGGTTAATGCCTTCCACAGGATCTGGTCACACCATTAACTATTTCCCCCAGTCCTCCAACATATCAGATCTTGGGCATTTGTGTACATGTCTAGTGTGTTTTAGGCAACAGGGCCAGGAATTCAGACTGCAGTTTCCATGTGGGATCTGGCTTCTCTTGAGCAAATGCAGAGCCAGCTAATATCACATTATTATTATTATTATTATTATTATTATTATTTTGAGAGATTCTTGCTGTAGGACACTTGTGCTTACTGGAGAGACAGAGGAAGACAGGGAGACAGAAAGCGAGAAATCACACCCCCTAGGGAGGATGGCCACACCACAATCCTTCCTCCTCCATTCTCCCCTTGGGATTTTGGACATGCACGCACACACGCCTGGAGTGAGGTTTTTTTTTTTTTTTTTTTTTGAGAGGTTTTTTTTTTTGCTATAGGGCATGTGTGCTCACCAGACAGACAGAGAGAGACATAGAGACAGCAAGCGAGAAATCACCCCCCAGAGGGGATGGTCACGCCGCAATCCCTTCTCCTCCATTCTCCTCTTGGGATCTTGGGCATGCACGCACACGCGCCCGGTGTGAGTTTTAAGCCACTGGGTCCGGGACGCAAACCGTGGCCGACTACGTGGGAGTCCAGCGACATAGCCATTACGTTAACTGCTGGTTCCCACGCCTGGAGTGAGTTTTAAACCACCAGGTCCAGGACTTGAACTGGGTCGACACTGTGGGAGTCCAGCAATGTAACCATTATGCCACCTGATGGTCCCAATACAGTATTTTTAATATCCTTCAAATATCTTTTGAATATTCACAACTAATCATAAAAAAATGGACTAATTTTGTCACACTTGCCTTTATGAATATCTTTATTGATATACATTTTAACAATGTTAAGTTTGTCTTCTGTACTTTTCTTATTCATACTTTGGAAATAAGTACTTATGGTCAGAATTTCAACTCTTCTTGTAAATGACCTGAGGTTATCTTTGAAAATAACTCACTACTCACTTGACCCAGAGAACCCCACAAAATCATGCAGACCAACAGTTTCAAATCCTTGTGTTCACTTTAAGAACACCTGTGAAACTATCCAGGCCATCAAGGGTCTGCATTTCCAAAAAAGCCGCCAAGTCTCTGAAAGATGTCACTTTGCAGTAGCAGTGTGTGCCATTCTGTCATTACGATGGTGGAGTTGGTAGATGCGCCCAGGCCAAACAATGGGGCTGGATACAGAGTTGTTGACCCAAATAGAGTGCTGAATTCTGCTGCACGTGCTTAAAAAATGCAGAGAGTAATGCTGAACTTAAGAGTTGAGATGTAGATTCTCTGGTCATTGAGCATATTCAGGTGAACAGGCACCCAAGATATGCTGTTGTACGTACAGAGCTCATGGGCATATTAACCTATTCGTGAGCTCCTGCTGCCACGTGGAGATGATCCTCACTGAAAAGAAACAAACTGTTCCTAGACCAGAGGAGGAGGTTACACGGAAGAAAGAGAACCTAGGAGAAACAAAATCTTATAGAACAGGGAAAAATTCAGCAAGAAATAAATGTAGATAAAGGTTAAAAATAAAGGAGGATAGTTCAGATACTGGATAATTAACTGCTGGAGCATTAAAAATTGATTATCACAAAGTGAACTACTTACAGTTTTTAAATCCTCAACATTATAAAATAGTGACAAGCCATGAAAACCTGTATTATAGGTGAGATCTTTAAGCATTTGATCCACATTGACTGGAAGACCCTGCATAAAGTTAACAAAAGGCTCAGTAATAAATAATCTTTTGATGAAAATAATTTAATAATAATGAATTTACTTTGTTCTTAGGTTATTCCTAAGTATGGCTCTTTGACCATTACAGAAATGAATTTGACTCATTTCTTCATGTTGTATCTTGCATGTTTTGTGTTCATTCTCTCTCTCTCTCTCTCTCTCTCTCTCTCTCTCTCTACCATTTTCCTAAGTTTTGCTGCTTTTCTGAGATTATTTGAAATTTACTTTCTTTTCCTGTTTTTGTTTTCTTTTGTTTGATTGCATGTGCACTCACAAGAGAGAGAGAGAAAAACAGAGAAAGAGGGAGAGGAGAAAGCTTCCTCCCTAAGACACGGTCATGCTGCAATCTCTTTTCCTGCTTCTCTCTCTCCTGTTGGGATTTTGGGGATGCACACATGCACGCCTGGCATGTTTCTCAGCCACCAGGCCTGGGACTCAAGCTCTGTGTTCAGGCTTGGGATCTGGCTGTCTTAATCACAAGGTCAATGGAGCCTGGCCCTGAAATTTACTCTTTCACATATTCAAGTGGATTTACTTTAAGCATAATGTAGCTTGTTTGAAAAAGAGATTGTGTTGTATTTGGATTAACTTCCTACAGTGTTTTTCATAGGTAAAGTAAAAGGAACTTGGGCATTACAGTCTGAGATCTGAGGCTTAAGTCAGAGCTCTACCATTAGTAGCTATGTGATTTTTTTAATTCTCTGATTCTTAATTTTCTTGGGTAATTTTCACATATTGATCTCAGGCATGCAGAGAAAATGTATCATCTTTAGGTGTTGGCTGAAGATAGCTAGCATAAGATGAATTCAGAAATTAAGTTTAAATCTTGTAACCTCAATCTTATCCAATAAAGTTATTTCTGAAGTAAAACCCTCTTTTTTATGTAATTGACATTGTATTTAGATTTAAGAAAAATTGAAGAGACAATAAAAAGAACTATAGTTTTTCCTGCACCTATTTTCCCATTATTAATACATCAATATACAGTATTTTTAAAGAATTATTTTATGTATGTATGTATGTATTTATTTATTTATTTATTATATTTGGCCAGAGAGGGACAGAGTGAGAGAGAGAGAAGGAGCCTGAGAAAGCAAGCCACCGGGTCCAGGACTTGAACTGCAGTCAGTCATGTGGGGGGTCTAGCACCCTTAACCACCATGTCACCCATAGGCGCCAATGTACTGTATTTTTTAAAAAGGCTTATTTTTATTTAATTTTATTTGTTATTATTACTTTTTAATTTGACCAGAGAGAGAGAGAAAAAGAGAAAGTGAGAAATCAAGTCACCAGGTCTGTGGTCAGCCATATGGGAGTCCAGTGCCCCAACCACCTTGCCACCTGCCAGCCCCAATATACTGTTGTTATTATAATTAATAAAAATATTGATGCATCATTATTAACTACAGTTCCTACATTATTCAGATTTATCAAACATCTTTCTGTTGTGGACTACCACCTAGAATACCACATTACATTTAGTCATGTCTACTTAGGGTCCTTGGAGTTGTGAGAGTTTTCCAATCTTTTCTGTAATAGTTTTTAGTAACAATAACAGTTCTGAGGACTACTATTAAGAGTTAAGGATGTTCCTCTATTGGACTTTAACATCCTTTTCATGATCAGACAAGGGAATGTGGTGTTTGGCGAGGAAGAAGAGAAGCAGAGTGCCATTCTCATCACATCAGCATGATTTGTCACTGTTGATGTTGACCTTGATCACCTCCCTGGCTGAAGAGTGATGATCAGGTTTTGCTGTTGCAGTTATCCTATTTCCCCCCTTTCCATCCCCTACATTTAAAAAAATGTGATCATATGCACATTCCACATTGAAAGTCTGGGAACATATATTCCCTCCCTATAGTAATTTGGGGGGGCTACTTTGTCAAATTTCCACAATGTTTTTGTTTTAAAAACAACAAAAATCATTCTCTTAGATTTCTGGAAGCCCGAAATTAAGTATAGCAAAATCATGCTCCCTTAGAAAACTCTCAAGTAGAATCAGCTTTTGTGCCTGCCAACTTCTGGTATCCCCAGGCATTCCCTAGTTTGCGGTAGCTTAACTCTAATCTCTGCCACCCTCTGCACAGGGCCTTCTCATCTGTCCATGTTATTGGATTTAGAGCCCACCTGGATAATCTAGGATGATCTCACCATAAGATCCTAGATTTCAAAATAAGCTTACATCAACAGATTCTGGGTAGACACATCTTTCGGTGAGCCACTATTCAATTCACTGCACCCTACTTGAAGGAAGAATATCTATTGAATACATAAATTATTTTAAGGAAAATTTCTATCTTCTCTCCTATTTATTTATTTAATGATGTATTATATCAGCATTGACTCATGGCTATATGTTTTATATTTTAAACTATAATTCCAAAATACTCCATTTGTTGATTAAATTATTTCAGCTTTGACCATTGTGAGCTCTTTAGTTGGTTTTTATGTTCCTTTGGAATTTCTTTGTAAATGTGGGGTTTGTTTTTGTTATTTTTGCTTTTGTAAACTTCTTGTTTTCTGGCAATACAATAGCCTGAATTCATCTTGTGTAGTTCCTGCCCCAGTCCTAGTCCTAGAATCAGCCATTTCTCCAAGGAGCCCTGATTCCTTTTGTAGGGGAATGGTATTACAATAGAAAACAAGATCTGAACTCCAGATATACCTATTGATACTGGGTTGTCCTTGCTTCTAAGCCTTTTCAATTGAGAGAATAAGGGAGTCTGACTGGTTATTCTAATTCACACACACCCACCTACAAACACACACAACTATATATAAATATTTCTATGTGGAAACATTTACATCACTGAGTGTTCAGAAAGTTCTTATAAAATGCATATCATGAAGAAACTATGCATAGTTTTCAAATTTTTGCACCAGTATAAACTTGGACTTTAATTCCATTTTTCCATAAATTATTCTAAGTCCCCTTCAAGGGAGCTGAGACTAAACACAAGTTTATAATGATGTTTCACTGTCTTCCTTTTGCTTATCTCTGATGTGAAAGCTGGCTCTCTCCATCTGTTTATTCAATCGTTCAATTCCAGTCTACATCTACAGCAGCAGAAGTAGCAGCTCATCCCACAATTGGAAACGATTTTATAAACTTGCTTACTTTGATGTCACTCTTTGTATTGTCAAGTTCTATGGGCGTTGACAAATGCATAATACCATGCATTTACTGTTGTAGTATCATACAGAATAATTTCACTGACCTAAATATATCCTACACTTTTCCTATTCAGCTCTTCTTCCCAAATGCCTAGTAATCACTTAGATTTGACTACATAGTTTTACCTTCTGCCGAGTGTTGTATTAGTGGAATCAGACAGTATATAATCTGTTTAGAATGGCTTCTTTTGCTTACCAAATGCAATTTCATCCATGTCTTTTGTTAGCTTTTTAGTTAGTTTCTTTTTATAATTCAGTAAAATTCTATCATATAGTTGTATTCAATAGATAAATGGATAAAATTAGTTTAAAGTTAGCTTATCCATCTTTCTATTAAAGAAAATCTTGGTTGAGTCAAGTTTTGGTGATTATGAATAAATATGCCGTAAATCTTTACCTGCAATTTTTATGTAGATCTGAACTTTAAAATCAATTAGTTAAATACTTAAGAGAATGACTGTTGTATTACATGGTAGGACTGTTTAGCTTCATGAAAAACTGCTAAAATCTCTTCCAGAAGAGCTGTGCCATTTTGCATTCCTTCATGAATTAGAATTCCTGTTGCTCTGCATCCTGATCAGCACTTGGTATTGTCAGATTTTTTAACTTACATTGTAAAGGTACTTCAAAAGTCCATGGGAAAATGAAATTAAAGTGTGAGTTTATTTAGGGCAAAAATTTTGAAATTAATGCCTAGTTTTACATAATACATATTTTCATGAACTTTTTGAAGAACTCCCCCTTATACATGTGTAATTATATCTTATTATTGTCTTAAATTTTAAATTCCCTAATGACATTTCGTATTGAGCATATTTTCCTATTTGCTATTTTTTAAAATTTATCTGTTCTTTATACATTTAATCACTGTATATCATTACAGCTTGTAAAATGAATTTTACCAACATGAGTACACTGTATATTAGTCCAGTTAAATATATTATCATACCCATTATCATCAACAGATAATTTTTCCATTTTTGGGTCCCTTAAATGTTTTGTTTCTTTCTTTTTCAATTTTTAAAATTAATTTATTTTATATATTCAATCACTTTACATCACTACAGCTTATATAATGAATTTCTTCAACATGAATATACTTCACACCAATCCGTTTGAAGATACTGTACATGTTATCAGCTATTCTCTATTTAAATTGAGTTGCTCATTTATCATTGAAGTTTAAAAGTTGTTTGTATATTTTAGATACATCTATGTTATCAAATGTGTGTTTTGCAAATATTTTTCTGTCTTCTTTTGCAGAATGGAAGATTTTGGTGTTGTTTTTTTTTTTTTTTTTCCTTGAAGCGGTTTTTGCTATAGCACGTGTGCGCTCTCCAGAAAGACAGAGACAGAGAAACAGAAAGCAAGAAATCACCCCTCGGGGGGATGGCCATGCTGCAATCCCTTCTCCTCCGTTCTCCTCTCGGGATCTTGGGCATGCATGCACTCATGGCTGGTGTGAGTGTAAACCACTGGAACCGGGACTCAAACCGCAGTTGACTACATGGGAGTCCAGCAACATAGCCATTACACCATTTGCTGGTCCTGGAAGATTTTGGTAATAAAGTCCAACTTTATTTTTTATTTGCTATTCATACTCTTGGCTTTATATCTGAAAACTCATCTGAAAACCAAAAGTTACATAGATTTTCTTCTGTTTATTATAGAAGTTTTGTCATTTTACTTTTTACATTTAAATATTTGGTTGATTTTTAGTTAATTTTTATGGAATATATAATGTCTGTATCTAGTTTATTTTTGCATAGTAATATCCAGTTGTTTCAGCATTTTTTGTGAAAAAGACTATTCTTTTTCTATTGAATTTTCTTTCCTCCTTTGCCCGAGATTGGTTGTCTATATTTGTGTGAGTCCATTTACGAGATTTTAAAAAAAGAATTACTTTATTTAACTTTATTTATTTTAATTTGACCAGAGATGGACAGAGCAAGAGAGAGACAGAGAGAGAGAGAAAATGAGAAATCAAGCCACCAGGTCCAGGACTTGAACTGTGGTTGGCCATGTGGGAGTCAATGCCCTTAACCACCACCCCACCTGTTGGCCCCCAATTATGGGCTTTTTACCTTGTTCCACTGACCAATGAGTTTCTTCTTTAGCCTTCTTTTTTTGCTTTCATTACTCTAATTTTATACAAAGTCTTAAAGTTAGGTAATGTCACTCTTGTCATTTTATTCTGTTTCCCCAGTCCTATAGAAGCTTTATGGTTCTTTTATCTTTCCATATAAACTTTAAATTTAGTTTGTCAATATCTGCAGATTAGCATGTTGGGCTCTTGATTGGATTTACTTTTAATGTATAGATCAAGTTTCAAAGAATTAACAATATCTGACCTTCCCATTCATGAACAGCAAATATTTCTTTATTTAGAGTCTCTTTGATTTTTTTTCTTAAAAAGAAAATCCTACTCATGATTTAATGGATTTATACCCAAATATTTTATGTTTTTTTTGTTTGTATGGTGACTGATAGTTTTTAAATTCTAACTTCCAATTGTTTATTGCTGGTATATAAGAAATAAATTGACTTTGTATAGTAACTTTGTATTCTAAGTACGATATAAATTCTAGGATTTTTAAAAGTTTATTTTATGTATTTTTTACATAAGAAAGAGAGAAGAAGCACCTCCACAAAGTATGTATGCTACAGTCCACCCCACTCTCAGCCAGCCCAGATCACAGGCACACTTGTGTACGTGTGGCATGTAGATGGAGGCCCCGAGACACACACCTGGGACCTTCTTATATGAATCAGTTGTATTACCGTTGTGTTACTGTTTGGCCCCAGCGTTAGGCTTTTTATAGAGGTGCTTTTTGTTTGTTTGCTTGTTTTTGTTTTAAATCAAGCTGAGGAAGTTCCCTTCTATTCCTGTTTCATTGAGAGCTTCTGTCATGAATGGGTGCTGGATTTTGTCAAATACTTTTTCAATATAAATTGATAGGACTGTATGCTGTTTTATCCTTTGGCCTGCTGATATTGTGGATTATATTAATTGATTCTTAGCTGTTTTGTATACCTGGAAGAAATATCACTCAATCACTATGCATATTTCCTTTTTTTAATACTGTTGGATTAAATCTGCTAACATTTTGTTAAAGAATTTTACTAATAGCTTTATAGAAACTCTTGGCCTATAGTTTTTCTCTTCATATAAGGAATTTACCTGATTTTAGTATCAGGACAACATTGGATTCTTGAAATAAATGAGGAAGTGTTCGCTCTGCTTTTGGTAGTTATTTATTTATTTATTTATTTATGTATTTATTTATTGGAGAGGTTTTCGCTATAGGGCGCATGCGCTCGCCAGAAAGACAGAAAGGCAGAAAGCGAGAAATCACCCCCCAGGGGGGATGGCCACACCACAATCCCTTCTCCTCCATTCTCCTCTCGGGATCCTGGGCACACACGCACGCACACGCGCCCGGTGTGAATATAAGCCACTGGGTCCGGGACTTGAACCGCAGTCAACTACATGGGAGTCCAGCGACATAGCCATTATGCTAACTGCTGGTCCCTCTGCTTTTGGTTTTTGAAAGATATTGTAGAGAATAGAAATTGTGTCTTCTGTAAATTCTATCATTCTAACTATCTGAGGACCTTGTGTTTTCCCTTTGTATTAGAAATAATTGATTCAATTTCAGATAATAGGAACTGAGATTTTAAAAAAGGCTTTTAATGTGAGGTGTTATATGGCTGGGAATTGGGCTGAGTTTTTAATATTTTCTAGAGCTGAAAGGACTAGAGGTTTAAAATCCCTCTATTGTCCTTGTTTTCTTCTCCCTTATGATCTTTGTGTTTCCCTAAGAACTTGTTATAACTCTAATCCACTGTTGTTGTTCTACAGCTCTTTAGATATAGTGGAAAGGAAGAGGAAACATTTTGTAATTTTATAAATTAAATCTGTTTTTTAATAGAGATTTTTGTGATAGAGCATGTGTACTCATTGGAGAGACAGTAAGAGACAAAGAGACAAAAAGAGAGAAATCACCTCACAGGGTGGATGGCCATGCCACAATCCCTTCTTCTCCAGTCTCCCCTTGGGATTTTGAGCACTCACACACGTACACCTGGTGTGAGTTTTAGACTTCCAAGTCTGGAACTCAAACCACAGTCAACTATGTGAGAGTCCATTGACATAACCAACACTCAATCTGCTGGTCCTTTATAATTAAATCTTACTGGTTTAGTGGCCTCAGTTCCTTGCCTAAAGCAAGTTGTTTCTTAGAATTTTATTTTCTTACCCCCACTTTAGGGAAGACAGGAATTATGTGGCTGGAGTTGCTTAGTTGCCCTCTAGTTGCCTAGGTGAGATAAGGCTCTTGTAATGTCTTTTATTCTGAAAAGTAGGTTTTGATTCTGAAGAATTTACTGAAAACATTTCAAAATGACTACTTTTCCCTCCCCATGCTAAATATAAGAGGCAGTGTTTCTTGGCTGTCCACTGTAAGAGTCTGGTTCCTTGTCAAACTTATGAAAGCATAGATGTCCTTGGGACCAACAGTTAGCGTAATGGCTATATCGCTGGAATCTCATATAGTAGACCGTGATTTGAGTCCTGGACCCAGTGCCTTAAACTCACACCAGGCACGTGTGCGTGCGTGCCCCAGATCCCGAGAGGAGAATGGAGGAGAAGGGACTGTGGCATGGCCATCCCCCCAGGGGGTGATTTCTCGCTTTCTGTCTCTCTGTCTGTCTGGCAAGTGCACGCGCCCTATAGTAAAAACCTCTCAAAAAAAAAAAAAAAAAAAAAAAAAACATGGATGTCCTCAAGACCATGACCCCAACAGTTTCTCATTTTCAAGCTAATACATATTCAGGTTCCATCAATTTGTTGAAATTAACATTTAAATATTTCTACCAGTTTGTGGCTCTAGTAACTTCTGTTACAGATTAACACAGCTTGACTGTATCTCTGCAGTCACGTGTCTCCCTAGATTTCAGGATGGCAGTTTGGTCTGTGATGTTTGTTTTCTCACGCGTCCAAGGAAAATCATTGATTTTGCATTTGTTCAGCTTTGTGGTTGTTGTAATATATATGTGTGTATATATCTATATCTATCTATCTATCTATATCTATATCTATATATATATATATATAGATCTATATATACACACACACACACACACACACACACACACACATATGATTTCCCAGCTTTTTAGTTGTAGGAATTAAACCTGGAAATACAGTAGCATACCCTTTTAACCTTCCCCATCTCATATTTTCTTTTTTTTCCCCCTTGCTTTTCCCTAAGATGGCATTTGAGTATCTGGAAGAAACGGAGTAAGTGATCTTACAGTGGAAGGGTAGAGAGAATCTCTTCTATGTGTTTCTAGGGTCTTGTTATGTTCCATGTCTTTATTTTTTTATTTTTTGTTTTTTTTCCTTTCATGAGAGTAGAAAGAGAAAGAAAAGCACCATTGTAATTTTATAAATTAAATCTTTTTTTTATTTTTAGAGAGAGATTTTTGTGATAGCGCATGTGTACTCATTGGAGAGACAGAAAGAGACAGAGAGACAAAAAGAGAGAAATCACCTCACAGGGTGGATGTTTGTTTGAGGGTCACACACTGTAACCCTCCCCTTATCCCTCCCATCTCCCTCCTCCTCACATACCGGCCCTCCCAGTCAGCCAGGATCATGGGACGCACATCTGACATGTACAGGACAGTTGGGGAAAAGAACCCACAATCTTCCATGTGGATTTAGCGGCACATTACTGCTGCCTCACTGAGCTTTTCTGCTGGAGCTTCCCGGATGTGTTACTTGCATACCTGCTTACTGCTAGCTCAGCATGAGTCAGCAGCTGAGGTCTGAGGCTGGGGAGCCAATGGTCTTTACTCTCTGGGCTACAATGGTCTTCTGTGCTTACCCAGCCCTGTGCTGGCCTTGCTAAAACTGCAGACACCTACAGTTATGTCACTGCACAGGAAGGAAGCCTCTCTGCTTTTGAATCTTCCCCCAACACATATTTCCCTTTGGAATTTTAGCTGAAATACAGAGAGGTCATGACAACCGGGGATCTCTAACAGCCTCTGCACTTTGTCTCCTTTTTTCATCTCAGGAATCACTCAGGACTAAGAAAGATGGACTCTTTCCTCGTTCACCCTCGTTTACCACAACTACACTCTACAGAATTTCATCTTCTTTTCCAGGAGTTGTTCGCCCTCCTCCTTGTTCAGAGGCTATGATGGCAAAAAACAGAAACAAAAACAAACAACCAAACAACCACACACACACACACACACACACACACACACAAACAAAAAACAGTGTTTAGAAACATGCCTGATTGGAGGAAGTAAAACACATTGGTTTAATATCCTCAATATAGTCTCATATAATATTAATCTATCTATTAATCTATCAATATTTATCCTAAGGACTTTTCTAAGAATGGGATAATGTATTTGTAAAAGTGTATTTATTGTACAAATGTGAGTTTTGTTATTGAATACTGTTAATCACTGTCATATAAGCTAATACTAATAATTTAATTGATTTTGTAGGTTTGAGTAGTAAATTTTTTTTAAAATTATTTTATTTAACTTTAATTATTATTATTATCATTATTACATTTTAGTTTGATCAGAGAGAGGAAGAGAGGAAGTGAGAAAGCAAGCCACCAGGTCCGAGACTTGAACCGTGGTCGGCCATGTGGGAGTCCAGAACCCTTAACCACCATGCCACTTGCCGGCCCCTGAGTAGTAAATTTTGAACACAGAAGGTGCTCCCATATTTTGATCTATAGAGATTCTTCAGATAGCTAGTTTACTTATGAACGAAAAGGATAGTAGTAAATATTAGAACATTATTTCAGTAATATTTTAGCCTGTTTCTTACTACAAAGTCCTTGGTTTTCCCTTGAAGAATTAATAGTGAATGAAGATCTGTTTGTTTTTGTTGTTTTTCTTCTTGGACAAGTATACTTTAGACATCTTGAGGGCATTTCCGAATACTCCTTGAAGAGTTGATGTAGACCCCAAGCTAGAATTTAATTGTATATTCTCCATGATTTGTTTGATTATTCCAAAGTAATCAAAGGAACAGTATGGTTTTCTAGAAATGTTGTGAATATTCCATATAGTTCAGCTAGACTACAAAATTAGATGCATTTTAACAACAAACACACAAAAGAATGTATTCCTCAGGACCAAAGCTATAACAGACATTTCAGCAAAAACTTAGTATGTGTCTATCATAGACAAGGTCTTATTATAGGTTGTAGAGATAAACAATCAATTAATTATGATCACCGTACTAATATCTTTTAGCTTAGAAAGAAAGATGGTCTCTAAGAAATTTCAAAATAATGGATAGAAACTGTGACATAGGAAACAAGAAGATCATGACTTAAGTTGCATTTGAAGATCATTACTTAGGTTGCATTTGGGGTCGAAAGATGATATTAGTGACAATCCATGCTGAATTTGAATCTTGAATATTAAGTAGAACATATCTAGGCAAAGAACGTGGTTATAAATTTTCCAGGCAGAGGGAGAGTAGAAAGCTATAGGAGAGTATGGTATGGACAAGGAAATTTTATGCAGTTTATTGTTGCTGGTGTCTAAAGTGTAAGTAAGGAATACAGCAGGATAGGAGTTGAAGAGGAACCCAGGATTGGGTCATGGAAGGCCACCATGTCACTAAAAGAAATATGGGGTTTCTTTCATTTTGTCCATTGAAGGATAATTTAGTGGTACTGAGACCCAGTTAGCTTTATGTTTTGGGTAAACCCCTCAAATGTCACTGTGGAGAACAAGGAGAGCTAGGAAAGTTAGACAACAGTCAGAGGCCCTTGTGAGAACACTACTGCAGTAGTTCAGTGATGCGAATATGATCTGTAATGGTAAAAATGGACCTGACCCTGTAGCGCAGTGGTGACATGTGGCCCAGAGGAAGCTGGATCCCATATGGTCAATCAGGGTTTGAGTTCCAACCCCTATGACTTGAAAACCATACATGCAAACCCAGGATCCTGAAGGGATGGATAATTAGAGGAAAAAGAATTGGGATTTGACTAGGTCCTACTGTGGATACTTTCTCTCTCATGTGGACACCATACCCTCTGAGGGGTCAGAGGGCGGGGAACAATAACATAGTAGAGATGATAGAAAATGGAGTTTGGAGTTGTTTAAAAACTAGATAATACAGATTTGGGAACCCTCTTAAAAGTGTGTGTGTAGTTGGCAAAACATGGATGAATAGTAGGGAGAGATGAGATTAGGATAACCCTCAGTTTTCAGGGTTGGGCACTTAACTGCACGGATAGCAAAATTATTAACCAAAGGAGGAAAATGACATTAGAGAAATAGTATGAATTCAGTTTGTGATGTATTGACTTTGATATGCCTGTGAACCATCAGAATTGTAGTAGTCAACTGAACAAATGATTTTGAAACCTTGGGAAAATATGTGAGCCAAAGATAAATATTAGACTGTCATCAGCTTATAAATGATAGTTCAAACCACTGGAATTAATTAGAGAGTTCAAGGATAGTGTGTAGTGAGAAAAAAACAATGGCCAGAGGATAGAATTCGGGAAGTTCCAATACAAATGACTCAGGATGCTCAAACACATCTGGATGTGACTAAGAAACATGGTCTTGGGACCAGCGGGTGGCATAGTGGTTAAGAACTCTGGACCACCACATGGCTGACTGTAGTTCAAGCCTGGACCTGGTGGCTTGCTTTCTCACTTTTTCACTCTCCTCACCCCTCATTCTGTCCCTCTCTTGTCAATAAAAATTAAATAAATAAAGTGAAATAAAATAATTCTAAAAAGAAAAGAAATGTGGTCTGAGTAAGACAAGGAGCAAGAGAAAAGTCTCATGGAGGGCAAGAGATTGCAGTATCATATGCAGCTAAAGTGCTAGTTAAATTCAAGAACTTCAAAATCTCCAGAGTGTTTTATGATATATAATAAAAATGTTGAATGACTAAAGGAGTAAAAAAAAATAAAAAGTTTTGCAGTAGCTCAGGTTTTGGAAAGGAACAAAGGCCATAATACAATTCATTGAGGAGTAAATTAAAAGAATTAAAAGTGAGAAATTGAACACAGTAAATACAGATAAAATCCAGAAAAATGAGAAAGGTGTGAAGATTGGAGCAATAGAACAAGGTTGATGCCAAGTTAAGAGTGTTTTGTTTTATGTGCGTTTTGCTTTGTTTTTACTTTACAGTAGAAGAGACTTTAGCATTATTATAGATTTAATGCTTTCCAACTTAAGGGAGGGAGATGTTGAAGATGAATGAAAGTGATGAAATAGTGGAGAAACAAGAACTAGAGACAGTGGCACAGAAGTGGCTTGAGAAAATTGGACTTTGACGAGACTAAATTAGGAAGAATGATGTTAGGATGGTTTTAATATAGACAGAACATTGGACTGGAGTTCAATCTGCCAATTTTCTCTGGTAGGAAAGACATAATCTGGTGAGAATGAAGAAGTTGGGCATGGAGTGCTTATGTAAATATCTCCTAAATCTTGCTAGGTACGGCTTGCCTATTAAAGCTTTTAATTAGAGTTGCTACTAACTAAATCAACGCTTCAGAGCTCTGAGGCTTTGTGTTTTCAAAGATATCCAGAATTAAAACTCTTTATCTGAATTGGCACACAGAAATATAAAAACAAGGGTTCACAATATTAACTTTTTCCGTGCTTAATAGGTCATACCATTTGAGAAGGATGAATAAAAAGGCCTGATCTTGGGCTCTCTGTCTGTGCTTCCTGGGTTTTACTGAACTGTTTACCTTTCTGACTCTCCTGCTGGAGCTAGTGAGGTAGATCAGGAAAAATCTGTGCTTCAGGCCGGTGGAGACTGGAATGCATTTAGTAGCTGAAGGCTCTTGAGTAAAGAATTCACGTTGGCACCAGCAGATGGCGAAATGGTTATGTTGCTGGATTCCCGTAAGAGCAGACCACAGTTTGATTCCTAGACCTCGTGGCTTGAAACTCATACCGGGTGTGTGTATGTGTGCCCTAAATCCCAAGAGGAGAACAGAGGGGAAGGGATCGCCGTGTAGTCATCCCCCTAGGCAGGGGGTGGGGAGGCAATTTCTTGCTTTCTGTCTCTCTGGTGAGTGCACACACCCTATAACCAAAACAACAAAAAAACTCTCTAAAAAAAATAGAATTCATGTCACTGAGTCTCAGTGTCCTCTTTATAAAATAGTGTTCACAAACTATATAGGTTTGGTGTAAGACACAAATGAGATAACTCTGATTATTGGCCAGTGCTTGAAACTCAGTGGGGCCATCAGCCTCAGCTTCTTTTCAAGGCTGTGAACTCCTAAAGGGCAGAAGACATCTTCCTATATGGCAGAAGACATCTTCATCTCTCTGGATTCCTAGTCCTGGATATACATCCCCTGACACACACACACACACACACACACACACACACACACACACTTCATCAATGTTGGTCAGTTGTTTCAATGAACCAGTGAATGAACCGAGAGAGTTCTGTAGCACTTCCTATTACGTAATTACAAAGAAAATCGTAAGGAGCACAGTAGTCACTGATTTGATTTGAATGTCTTTTGGCAGTGGCTTTTTAGGATCCTTACCTCTTCCATGCCTAGTACAATGGCATATGGCATATATAATCGTTTTGAATATATGCTAACAGAGCCTTTGACCCCTACTAAAGAAATAACCTTATTCAGTAATTTCTTTTACAATTTTGGAATATTTTTTGGTAGAGTGGTTAATGACCAATTTAATGTAAGCTGAAAAGACAGGTGAAGTCTGTAGGCAGGTACCTGAATAGCAGATTGCCTATAAGGGTGTCTGTCTCTTTTTCTGTCTAATTTTTGTCCATAAGAGTTTTTCTCCCTAGCCTATCAATTAGACCTAAAAGCATAACGTATGTAAAGGTGATGTGCAGTTCTCTGCCTCGTTCTTGAAAGTTTTGGAAGCACTGTAAGAACTCCCAGAGAAATCCAATTAAAATATAGCTTGTTTAAAAGTTCCTGTTCCTGTTGAGATGGGAGAGGAGGAGTGTAATATGAAGAGAGAACCCTTTTTATAGCAATATAAAGCACTAAGTCTTGCAGAGAATAAATAGATTTTGTTTTTAAGAATTGGCTCATTATTTCCATGGTTACAGCTGATTCACTTATTTATTCTTCATTTACAGAGAAACTTGGTAACAGCATGGTCAGTCTCTGAGTGGTGGTTACTGTGTTTTCCATGCACAGAATGAGGTCAAGTGGGAGAGAGCATGATATTTGTTTTCAGTGGCCATATCTGGATCCCCTTACTTATGTCTGGATGTACAAAGGGATGTATAATAGAAGTCTGGATTCTAATAACCTTCTCCTGTTCCTGCTAAGGGAAGCTGGATTGAATTACCACCTTTCTTCTGCAGCCTTTGCTCAGGCTACAACTTCACTTCATAATCTGGTTGTTCATGAAATACAAATCAGAACCAAAATATTGTGTGCAGCATAGAGGTTGGTGGAAGGGAGCTGTCAGTCTGTTAATGTCTAGAAGACTCTCTTCTTTCAGGCTTGGCAGGAGAAGTTGAGGAACCCAGGTTCCAATGGACAGAATTAGTGAGCTGAAGACTTAAGGTGTTTTTCCTACCTAATAGGGGATACTAGTAGGTTATTTAGACTTCTTATCTCATTGTCTGTTTTATGGTATCAAAGGGCGTGTTACTCACGTGATCTTTTATATTTTAGGAACTTTAATTTGATTAGTCATTGTAACTCTGGTCTGCATTAAGGAGATATTTGCAGCAATCATTGTTTGAACAGTTGCAATTCTGACAAAAAATTTCCTCAAATGTATTTAAAAATGGTTTAATTCTATATCAGAAAAGGGGGAAACAATGTTTGGTTTGGTTTTATTTTCTATAGCTTAATAGAAGATTACAGTATGAAACTGAGATGTTTTCTCTTTCTTCTTTTTTTTGTATTTATATAACAAGATAAATTTTGTGGGAACATCATTTATTTTAAGATAGTCTACTACTTGACCAGTCATCAACTTTTTCCATCTATGAGATAAAAGTATAACAGTCTTGGATATATATATATATATATATGTGTGTGTGTGTGTGTATAAAATATATATATGTATATATAATATATATATGTATATAGAAAATATATATATGTATATATAATATATATGTATATATAATATATATATGTGTGTATGTGTGTGAGTGTGTGTATGTATATATATATATATATAAAACTTCTTTTTAAAATTAATTAGTTTAGGTTTGGGTTTTTATTTCTTTGAGAGAGAGAGAGAGAGAAAGGCACCCCCCCACACACATATAGGGTCTTCATGCCATGATCCACCCCCACCCTCAACCATCTCGGATAATGGGCACATACACCTAGCATATCCAGAGAGGCCCCAAAACACAAACCTGGGACCATCGCATGTGGATTCAGCATCAGAATGTTGCATTATCCTTAGTCACTGTTTGTTCCCTAAAACTTAATTGCCTTTGTATAAGAATTCTGTTTATTTTGAGACCAGCAGATGGCATAATGGTTACATTGCTGGACTTCCACATAGCCAACCATGGTTCAAGGCCTGGACACAGCAGCTTAAAACTCACACTGGGTGCAAGTGTGTGCATGCCCAAAATCCTGAGAGAACAATGGGGAGAAGAGATTGCAGCCTGGCCATCCCCCCTCAGGGTGATTTCTTGCTTTCTGTTTCTCCATTTCTCTCTGTCTCTTTGGCAAGCATATATGCCCTATAGTAAAAACAAAACAAAACAAAACAAAACAAAGCAAAACAAAACAAAAAAAAAATCCCTCAAATAATTTTTGTTTATTTTAAAGGGTCCTTTCAATCAACACTAATTTTTATCTTTAGTCATTTACATTAATAGTAATTTTTTCTTTGGTTTGAGTTTTGCTGGTTACCCTCTTTCAATTGTGATCATTATTTCCAGAATGCAATGTAGGAGTTACTGAGCATATACCTGTTAAGGATCTACGTGCTTCGCAAACATTCTCCTTTCATCCTCACAGCTGTGCTGCGTCGAGTCGTTGCAGTGCCCATTGTTCACCTTGGAGCAGTTAGCCATGGCGCCATGTGGCCTGCTGGGATGCATGGGCACATACAGTTAAGATCTTGTTCCTTCCACTGCATTTTGCTGAAGCATTTCAGAAGTTTACCACTCTATATTTAATATTTTAGAAACCACACACTCTGGCTAAAATAAAAGCTTAATTTCAGGCATACTAGCAATGACTAATGTATTTATATAACTAATAGGTAGAAAATATGAAAGCTAAGCCATTATGTCAGACAAAATAACTTCATTCTTTCTTGAATTTGATTTTCTTTTAAGAATAATTTTATTTAACTTTATATGTTTATTTATTTAACCAGAGAGGGACAGAGTGAGAGAGAGAGAGGGAGAGAGAGGGAAAGAGAGGGAAAGTGAGAAAGCAAGTCACCAGGTCCAGGACTTGAACCACAGTCGGCCATGTGGGAGTCCAGCACCCTTAACCATCATGCCATCTGCCAGCCCTGGACTTGATTTTTTAAATCAATTAAAAAAAAACCTGTATTACTTTCCCTCAAAATTCTTCTTTTAGGAATAAAGATATAATTAAAAGAATATTAAGTATACAGAAAATGGAGGCATCCTAAATGGTTATCAATAGTGAACTGTCATTATAAATTGTGGTTTGTCAGTGCAAAGATATTCTCTATAGCAATTGAATGAATGAGAATCTGAGTATTTTGATTTGAAAAGATGATTGTGAGCAAAACACAGAGCAATATGCTTTGTATTAAACTATTTTTGAGTAAAAATATACACACATGCAGCCATTCCTCTTCAAGTGTAACAGAAAAATCCAGTAGGGAAGTGTCTTAAATTATATTCACCAAAATATTAACAATGATTACCTATGGGGTCCGAATAAAGAGGCAGAGTGGATAATTTTACTTTTTAATATGAATACTTAAAAGGAAGGGTGAAATTAATGGTGATTGTGTGTGTGTGTGTGTGTGTGTGTGTGTATATATATATATATATATATATATATATATATGTATAAACTAAAATTATATATATATCCCATAGGGTGCATACACTTAGTGGAGAGAAAGACAGAGAGGAAGAGAGAAAGTGAGAAAGCTCTAGGGGAGATGGCCATGCCATAATCTGTTCTTCTTCTCTCAGTATTTTGGGCATGCGCATATATATATATCTAGTCTGGTTTTTATGCCACTAGGTTCAGGACTTGAACGGCAGTAGGCCATGTGGGATATAGCTAGCTGCCACAACCACAGTGACTCTAGTTGACCCCTAATTTTTGTTGCTTTAACTACCAGACCATTTTCATTTCTCTGTGGGTACTCTGTCAATGGCCCATACATAATTTTATAAATAATCCTTCATCTCACAGAAACAAGAAATCACCAAAAAGCCAAAAAAGTCATACTTTTCTTTGAAGCTAATGCAAAGCTGTGGATATAAAGATGTGAAAGAACTAAACTTTAGAGGGGATGAACCCTTGCTGAGGGACAGCTCGGGAATGGTTTATGTTTTAATACTTGGGACCAACTGATAGCAGAAATGGTAAAGGATAGAACCTCAACACGATTTGCTTGGACAAGAAAAAAATAGTTAACTCTTCACAAGCCCATGCACTAGCCTGGTGAATTGGAAACCATTGGAGCCCAACAAGCAAAGACAAATCTTTCTGTCAAGTAATTATGTCACAAAGAAATGTCAGTGAGTAACAGAAGCTGAGGATAAGGATGAAAACTAGAGATCTCAAATTTTCTCAGTCAGTATCTGTAGTCTTGTAATCAGCATTCCTGTAATCCTGAAGTCTTGGCATCTCACAGTCTCACATCTTGTCATCTCACAATCTCATGGTTTCACAAATGTGCAGTTGTGAGGACCAGCAGTCTCATGGTTTGGTTGCAGAGCCCTATCATAGTAAGAGGACTAACTCAACTTCAAATTGTTGGAAGCCAGAGATTAACTGAGCCTATCCAAAGTCATAGCCAATCTACCTCCAAATTCAACTTCTGATGAAATCAAATATATCAGAGCTAGGGACCAGCAATTAGTGTAATGGCTATGTCACTGGACTCCCGTGTAGTCGACTGCAGTTCGAGTCCTGGACCTGGTGGCTTAAATTCACGCTGGGCGCGTGTGCATGCATGTCCAAGATCCCGAGAGGAGAATGGAGGAGAAGGGATTGTGGTGTGGCCCTCCCCCCCAGGGGGTGATTTCTCACTTTCTGTCTGTCTTTCTGGTGAGCATGCGCGCCCTATAGCAAAAACCTCTCAAAAAAAAAAAAAAAAAACCCACAACCATATATATATATATATATATATATATATATATATGTATATATATATATATATATATATATATATATATATACATATATATGTATATATGACACACAATAAGGCCATGGAGCAAAAAGAGAGCTATCAAATTCTTGATTATTCTTGATGCTCTGATTCCAAAGCCCTGTTAACCACAGCCTCCCTCCAAACCTTTCAACCACTGATTACATGAAACTGAGCTGCCTCTTATCTGAACTTACTCTAGTTACTTAACACTAACAGAGAAAAGTAATGTTTCTTATTTTAAACCCGCCCACATACACACTTCTAAAAGATTTATTATACAATATTCAGTGAAAAATAACTTAAAAGGGGCTGGCAGGTAGAGAGGTGGTTAAGGGCACTGGACTCCCATGCGGCCAATGGCAGTTCAAGTCTCAGACCTGGTGGCTTTCTCACTTTTCCTTTCTCTTTCTCACTATGTCCCTCTGTGGTCAAATTAAAAAATAAATAAATAAATAAATAAAGTTACATAAAATAATTCTTTAAAAAATTTTAAAAGACATTCAAAAAAGCAGAATAAATCACAATGAAGAAGAAAACTGTCATAAAACACAAATACACAAATGTTGTAAGACTTATTAAACAAATACTTTAAAATGGTTGTAATAATAATAAATGTGTTAAAGAACTTATGGAAAAAATGGATAGATGAATAAAGAAATGCAGAATTCCAGGAAATAGTTAAAAGCCTTAAAAAGGACTAAATGGAAGTCCAAGCCCAAGAAGTGATAAGTATAATGTTTCCAAAGATTACTGGAGGAGGGAGCTGGCAAACACTGGATGGTACAGAAGAAAGAATACTTGAAATTAAAAACGGATCAATAGAAATCATTTAAATGAAAGCAAAGAGAGAGAAAGACAAAAAAAAAATGAAAATACAGCCTCAATAGGAAAATAGTGAATAGTTTTAAAATTTATGTAATTGTGATGCCAGGAAAAAGGAAAGGAGAGAGATAAAGAGAAAAGAAAATTTGGGGGGCTAGTAGGTGGTGTGGTGGTTAAAGGTGCTGGATTCCCACATGGCCAAACACAGTCTGAATCCTGGGCCTGGCGGCTCGCTTTCTTGCTTTCCCTTTCTCTCTTTCTCTGTCTCTGTCTGGTCAAACTAAAAAATAATAACAAGGATAATTAAATAAATAATAAATAATTATTTTTTAAAAAGAGAGAGAAGAAAATTTGAAAAAGTACTGGATACAAAATTCCAGACTTGATTTACAAAGTACCAACTCATGTAGTCATACTAAACAGAAAGAAACGCATCTTCGTTATACTGCTGAAAAAATGACAATATAAGACAAATCTTAAAAGCAGCCAAAGGGGAGGCTAAATGGTGGTGCAGTGGTAAACACCATGAGAGGTGCTGATTCAAGCCCAGAGACCTCCCTGAGTACTCTGGATATGAGTGTACTCATGATCCAGGCTGGTTGAAGTTGGAGTATGAATCTCAGTGTCGAAAGTTTGTCAGGAGTGCTACTTCTCTCTCTCTCTCTCTCTCTCTCTCTCTCACACACACACACACACACACACACACACACACACATGAAATAAATGAATAAAAGAAAATAGCCAGAGAAAAGTACCACAATACATATGGGAGAAAAATAAGAATAAAACCTAATTTCTTTCTAGATATAAAGGCTGCTAGAAGACAGTGTAATAGCATTTTCCCACCAATCAAAAATGTCCACATATCAGACTGCCAATTTATGCTCGGGATGTAAAAGGCTAGCAAGAAGAACATAAACACACTACAAGGCTCTTCTTGGACATCATAGAATATTCAAAAAAGGATTGCCTTAGAATCTTGAGGAGGCATCCCTCCTGGCACCAATCTGGAAGGGAGAAATAGTAGCTATTGCTGGAAAGGCATGATGCCCACCCAGGTCTTTCTCTACACTCTCCTCTGCTGAACCAGATCTTCAAAATGGGCATGCGTGGGCGGATGGTCAGTATTGCTGACATCCTAAGGGCACTCTTGTGGCTTGGGGAAGGAGAGAAAAATTGCCACTATTTTTGGCAAATGAACAGTGATTGGCCCAGAATTAGCTCAAGGAGAGACAGAGGCCCTGACAAACCCACCAACATGGGACTCAGAGACACAGTGACTGCCTACAACCAAAGCATAATGAAAACAAAAAATATGCACACTCTCTGCCCCAATCAGCAGAAATCTTGGCTATTCTGTCTTCTTTGGCTTGATATATAATATTATAAGCAATTTATTAATATCTATAGAAAAGTCTGCTGAGATTTTGAATGGATTTTCATTGAATGTATAAAATCAATTCATTGAGACTTGACCTAGAAATAAGAGTATATTTCTCCATGTGCGTAAGTCTTTTTTTTATTTGTTTCATTTGTGTTTTGTCGCTTTTACCATACAGATTCTGCACATTTTGTTATACTTGTTCCTGAGTACTTAATTTTTTGGAGTTATTATAAATAACTCCCTTTAAAATGTTTTAATTATAATTTTTCATTGCTAGAATATATAGAAAAACAATTGATTTTTACACATTGACTATATATCCTATAATCTTATAAAACTCATTTATTAGTTCTAAGGTTATCTGTAGATTCTTCTGGCAAGCCATCTCTGTAGAGGTCTCTGACTGGTGGCACCTCTGAGGAGGTGTCAGGGGATGCTATTAGCTGCTCGGTGCTAAGGGAGTTCATGTGTGCTGCGGAAAACTGGAGAAAGAAACATATTGAATCAGGAATGAGCTACCCTTTCTTTTTCCATTCTCCATCCAACATCTCTGCTAAATTTTCCATGCCTGCTGTCAAAGGATAGTTGTTATTGCACATTAGACAATAAATCTGGATCTGGAGTTGAAAGATAATAATTTTCTAACTGGCATGGTATACCACTCTGGCTACTTGGCTTCCATATACATCTTCACTCCCACACAACAGTGAGACAACTCTAAATTTCTCCTTAACATTATCGAGTTATACTTTGTCCAAGTGAAGACGTCTGTACCCTCTCTACAAAATGAAGATGCATAGGCCCCAGTCAATGTATCTCATCTCTGACTGCATTTATTATCCTCAAATTCCATTATGGTACAATAGAACATACTGTTATCTAAAAACTAATTGCAAATTTAACTTCTGAATTGTATACAAAATAAAAATAGGAAGTAAAGAGCATATAAACGTAAACACTTATATATAAGAAGCAATAATATGCAAAGCTACTATAGTCTTTGTGTGTAATTGGCTATAGGACATAATTCATGTTTGTGGCTTTCTTCTTTCACTACTCATTTTATTTCCCCATCTTCAGGTAGAGCCTTAGCTAGTCAGGGTTCTTTACCTGATAGAGCAATCCAAATGATAGTACCTGTAAGAATGGAGGTTCTATTCATCCTACTATTTTTTTTTTGGTTGCTGTACTCTTCATTAAGGGTACTCTTCATTAAACTTTTATATTGGCATAGAATAACTTAAGAGGTGGGAGGGCTTAAGACATGTTGCAGACTATGCTTTAGGTCTTTGTTATTCTTGTTTTGTAATAGAAACCCAGTATTTCCTTGGTAATTTGCTGGTAAAGGAATTTCTCTTCCTGTTTGTTGCTTCAGTGTTATAAACAACTCAAAATGAACAGGTAGCAGTCTTACATTAAAATTCAGTGGAACCACTATTATGTGAGCTAGTAGAGATATTACCTGACTGGAGACTAAGCTAGCAAATAAAGATCAGAGTTGGTATATTGGAAAGCAAATAACCAGTGAGTAACTGTATACCATTAGAAGAGCAACTTCCACTTTCACTCTTCTCCCCCCATGTATTCCGACTGTGGGGAAGACAGTCCCATTGTCATACTCACTGATTCAAAGTATATACTACATTGTGTAAAAGGAACCCCATTGTTTCCCAATGAGCACCATCACTGAGTTTCTAATAAGACATTCCACTTTTCATTTATCCCAGTCCCTTCTGGATGACCAGGTTTACAGTGAAATCAGTGAATTTCATAAGAATGAGCCATTTCTTTATTTTCTTTTTTGTGAAATGAGCTTCTTAGTCAGAAGCAACACTATAGGAGGTCCTACACTAATAACACATTCTCTGAGTCTACAGAGAGTGGAACTGGAAGAAGCATGACAGAGAAGACAAATGCATATCCAGAATATGTATCAAGTCCAGTGAGGAGGACACTGCCTCTCCATGATGAAAGTGGTTCATTATGGCCTGCCATAATGTGTTAGCTGGATCTCTGGGGAATGGCGCAGTACCAGGAGCTTAATGTAGATCTCGTTTGCAGACAGAATAGGCTCTCAGCTGTTGGGTTAATCAGGTTAGCCATGGAAAGAAATATTCATATATTTTGAGCCCTTGTATAACCTCCATCTTTGCAACCATGTCACTTTGTTCATGTACCCATTGAGCAAACACTAGGATGGCTGATGAAAGACACCTATTGATGCATCAGGTGCGGCATAATGGTAGTGCAAATGGACCCACATGGGGAAGGTCTTGGGCTTGTGTCCTGGTACCTTCCCAAGCTTCTTGGTACACACATATATGATCTGAGCCAGCTGAGATTGGGAGTGGCTTGTGCATGAAGACCATTTTGAAGGTTCCTATCTCTGTCTTTCTCTCTTCCTCTCTCTTTCTCATGGAAGAAATGTTAAAAAAAAAAAAAAAGACAAATAGCCACACTGTGATTAGTTCAGCCTCATCTAAGTAGATGCCTTTTGATGGGTATGTACATGGGATATAACTATCTTTAGTGTTTGCTCATTCTGAAAAGCCCATTTACATGCTTCTTTCTCAGTTTTCCCTATCACCAAATTTTAAATCTTATTCCTTTCTATTTTCCCATTAAGCCACTTCTTTAGTGACTGTATAAGAATTATGTAAATCTAGAGGCCAGCAGATGGCATAGTAGTTAAGTGCGCTGAACTCTCACATGGCCAACCACAGTTCGAGTCCCAGATCTGGTGGCTTACTTTCTCTTTGTATCTCTCTCACTCTGGTTATTTTCAAATGAAAAGAAATAAATTAATTAATTAATAAAGTTAAATAAAATAATTACTTTAAAAAATAAAAAAAAAGAATTATGTAGGGACCTGCAGTTGATGTAATGGCTATGTTGCTGGACCCCCCATGCAGTCGACTGCAGTTTGAGTTCCAGACCCGGTGGCTTAACCTCATGCTGGGTGCATGTGTGCATGCCCAAAGACCCTGAGAAGAGAATGGAAGAGAAGGGATTGCAGCATGACTATCCCCCCTGGGGGGTGATTTCTCGCTTTCTGTTCCTCTGTCTCTCTGGCAAGCATGTGTGCCCTATAGCAAAAACCTCTCAAAAAAAAATCATATAGATGTGTACTTTGGGCCATTCCTCACTCCAGGCAGTGTGGACAGCCAGATGTACTGCTTAAGGCTTTGCCCACTGAAAAGGCTTTCTTTCCCTGCTGCCATTCATGGTTACTCTGTGAGACTGTATTTATCCACTTAAAGTTAGGACAATCGTATTGAGAAGAACCATTTGGAACTCCAGCTTGTGTTTTATTCTTTCAGATAACTGATTATATTTTTAATTTTTATTATTTTATTTCATTTTCTTATTTTTTTTTACATTTAATCACTGTACATCTCCACAGCATATGAAACTGAATCTCTCCAGCATGAATACTCTGCATGTCAGTCCAGTCATAGACATTACCATGTACATTATCACCAACAGATAATTAGATAACTGATTATAATAAGTATCTGGAAGACCTTACGTATAGAATGAGAGAGAGTAGACAATACAGGCTTAGTTGAAATTGAAGGAGTCGGTGTCATATGCTTATCCAAGTTACTCATACCTTCAGACTTGGTCAAGCTTGCTTTGTATATCTTTTCCAATTATTTGATAAACTGCTGCTGTTTCTGTTGCTGCCCAGTATTATGACTATGTGGGTCAGACAATCAAGTTCATGATGGAATGCTTGGACTGAATGTGCAGTGCTGCCTTACTGTTAAGTGTTCAGTCTTCAGTCTTTATGAAGGTGCAGTAGAAACCCAGAAGTTGTTTCTTAAAAGGAAAGGATGTGTATGTTTGTGTGTGTGTGTGTGTGTGTGTATCACATAAACACCTACATATATATGTATATAGCCATAGAGTGTGTGTGTATATATATGTGTGTATATATCTAAAACATATGTATATATCTAAAATGCCAGTATTTTAAGGATGTGCACAATGATTTTCCTGTTGGTGCTCACCAAGGTTGCCACGCAGCATCCCCATTTGTCACAGACACTGAATACCATAACATCTGCTGAATCCTAAAGACCAAGTGGTAGAGTAGCTTGTACCACAGACAGACCTTGCCATGGAGTCTTTTCTTACTCTGAGTTCTACTGACAACAGGCAGTGTAATGGATGATGCTGTCAGCGGGCTGAAGCAGCACATTAAAATGGGATATAGGTTCTAAAACAACAAACAAACAAAAAACCTAAAAAGTCCTACCTAAAATATGCTTCCATTTCCTTACTCTTTTTTGCAAATTTGCTAGAGGGCATGTGTATTCATTTTAGAGTGGCAGAGAGCGAAGGAAAGTAAGAGAACACATCCCATTGGGAATAGCCACGCCACCATCCCTTCTACATTTCTCCTTTTGGGATTTTGGACATACAGGCCCATGTGCCTGGTGTGTTTTTCAAGCAACCAGATCTGGGACTTGAACTGCGCATTTGGTTATGTGGGATCCAGCCACTTTAACTTCCACGCCACTGGCTGTCCCTACCCTTCCATTTCTATGAAATTCCGTAACAGATGAAATTAAATACAGTTGCAGAGTTATATCAGTGGTTGCCTGTTGGGTACTGGAGGAAGGTGGGGACCGCTGGTTTGAGACATTTTCTTGGGTGACAGAAATATCCCATATCTTGATTAATATGAGAGTTATAGAAATATATACATTTCTTATATGCATTTAATTGTATATTTAAACCTGTGCATTTTATCATAAATAAATTGTACTTCATTAAAACTGATTAAAATATATTTTTACTTAATAATTATTTAGTTTCTGTGTATGTAAGACAACATTCAAGATAAAAACCCTTAACATAACCATTTCATGTCACACACAACAGATGATCTTTCTTCTCTATGTAGATGTTAGCCTCCCCTAAAACAATGTTTATCAAGCCCACTTTTCTGCCTTCCACCTTCATACACTTCATACACATGCAGTCCTGAGGTATTTTTTGAAAAACACTTGAGTCTTGGTTAAGGAAGAAGAATAATTTTAAGGTGTTTTAGTTGTTTATTTTGTTAGTTTTGAAAAGATGTAACATCTATATTTTAAAAAGATTGGGACACACAGAGACAGACAAGCCTCCAGCATTCACTATCACCCCTCTCAGATATTTCATACAGCAGTATCCTGAATGTTGGTTTGTCATTGTCTTTGTACAGATGGAGATTATGAAGCTCAGAAGGCAAAATAATGCTCTCAGCTTCATATCTTGAGACACAGTAACTCTGAAACTCAAGTGTCAAAATGGCCTCCTTTCTTTATTATTATGTAGTTTTCATCGTACAATTCTGCTTATGTATCTTAGTTTCTTTTCTATATATTTCAGAAACAAAAAATGCTACCCCTGCTCTACTGCATCAGAGAAAGTCCTAGAATTAGGTTTGTTCTATATCCTAACTTATTGTTGCTTACATATACATTTGAGAGATAAAGGAAGGTCTTGATTTTTCTTATGTTTAGAGGATTTTGAAATCAGCAACAATATGTTGATTTGGATACCTCCATTTTAATTTGTAAAGCTACTTTAATCTATGTTTTCATTAAAAATATGTACACCCACAAGTAAAAATACAATAAAATAAAAGCGACATTATATAAATAAAAGTATTTTGATGCTTATAAACTCCAGGCACTCCTAAATCCTAATATAATCTAGATCATGAAACCTGTCCCTTTCTTTATATCTTAAATATGTGTTTTCCTTTGGATATTACTACAGATGGTAAAAGAGAGAATAAGAAAAAAAGTTGGTGTGATAGTTTTCATGCTTTATTAACATTCCATTTATATAAGGTAGAGATTGTAGCTAAAACCACCTAATTGTTCTTTGGGACTTCAAAAGTTTGGATTTGATGAGAACCTAAAGATTCCAGCATTAAATTCTGAATGTATTTCTCCCAATATATCCTCTACTAGTCTTTAGCTCTTAGTATGACCCAAGAGATGGTCTAAAATTGAAAATATTCATTCTTATCATTATGTTTTATTTATTATAGATGAGGCACATAACATGTGACTTCATTTAACATACATGAATATATGTACTTGATATAGAAAATTGACCAGCTACTTCAAACATATAAAAAACAGTTATTAATAAGAACTTTGGGGAGTTGTCACATAATTCTTAGCAATGTTGAAGTGGAAAAATAGATATACTTTGATTTTGTAGACATTTTGATTTAGAAGACATACTTTCCTAAGTCAATAGTAATTAACTTGTCTCATTGGAAAAATTCTTCAACCTTGGACTAGCTCACAATTGCATTATTCTTTTTGATCAAAATGGTATAAACAAGCCATAGGCGAAACACTCTGTTGGGTTTAGGATCCGCAACAGATTTTTGATCATTTGCCTGCAGGCCTAGCCAATCTTTATTCTCCTAGACTGAGTATCCTGTGTGCTTGTGGTGGAAATGAAAGAACCTGAAATGTGTTCTAGTATATTTTCATCCATGGTTCATGAGGTGCCTCTTTTCTTCCTCCATCTCAAGGAGATGCTTATGTTCTTGCATGTTTTTCTTTATTGAAAATATACTCCTCTGATAAATGAAAGCTTTTGACTTCACCATTTTTAGAAAAAAAGTCACAAGAAGACTGTTCTAGGGGTTAAATTGCACATAAATAAATATATACCAAAGCCCGGTTCATCAGCATCTGATGTCTTTGAGACTATAAAGTGATTTATTCTCGAAATTAGTCTCATGTAGTTTCTTTCCTTCCCTAGAAGTTGTGGTGTGTATACGTGTGTTTCAACCAATTCTAATGCTTTATCCAATAAAAGAGATTTCTACAACTTATAAAGGTTGTGAACAAAGGAAAAAATTCTCATGAACAACTTGGGGTTGTGTTTCTTCATTACCACTTGATGCTCTATTTTTCTAACCTAAATTCTCTAAAGCCTGAACTGTGTTTCTTACTGAACTTTGGGACTCATCTTATGAAAAATTCTCACCATAGTGTATGTATGTGTGTGGAGAATAAAAACTATCGACTGAGGGGCAGAATTCAGTGTGGCTTGATATTTGCTTGGGTGCTAAAAATTGAGCTCCTGCTTTCACTTCCAAATAAAGCCATAAAATGTTAAGAATGATATATTTTTAAAACTCAGATGTAATATTTGTACACAAACATATTTTGTTACAGTGTCTCATTATTCTGTTCAAGAGGTTGACAGCTTGGCTCTCTGGTCAGTGGTATAAAGTTCATTTACTCACTCCCATTCTCCAATATGAACTTTTTTAAAAAGAATAATTTATTTAATCTATTATTATTATTATTTTTAAATTTGATATAGGGCACATATGCTCACCAGAGAGAGACAGTGAAAGAGAGAGAGAGAGGGAAAGTGAGAAAGTGAGAGAGCAAGCCTCCAGGTCCAGGACTTGAACTGTGGTCAGCCATGTGAAAGTCCAGCACCTTAACCACCACACCACCTGCTGCCCCCCCCCCGCCCCCCGCATTGTGAACTTTCAAAAAGTATTACTAATATAGAAAATGGGAAACTGGATCCAAGTCTTCTTTTCTCATTACCATCCTTGAGAGAAAGCAGAAAAAGGAAGAAGAACTAGAATGAACTAGTCATAGGACAAATTAATTTTCATATGGAGGGGCTGAATTAAATACTCTCAAGAGGCAACTAAGGGGAAAATATTATACATCTGAGTGAAAGGATCAATACTGATGGATTGCTGCTAATCTCCCAGGTCATTTACATTAGGATAGGCTGCCTAAGTTACCTGGGCACCACCTGATTGGCCAATATTAAGGTCTAGGTTTTGTTCCAGCAGGTGCAAAACCTGTTGTTTACTTAACAATGTTGGCAACAGCTGTGGCTGCTTGTGCCGTTTCAAAGCAATTAAAGAGTATGCTGTTTATTAGGAGGTTGCCAGGTGCTGGCTGCCCTATGTGCTGTGACAGGCAGGGCAAAATTTCATAGAAACACCTGCCAGCCTCCAAGACAGACCTGTGCTAACTGGCTATTATGTACATAGCATTTAATCTTTTGAGAGTTTAGCTGACAGAGCAGGAAGGAGAGCTGCAACAGCCTCCACCAAGGCTGGAGAGAGGTGATATGTAAGCACTTAGAATGTTGTAAGGATTTTATAATTTTACACTTATCAACTATGTTTGGAGAACAGAAAACACCTCACATAGAAAAAAAAGTGTTATACAGAGATATAGCATTGTTAATTATTTATTATTGGTTGCCAAAGTGATTTATAAAACAAAAAACTATCAAATAATTTCCTCCAAACACTGAAAAGCTTCTCATTATATTTCCGTTTTATTACAGTTTTCTCTTAGAATAGTTGACTTAGGAAATATATCTTAATACTTATACTAAAAATAAAATAAATGAAGAGAATTACTGCGACTTTGGGATTTATTTTATTTTTTTAAATTTTTTTTATATTTTTTTTTTGGGGGGAACACATACATGGGTTAGATGTCTTTAATTTTCTTTTCAAGAGCAGTGGGGGACCAGCAGTTAGCATAATGGCTATGTCGCTGGACTCCCATGTAGTTGACTGCAGTTCAAATCCCAGACCTGGTGACTTAAACTCACACTGGGTGCCTCTGCGTGCATGCCCAAGATCCCGAGAGGAGAATAGAGGAGAAGGGATTGTGGCGTGGCCATCTCCCCTGGGGGGTGATTTCTCACTTTCTATCTCTCTGTCTTTCTGGCGAGTGTACACACCCTATCGCAAAAGTCTCTCAAAAAGAAAAAAAAAAAAAGCAGTGGGAAACTCCTGGTGGAAGAAATAGAAAGTTAGAGACTTTCCAAAGGTTAGCTCACAACTCTTTTCTCTTTAGTAAAATAATCCCAGATAAACTCAGGAGACATATATATGCTTTCTTTTAAAACATATTTGGCAAGACTTGGTCGTCTACCAAGAAAAAGCTCTTCATCAATTTTAAAGTAGTGGAAATGCACTAAATTCAATAAAGAAGTCCAAGGATGCTATCTTAGAGCTGAGTATCCTTTATGTTTCTAGATTTGTATTGACAAGGTGCCACAGACAAGGGAACCATGCAGGGCCAACAGCTTGAAGTATCTAAGTGTATCTTCAACTTACTACTTCATACACCCCTTTCTCCTACTGATTTTCTCAATGAAAAGCTGCCCCTAGGGGACCAGCAGGTGGTGGTGGTTAAGGTGCAGGACTCCCATGTGGTCAACTGCAGTTCAAGTCCCAGATCCGGCAGCTTGAAAATCACACCAGTCATGTGGGTATACCTGCCCAGGATCCCAAAAGGAGAATAGAGAAGGGATTACAGAGTGGCCAACCCACTTAGGGATTGGGGAGCTTCTTATCTTCCTTCTTACTGTCTCTCTCTCTCTCTCTCTCTCCAGTGAGTGCACGTGCACTATGATAAAAAAACAAACAAAAAACAAAAAAACAAACAACAAATAAAAAAGCTGCCCCTAGAAAGAAATGTTCAAATGTATTCATACTAAAGCATCAGTTACTGAGATAGAATATTCTACTCCCTGTTCCCAGAATATCTTCACTTTAGGAGAAAATAATAAATATTAAGTCAAAGGTAAATATTCAAATAAAAAAATTTATTCTTGAAATGAGAGCAAAGAGAGAGGAAGCTTTTGGGAAGCAGAGGCATTTCCAGTTTGCAGTTGCATGCGTAATGACTGGCTCTTTGCTATGAACCCTTAATGCAGCCCCCTTGTCTCTCCTGCAGAGAGACTGCATATTGCATGAAGCAGTAACCTCAATCCCATTTCGGCTACTTGCCAACTGAGTCAAGCTTCTGAATCCTCTGTGCCTCATCTGTAAAGATGGACATAATATCAACACCTTCACCAGAAGGCTGCTGAAGGAATTTCAATTAAACGACAGTGTATGAAACCGTCTCGGATAGTACCCATCACAGATGAGGCCCTATGGAAAATGTGACTCTTCCTTTTGTTCAATTTAAATCTAGCTGAAGTTTCTTTAGTAGATCAAATTCATTCTAAGAGCGCCCTTGCTGGTTCATATTCTTTAAGGTGTAAAATAGACACATCTTGGTATTTATAGTTACAGGGGACCACTCAGTGTATGATTTGTTACTTTCCGTGAAGAAGGTTTTTGTGTGAAATGTGAGTCTTTGATGCTCGCCCCCACATCTTTCAAGGAAATAGTTCATAGCCGTCTGATTTAATGTTCATGAAACTCGAAGTTAGTTTTATTAACTATATCAAGCTTCATGTAACCTTCAACTTCCCATTTCATCAGGCACAAACTTTCATTCACGTTCATCATTGTAATTAAGGTAGCACTAAAAACTGTCGCAAAATAATTCAGAGGATGTTATATCTGAAGAGAAAATGTGCTATTTCCAAGTTTTTGCCCAGATGCTACATTGCTTCTATCAAAAATTATTTAAAATCATGTTGAGAAGCTGATTTTTTTTTAAAATCAGGAAAAATACCAGGTGGCAAATACACATTTTATATGAAATAGAACTGACCTTTGCCATTGCTGAACACAAGAAGAAAAGGATAAAAGGATGGGGAGTAGCAGCAGACAGATTTCACACAAGAAAAAAATTATTCTTTCTGTGATAGTTCAAAAAAATACCACCTTCTGGATACTATTGAAGTTAATGTTATGAAATAGAGATACAGGACAATTTGGAAAAGCAGAATGGTGTTTTTATAGAAAACAACATAGAATAAAAATCATTTTCTAAATAGGGAATAAGGGGGGAAAAGGATAATGTGCAGCATGGTGAAGAAAAATATACAGAAAATATGAAAATATATATCAGAAAAATTTGAACAAATAGATTTAGAAAATTGTTAAGGTCATATTTATAAATAGAGATAAATAGAAAATTGTTCTTTGTTTCTTGTAGGTGTTAAAAAGGCTCTATATGGGTTTCTGCACATGCATATGTGTTGTTGCGCATATCACAATTTTAGGGTTTGGTTTTGTTACTGTTTTACTGGGATCAACTGTAGGCAAACAAGGATACTGGGTGTGAACTGGGTACTATGATATAGTCATGGGACTAGGGCACTGAAACAGTAATGTTAAGATGAAAGGATATGCCTGAGCCGAACTCTCTAGTATTGATTTCTTGCAATTCCAGCTGTGTGCTTTGGAACTTTGTGTACTTGCCCTGTTTTTCAGTTTTTTCTTTAATAAAATGAGGTGAAATTTTATGACTCATAGGGTTATTGAAAAGGCTTAAAGTTAAATAGATAGTGCAGATAAAATAGAGCCTTGCTCTTAATACATAAACACTAAGTGCTAACTATTGTTGATAGCTATTAAGATTAGATGATAGACTAAAGGATATAGAAACACAGTACATAGATGTAAATACCAGGTATAATGTGTGTGAAAGAAGAGGGTCTGAAGAATTACATTTAGAAGAAAAATAGGGAGGCAAAGCATTAATGACACAAAGAAATGTGGTATTATCAGTTGAAGATAATTTATAGTTTTATCAACTGTACCTAGGAGAAATGTTCACCTGTTGACATATCCATTTTGTAAGCCAAATAATGTGATTGAATGTATAAAAGAAAATGAAATAAAAAAAGGAAAAAAAATAATAATAACAAAAAAAGATTAGATGATAACTGGAACTTTCTTTGAGGAAATGATTTCTAATAAACGCAGAACAAACAATCCCTTTCCTTTTCTACTTCTTAATCTCCAGTATCCTATGTTTGATAAAAAATGTGAAACCCTCATATGGCAAATATATAATCTCATAATTTTGTTCTAGTGTACTAAGCAGTGAAGATAAAACCTAAACATGCATTAAAATATCGATGTCTTAATATTTATGAATTTTTCATGGCAAGAAAATAGAAGTCAGTGTTGACGAAAGGGATCATCAGAGCTAAAAGAATGACATTCATGGTTATGGACCATGTGCCCATAGGTGGAAGGAACAGCTAGCTAGACTATACCTACTACTTCATCATAAAAAAAAATAAAATTGTCATCCAACTTAGCTTAAATAGTTTAGAGCCACAGAAGACAGAAATAATTTAAATTGTTCCAATGAATATACAAGGGTAATTTGGTGTATGACTGTCAAATAACTTTGCATTTGAATAGGATAGTGCTATTATATTTTATTTGTGATCTACAGGCGAAAACTAGTCCCAGAGTTTGATGGGTTTTTGGAGCTAACAGAGTAACCCACATAATTCACTTGTGACAAAGCTGGGCAATTCATTTTCAACTTAAATAAAAATACACTATTTTTTATAACAAATATATTTTACAGACTGAATTTAAAATACCATGTTTACATACCTTGTGAAGGTTGAGAGTTCTCTTCCTGGAAGATAAAATAGGGTCTATGCAGAATCCCAGGAAAAATGTAGATGCAAAAGTTCCTCAACAAAATAGCAGCAAATCAAAGCTAATAATGTATATAAAAAAATTATGTATCATGGTCAAGTGGGATTTAGTCTAGATATGGAGGACTTTTTTTTAATTAATTTTTTTAGAGAGATTTTTGCTATAGAGCACATGTGCTTGTAAGAGAGACAGAAAGCAAGAAATCACACCCCTGGGGGATGGCCATGCCGCAATCCCTTCTCTATTCTTCTCTCGGGACCTTGGGCACGCACACACACATGCACCTAGTGTGAGTTTAAGCTGCTGGATCTGGGACTCTGACCATGATCAACTGTGTTGGAGTCCAGCAATGTAACTATTACACCATCTGCTGGTCCCAGCTATTTTAATATCAGTTAATATAATCCACCATATTGATAGGCTAAGAAGAAAAATTATATGATCATATCAATAGATACAGAAAAACAATCTGATGAAACTTAATACTCATTCATGGTAAATATTCTGACCAAATAGGACAGAAATGGAACTTCCATTCTTGACAAAGAACATCTACCACAAAAACCTGAAACACCAGATACTTCTGGATGATTGGGTCCACGGTAAAAAAAAGTGAAATTTAGGGTGATTGCATTGTTGAACATCTTTTGCCATAAATATGTTCCAAGTTTAAAGATGGTCTCTGAGTTTGTTCAGGCTGTTATAACAAAAATATTGTAATCTATACAGTTTATAAACAATATAAATTTATTTCTCACAGTTCTGGAAGCTGGGAAGTCCAAGATCAAGGAACTGGAAGATTTCTTGTTGGTGAAGGCCCCTTACCTCCATACAGCTGAGTCCTTGCAAAGGGTAGAAAGAGTGAAGGAGCTCCCTTAAGCCTGTTTTGTTTCGTTTGTTTGTTTTTATTTTGTTTTGTTTGCACATCTATGTTTATTGCCCACAAGCCTATTTATTTGGCAAAGGTACTAATTGCATTTATGTCAGCCTCATCTTCATGATCTGAAGACACATGAATTTTAGGGGACCACAAAGATTCAGAACATAGCAGATGGTGTTGTGTGAAATATCATGGCATTATATATTACATTCAGTCATTTCAAGTATTGTGTCCCAACAGTAGCATAGAAAGTTTGGAAAGGGAAGGCCCATCCACACCTAGAGAAGCATCTATTCTCACATGAATGCAACCAATGTTGGAGCATTGTAAGGCAAGTAGAAAGACAGGGGGACATACCTGACCTTAGTCTTCATTCAGCTGTCCATCCCTTCTTCTGCTCCACATTAGATAAGCCCACACGGAAGTCAGAAGCTGGAGACACTAATCTGCAAAGAGCAATGCAAAGAGGAGTAAATTTGTTCAGGACAGGTGGAAAACTTAAGAAGAAACAAACATATTCACATTCAGTCTTCTGTTTGCATAAATAATGTGTGCTGCGTTCTCCATCCTTTGACCCAGTCTCTAGTTCTGTACTGGGAACAGTAAAAACTTCATAGAGGAAAATGGGCGGCACTGGGCTGCATAGGTGTAAGTTGCATGCAGAGAAGAGAAACACTTCTTGACAAATTGTTCTAGTAAACTGTCTACAAACATGTGGCCAACAGGAGCTGGCAGTAGTTAGTAAGTATAAATAGATCCTTCATGTAAAAAAGCAGCTCTTACAGACCCAATGTGGTATTGACGCTGGTTGCTGCTCTCAGAATAACCAAGTGCTAGAAGGCAAGTGATTATTGTGAATGAAAATGTATTCTATTCACAATCACATGAAATGAGGTGGGCCTAAAGCCAAAGAATATTGTCTGATTGGACTCTTATTTTATTGCCCTAAATTTAGCTAGCTAAATTTTGTTAAGTGTCATCTTTTTCAATTTTTGAAATGGAGGATTTGGCATTTATCATAAAATCTTATTTCCATTTGCCGAGATGTCATAAGGTTCTATAATTACCCTCACAGAAAGCAGTCTTTTTGAAACAATATGCTTAGCATATAGTAAAGTTCCAAAATATATTATTATCAACAGGTTTTCCTTGCTGGATCCAGACCTTGGAGTCTTGATGAGAGGAAATGATAAAAACTGTTATTTCCATGTTACCAGTTCTTTTCTATAATTAGAGACTTCAGCTCACCTTTGGGGCAGAATATTTTTGCGTAAAGGAAATTTCAAGAATTAGCCCTTTAGTTACACAAATATAAAACATATACATACATATTCGGAGGCAGATGTCATTTTTGCCACAACCTTAATATTACTGATAAACATTTATCTTGGTAACATAGTGTTTATGTGTCTTTGAGCCTGCACTGGGAGTTAAAAATGTTTTGGGGGTTGGGACCAGCAGATGGTGTAATGGTTATGTCACTGGACTCACTCATAGTTAACTGCAGTTTGAGGCCTGGATCTAGTGGCTTAAAACTCATGCCAGGCAAGTGTGTGTGTATGCCCAAAACCCCGAGAGGAGAATGGAGGAGGAGGAATTGTGGCATAGACATCCCCTCTGGAGGGTGATTTCTTGCTTTCTGCCTCTTTGGTGAGCTCACGTGCCCTATAGCAAAAATCTCTCCAAACATTCAATTACTTTGGGGGTTTATTAGTCAAGCTTATATTTCCCCTAACATGTTTTCTCACAAGTTTCTAATGGTACTAAAAAAGAAAAAAAAATAAGAAAAAAATGACAAAAACAAAACTTTATGTTTTGAAATAATTTTAGACTTGGAGAAAAGTGGCAGAATGGTGGAGTACCTTCATAATATGAACTGAACTACAGACTTAATTAGGATTAACCAATTTTCTTCACCAATATCCTTTTTCTTTTCCTGTATCCAACCCAGGATTCCCACATTGCATTCAGTTATGATGCCTGCTTAGTGACAGTTTCTCATCTTCTCTCAACATGTCTGAAAAATGTGAGTCAGTTTTTTAACAGAATGTACCATCGTTTGATTTTGTCTTATGTGTTCTAATGATCAGATGGAGGATAAGCATTTGTACCAAGAACATCACAGAAGCGAGGTGACTTTCTTAGTGCTTCATCACATCACAGGACATATGAGGTTGATATGTCTTATCAATAGTAATGTCAGCTTTGATCATGAGATCAAGGTTGTGTCTGCCAGGCTTTCTGCTTCTCAGGTTGTCACTATGCAAATATTCTTTCTTCTAAAACTTTCGCCCAGTTGGTGGCTCTTGCCTGTACTAATTATTACTCTGGTGCTATGATAGTGATTTCATATTCTCTTACTCCTTTTACATTTATTAATTAGCCTGCTATTGGACCGTAGTAGAAACTGAATGCCTAACTGTGGCTCACCAAGGTTCCATAACCTTCAGCTGCCCATTGTGATCTAATCTGATCACCACGCCATGAAACTAGGCATGCGCGGCCGCACTCCATCCTTAAATAGAAGTGCTACACTTGTGATCAGGCCCAAGCAGGTCCTAAATGTACAAATAAGTTACGTGTAAAAATGGCCTAAATGCCCATGGTACCCACTCCTACAATATGGCATTCTCTCTAATCCTGCCCCATGGCCTCATGGGAAGTTTCCTGTGATTAGTTGACAGAAGAGATGACTCAGGCTTGGTTTGCAGACAGTTCTGTATAATAGGCAGGTATCACCTGAGAAGTGAATAGCTGTAATACTACAGCCTCTTTTGGGGACATCTCTGAAGGACAATGGTAAAGGGTATCTGTTTTTTTTTTTTTTTTTTTTTTTTTTTTTGGGGGGGGGTTGGGGGGGAGAAATGGCCAGAGGTGATCAATTACTGATTAAAGGGCTATAGCTATTGCTTTGGTTCAATTCTCAGGAACTTGGAAGGAACCAAATTGGAAAATTAGTGACAAGAAACTCTGGGGAAGAGATCTGTGAGTATACCTCTGTGAATGGGCAAAAACCATAAAGATATTTGTGTCCTATGCTCACCAAAGGTGCCCTTGGCAGAGGCAGATTTTTGTAATCATATTAATAGCATAGAGCCAGTCCTTGTAGTGCTGTGGGTAGGAGATGTTCAGAGGAAGTCTATTTCCCCACATGGCTCACTAGGGTTTGAGTCCAAGCCCAGTGGCAACATACCAAATACATGCACATACCCATGATCCTGACAGGATGAAGAATTGGAGGAAAACTTATTGCAGCATGACCAGGCCCCATTAGAAGCTTCTCTCTCTCTCATGCAGATGAATGCATTGTCTGACATTAAAAAAAAAAATAGATACTATGACCTAGTCTGTGTGGATACCAGTCAGCCTCTTTCCACAGTAACTCTGCTATTGCCCAATGGGCTCATGAATGGAATTGCTATGGCGGCAGGGGTGGAGGTTATACATGGGCTTAGCAATGTGTGCACCCATGCAACAGAACCAACCTGGCTACGGCTCTGCCGAGTGTTCAGCAGAGACCAACACCTCGTCGGTGATATGACACCATTTTCCTGGGTATCAGCCTGGTGGCAGGTTGACTTCACTAGACTTTTAGAAGGGGGACTATTTTGTCCTTACTGAAATGAACACTTACCTTCCATGAATGCACTATTTCTGTTCATATCACCATTCAAATATTTACAGAACACCTTATCCAGCATCATGGCATTCCACACAGCATTGCTTCAGATAAAGCAAAATGAATGTGGCAACAGGCTCATGTTCATGGAATTCTCTGGTCATACTGTGTTCCCCACAATCCTGAAGCAGCTGGCTTTAAAGAACTGTAAAATGACTTTTCAAAGACTCAGTTACAGTGCCAGTGAGGTGTCAATACCTTGCAGGGCTGGGGCAAGGTTCTGCAGAAGACTATATATTTCAAATCATTATCTCATATATGCTCCAAATCAGTGTCTACTCTTATCAGCTTTCTCCAATGGCCAGGATTCACAAGTCCAGGAATGAAGGGGTGGATATGTGATTGGCACCACTCACTAATGTCCACAGTGACACACTAGCAAAATTTTTGCTTCCTTTCCCAACAACTTCGTGCTTCTTCCAGTTAGAGGTGTTAATTCCAGAAGCAGGATTGTTTTCACCAGGAGATACAATGAGAATTCCATTGAACTGGAAGTTAATACTACCACCTATGTTGGACTCTCCATGCCTCTGAATCAACAGCCAATTAAGGGGGTTACTTGCTGGTTGGGATAATTGATTCTGACTAACAAGCGGATATTGGACTATATTACACAATGTAGGTAATGACAAGTATGTTTGGAATACAGGAAATCCCTTAGGATGCCTCTTGGTATTACCATGTCTTATGACCAAGATCAATGGAATACTACCAAAAAAAAAAATTAAGTAGTATTTATAATGTCCCAGACTCTTTACGAGTAAGAGTTTGGGTCACCTCACCAGATCAAAAACCACAATGAGCTGAGTTCTTGCTAAAAGATATAGAAATTCAGCAAGGTTAGTAGAAAGTAGCTATAGATACCAGCTACGGACCACATGAGCAGTTACAAAACAAGTACTTTAATTGTTGTGAATTTTTCTCCTTATTATGTGCATGGTTTTTTGCAATACATATTTTCCATGAATTTTATACAAGGTCTTCAGAGAGCTCATAAAAATGCATATTTCAAGGAAAACACTATGATTTCAAAATCTTTTGTACATATGCATATACATACATATATATACATAAATGGCTCCTTTTTTTTTCCGTTTCACTGGGATACCCTGAAGTGATCTTATGTTTTTAACTTATGCTAAGTTGAAGTTCTTCTAACTCCTTCCATAGTGTGTATATGGTACATGCACACTAAATCTGATGATGGTTTATGTTCAGTGCCTACAGTCAGAAATGAAAAACTTGGGTTGTAAGAGACTTCTATGATTTCTGTTTCCCAACTGAGCTCACAGGAACCAGGAGCCCTAGAGAACGAGAGGCCATAAAAACAAACACATTTAAAAAACAACAACAAAAAAAAAACAAAAAACAGAAAAGAACAACAAAAAATCAGCTTAAGGGACTCTTTCAATTAAGAATGCTTCGGTATAACTTGCGCTGCTTCAGATTCTACTACACAGCAATGCACTGGGAGTTAAGGAGAAGCCCGAACTCTATGACTCTTTGTGTCAGTAGAGGTGGCCCCAAATGTCGTTGTGGTGTTGTAGCAAGGAGCGAGCACCTTTCTAATGGAGCTAGCAGGCAGCCAGCACAACCACATTTGGTTTTAACTTGAAGTGAACCATGGGGCGTGCTCTACTCCATCAGCACATGGGAGAATCATGAGGCTCCCAGAAACAAGTGAGGAGACTAGAAGTAGTCAGTGAGGTCCTGGGGTGAGGCAGGGATCAGCTCAGTGTCATCATAATACAACTTTCCTCTCATACTCACGGGATAATGAGGCTGATGAAACCTGGGTATACTGGAGTAACCTGGGTTATTCTCCCTGACAGAGACATTGCCTTCTCGTTAGGGATTTTGACTAAGATTATATTATGATTAATTCTAGGTGTCAGCTTGACTGGGCTAAGAGATGCCCAGAGAGTTGGCAGAACATTATTCCTAGGTATGCCTGTGAGGGTGTTTCTGGAAAGAATTAACATTTGAATCAATACACTTTGGAAAGAAGATACTATGTAAAGAAGATCTGCCCTCACCAATGTGGGTGATGAATATCATCCTATCTGTTGAGGGTCCAAATAGAACAGAAAGATGGAAGAAAGGTAAATTTTCTCTCTGAGATGAGGCATCTATCTTCTGCTCTCAGACACCACACACCTGGTTCTTGGGTGTTTGGACTTGATCTGGACTCGTATCACTACCCCTTTGCTATTCCTTGCTTGAACTGAATTACATGTACTAGTTTTCCTGGTTTTCCAGCTTACAGATGGTTTCTTGGCCTCTATAATTGCATGAGCCAATTCCCATAATTTCTCTGTCTGTTTTACTACACACACACACACACACACACACACTCAATTGGTTATGGTTCTCTCTAAACCCCTGCCTAACACAAAATGTATGTGTGTGTGTGTGTGTGTGTGTGTGTGTGTGTATGTGTGTGTTTAAACAAATTTTAAGAGCCAAATTCAGAAATTAATTGACAGAAGAGCACTTTGGAAGTTTCTACATTCCATAAAAAATGCATTTAAAATATTAATTCCTAATTTATGTGCCTCTTTCAAATAAGGCATATCTCAATGTCCTTCCATTTTCCACAGTAGATCTGTTTTCATTTCTCAGATCCTTACACTGCCAAAGCTTTTAGCACTTTCTATATCATCATCTTTCCAGGATCTTATAGTAAAGCTTTTGTGTAGGTCATTGATGTCACACTATTTTCATAAGCCAAGACAAAACATGGTCAAATGTCTTCAAGGCAGAATGAGTCAGAAAGTAAAGCTCCCATTAGTCACGTCTGGTGTAATTACAGGGAGCAGGAAAATGACTGGCAACATAAATATCAGAGGCATGAATGTTTTGTTTTTACTTTTCTAATCTGAACCCATCCCAGAGAGAGAGCTACAACAAAAACCCCAGAACCAAATATTCACGCCTTAGGAAGGAAAGTCCTCCTCCCTGCTGTTCTCTAATAATGCATGTCAGCAGCCAGTGATTGCAGTGTAGCCCCAGCCTGTTCTCAGATGGCTGCTTTCACAAGCTGATGCTCTGGGTTGACAAGAAGCAGATGTTGATCTCTTCTTACTCCCCTCCTGTTCCCTTCCCCTACCAATGCCCAAAGAAATGAAGTACAATTTTTCAACTTACTGAAGGCTCTGAGTCTAAATGGAGTAGAGAATGGGGATTAGTTACTCTGCTTTTAAAAACATGGCTAGGGACCAGTAGATGATGTAATGGTTACATCACTGGACTCCCATGTGGTTGATGGCGGTTCAAGTCCTGGACCCGGAAATTTAAAATTCATGCTGGGCATGTGCACGTGTGTGCCCAAGATCCTGAAAGGAGAATAGAGAAGGGATTGCTGTATGGCCATGCCCCCTGTGGGGGTAATTTTTCACTTTCTGTTTCTCTGGGTGTGCACATACCCTACAGTAAAGATCTCTCTAAAAAAAGAACTGGTTAAGGGGCCATATGGTGGCGCAGTGGTAAAACATGAAGCTCTGCCAGATAGACCTTCGTGAGTAAGATCTGGGTTCCCATTCAAAGACTGCTAAGTATAGTGGGCACAGTCTTGTCCATGGTGTGGGGCTGCTGAGGCTGTAGGAAGGATCACAGAGTCAGGGCCATTTTGGAGGTGCTGCCTCTCTGTCTTTTTCTCTTTGTCTTACTCATGGAAGAAAAGAAAAAAGTTCATCTGGAAAACATTGGTTCACCTTGAGCACATTTCAAAATCTCCGTACAAGTTCTCCTAGGTGCCTATGATGCTGAGGGAAATCATTTCAAGCAGACAGGATGAGCCAGGTAGTGATGACAGTTTCTGTTCTCTGACTTCCTTTTGTTCTTCCTTTTGTTCCTTCCTTCTGTTCTCTAACACTGGCAAAGGTAAAATTTGTTATCTGAAAGATTTACATTGAAAGTACGGGTTATGAGTTTCCTGAAGTAATAGAGAAATAAATAGACAACATTTAATAGCAAAATATGATTAGTATTAATGAGTGGTAGTTTTCAGTTCTTTAATTTTCTAAATTTGCCACAGGTATGTGTGATTGGCAGAGAGATAGAAAGAGAAAAGGGGAAAGTGACAAAACCTAAAAGAGCACAGGCTGACACAAAATGGAACTTCATTCCCTTCTCATATATAGAAGCAGTCCAACATAATTATGGGGGGGGGGGTGTCATGATTATTAAGATCTCAGGCTTCTTCCTCTCCAGAGTCAAGTACAATTACTCGTTCTGTTCCAGGCATTGCGTCTGCAGTCTGAGCAGCACCACGGACTACTCCCCACCCCACGGGGAACAGTCACACCACAATCCTTTCTCCTCCATTTCTCCCTCCTATTGGAATTTGGGCACATGCTCACATTACTCCTAGAGTATTTTCAGCCTCCAACCACACTCTCAGCCACGTGGGATCCAGCAGCCTTAACCACCACATCACCGGATGGCCCCATTTCTTGAATGTTAATGCCATGGAAATGTTTAGTTAGGCCTTCACAACCCTCCGCATCTAAAACTCACCCTATCTTGGGTCCTTATTTTTCTATCACATTGCCCTTTCTCCAGCTATTCCCCGCACTGCCAGTGTTATGGCCTCTCTGGACTGTTCATCTCTCCCTTCACTACTCAGTATTTCCTGGATCTTTACTCTGTCCCCTCCGTGCCCTTCGTTTTTTAATCTTATTTTTTTAAAGCCTTTAATATCTCGAGTCATCTTTAATAATGATGAAATATTTTCCAAGTCACTCAAAATTACCCTCTCTTTTCTATATACACCATTACATTTCGTTTATGCTTTTAGTTTATTATTTGTCATTCTTTGTATATTTTTACTAGAGGTTTTTATTTAGGTAGAAAGCACTTCCCCATATCCATTCTCACCTTCTTCCTCAGTATTAGAACTTCTAATTTTTTAGGGGTCCATTTCCCAATCATTGCTGTAGTTAGGAACAGTTTTGTAGCCAAGGTCTGTCCAGGAGAAATAAATGAAAATGCAGTATTAAAGAGCTGAAAAATGTGCATCGTTTCCTTAAAAAGGAAGGATGTGTGCCCTTCTATTCCGTGGTGCTGCTCAGACTACAGACACAATGCCTTGACTCTGAAGGGAAAGTACTTGACTCTGAAGGGAAAGAAGCCTGAGATCTTAATAACCATGACACCCCCCATAGTTATGTTGGGCTGCTTGTATATATGAGAAGGGAATAAAGTTCAATTTGGTGTCAGCCTGTGCTCTTTTAGGTTTTGTCACTTGCATTAAAACTTAATCCTAACAATGAAACTTTGTAAAAGTTTATCTCTCCCACTAGCTTATGAGATCCAGATGGTAGATTTTATGTTTTCTTTTGCATCTGTCCCAACTGCTTCTCAAAAACTAGCACAGTGCATGACACATACAGACGGCCAAGAAATGTTTTAAAAGAATATCTTTATAGAATTTAATCAGTGTAAAAAATGTGCTTCCTGATATTTTCTCACTAAAAGGCAAGAAAATGCAAAAAATAATGGACAATCAAAAGCCCCATGAGAGCAACAATGACTCAGAGCAGAATTCACCATGAAACGTGTACGGCAGAAGCAGAATCATAGTCTGTACATATTGCACTGGGCATTATTGGAAAGAGGACAGTCATAAGCATGGTTCATCTCTCTGTGTAAGAAGCACTTAAAGCCCTTTCGAAAGAAATTTAATGAGTTTACTTAGGTACATGTGTTTATTTATCCTATTAATATAAATGTTTGGGACATTTGTTATTGTCAGGTGCTGTAACAGGTGGTAGAGCTAGAATAGTAAACAAACAGGTGTGGTTTCACCCTCATGTAGATTGTAGTCTAGGAAGTAAGGTTTTTATCAAATTAAAATTTTAAAATCTTTATTAATAAATATTAGTACTATAGCGAGTGTAATATAATTAAAGCATGCACATTTTCAGAGCACTGGAGTTAGAATTGGAAGGCTTTGAAAGAAAACTTGAAAATAAAAACTGACAGAGCTTGGTAATTGATTGGATAGAGGGAGAAAGACTTGAACAATATCAAGGAAGACTTCTAGTTGCCAGGATGGATAACTGGAAGAATTGTGGTCTCATTCACCAGAAAATTAAATACTGAAAGAAGATAAGTTTGGGGCATGTATCATGAGTTTGATTTTGAACAGTTATTTTGAGGTAACACTAAAACATTGAATCTGAAATATCAGGATGAGAGTCTTCCATAAAAACAGGGAGATAATATAATTGGTTTAGGGTTTTGAGATGTGCAATTTTAATCATCTGTGTATGATGGTAATGGACACTGTGGGGAAAAATGAAACAAGGAGTTTAGAATCTGGCATTGGAGGACATCATTAAAAGCCTGGTCAAAGGATAACTTTTCTGTGAAGGAGGTATAAAGGGAAAGAAAGAACCAGAGGAATAAGAGAAAGTGATGTGCCAGAAATTAAAGAGAGTAAAAGACAAAAAAAAAAAAAAAAAAAAAAGTCAGAAATATCTGATAACATTCAGATACCAAACAAGATGAAAAAACTAAATCTATTAGAATTTATAGCATATATGAAGGATCTTTACTGAGTGAAGTAAGCCAAGATATGAACAAAAGATATCGTATGTATCCACTTAGTATATACCAACTATCCACAGATAGAAATCAAAATATTGGAGAACATAAAATCAGTGAAATAGTTAACGATGATAAGACAGTGTGGAATGGGGCAGGAGAAGAGAAGTATATAGAGAAAGATAGCAAGAAAACAAATAGGTATGACATTAGCAGGAAGGACACAGATATGGTTTTATTTACCTGCTGATGATGACGTGTATAGTATTCTCAACTGGAATGGCGTGAGAAGTATTTCATGTTGGGTAAAATCTTTTTACAAGGAAAATGATAAATAGTGATTGACTGTTTAAAAATATAGGAATAATAATAATAATTGGGAAAAAAATGGAAAGCTGTTGGATGATGTGATAGGGATTTTAATGTTTCTGTATTGACTGATATGCATGGTATTCCTTCTGGAAAAAGAAACGTAATACACTGTAAAGTTATATGTGATTCAATGTAATATAAACAAGATTATGATGATAATAAATAAATAGCAATTAAAAATAAAAAAGAATTCATAAATAAATAAATAAATAGCAATAAAAATGAAAAAAAAATGTATAGCATAGAAGTCATTTGCATCTTTTGGGACCAGCAGTTAGTGTAATGGCTATGTCGCTGGACTCCCATGTAGTTGACTGCGGTTTGCGTCCCTGACCCGGTGGCTTAAACTCACGCTGGACGCGTGTGCGTGTGTGACCAAGATCCCAAGAGGAGAATGGAAGAGAAGGGATTGCGGCATAGCCATCCCTCCTAGGGGGTGATTTCTCGCTTTCTGTCTCTCTGTCTCTCTCTGTCTGTCTGGTGAGCGCACGCGCCCTATAGCAAAAACCTCTCCAAAAAAAAAAAAAAAAAAAAGAAGTCATTTGCATCTTTAGCAATAGCTATTTTGGTGACAATAACAGAGTGAAAGCTGGGTTAGAGTAAATCATTACTTGGAGTCAGCCCTGTAGACCAGACATGGAGTCCTGTGCATGAGAACCTGGACAATATGGCCAACTGCAGTCGAAATTCCAGCCACTTTGACTTGAAAAACATGCTGGGCACATGTGTATGCCCAAAATCCTGACTGGAAGGAGAAATAGAAGAAAACATATTGTGACATAAGCATGAGCTACTGGGGAGTGCTCGCTCTCTGGGGTACACTCATCCCCTCTGGCAATTAAAGAAAAAAAATTAACAGGATGTCAGAAAAAGGGAAATAGAAATTATAAAGTCATAGGAAGTATTGTGGAGGTTAAGAAATCATTTTTTTCTTTTCTTTTTCCTCTATTGAAGACAGGAGGGGCTTAAGCATGAAGAGAAGAAAGATTACATATACAATATGAAATGGAATAGGGTCTTTGTTTGCTTTTGCATTGCTAACAGAAATATCTGAACTAGGTAATTTATGGGTAATATAAAAGAAATAAAGGTTGATTTTCAAAAACCTGTGATTGCAGTGGCTGCATTACCCAATGGCAGAAAGCAGAACTTTTAGCAGAGCAGATCATGGTCTGTTATCTATTAATTTTTCTCGTTTGCTCTGGTCTTGTTCCCTTTGCTTATAAAGCCACCAGAATTCAATCATAATATCATACTCAAAGGCCTCACCCACATAAAAGAATTAAGCTGTCACTTAACACCTTTCCAGTACAATCAAGTCCCAATACATGAATCGATGGGAGTAATCTAAGCTATAGCAGATAGATTACACATTTTTCCCCAACATAACAAGAGTGGATGGTATTAAAAGCACTGGAAAGTAGATTAGTTTGGAGATGAAAAGAAAGAATTTTCCAAAGGAACAAATGATGATTGGATATGTGCAGATATATATGTTATGAATTGTATCCAGCTACTAATGTCAAATTCTGCAGCTAATTATGACTTAAATCAAGCAAATATTTATTTACTTTTTGTGTAAAATATGTCTGCAGATAGGCTCATTATCCTTGGCTCATTGCTGCAATTCACAAGTCACTTCAAGGGCCTAGATAACTGCTGAACATTTAGTCATCATGTTCGTCTTCCAGGAAGAAAGAAAGAAAAGGAAAATGAAGGGCAAAAACTATACTTCTCAAAGATCAGCCAGCACTCACTCTAAATGAAAACCTAAAGGTAGTCTTATCCAATGGCACTCATTCTAAAAATCTAAAGATAATCTTATGCAATGGTTATTACCTACATCTCATTGGGCAAGCCAACCTCCAAGAGAGTATGAGGATTTGATGCTGTGAATATAAACAGGATTTATTATAAAGGATTGAGGAAATACAGAATGGATACCACTGGGTCATCAGAAAAGTCATGATGCATTTTTGCATAGAGAAATAGAAAAATATGTCATGACATTCCCAATGACCTAATAGTTTTTCTCACTATAGGCACAGATAAATTTATAGATGATTTTGTTGAGACAAGTTTAAGGATATCATCTGTGGTAGAAACCTTATGAAAGAGAGAGATAATAGATGATGGTGAAACAGGTCAGTTTGATATTTAGCAGGACTGAAGCCATTTTGAAATTAAGAAAGGCCTCTGCTAAGAACAATCTGACCAAGTGCTGAGTCATGGGGAGGTCTGTCTGAGGACTGGTCCGATGACACACCACGAGTGGGTATGAACTTTGATTGATGGTAGTAAGGAATGATTTGCATATGCTGTATCTTCCATTGGTTATTGGAAATAAAAACTCTGTAGATAATAATTAACATGGTTTATGGCTAAATATGAAATTGAGTGCCGTACGTGAAGAAACACAAACATGTTTCTTGGGGTATTGAGATACGGTGGTTCCTTTTATAGTTGTAAGAACAGGAAAATTGTCAATCAGTATAAAGAGTCCTTTACATTGACCTGGACCAAAGGGTGGGGTAACTGGAAGCAGAGGTTTGTAGGTTATAAGTGAGTTTGAAATTCTTAGGTTGGTGATTAGAATAGGTCTGTGTCTCAGAAAGAGATCACCAAAAGAATGTTCATGATTTACTTTAACAGAGATAAGGACACTTACTCTACATTAATGTTTGTAGGCATGACTCACTTGAGGTCCTCTGAAAAAGATTTTGGAGACAAGAAGAAGTAGCTTCAATTCTGTCCTCATATCTATAAATACCGAGTACATACTGAACTATTTGAGATGGTGTGGTGGTGCTTACGGTCTGTCTCTCTGTAACCTCACTACATAATTAAACTCCCTTCTTCAACTTCTTTTTCTTGTTTCATTGACCCGAGTAGAAACAAATGAACTTAGTTTGCTGGTAACAGGTGTACTTCAAAAAGTTCTTAGAAAATGGAATTAAAGTACAAGTTTATTTTGACCCAAAGAAGTTTGAAAATCCATGCAGACTTCTTTTCATTTTATTCATGATCTTTTTAAAGATCATTTATGTAAATGTAAATGAGCTGAATTTAGAAATCAAGTATTTTTGTTTTATTTTGTTTTGTTTTAATTATGAGCAGATTTGAAAACAGTCATTATAGAAAATAGGAGAGTGAAGTACACGGAATGTCCTTCCGTGTAGTTTTGATCCCTTTTGAGGAGCATTCATGAACTTGTTGTGGAGCCAGTCAGCCTTCTACAGATGACCAGCTCTTGGCTTCTCAATGCAGCCACAAATAAATTACACAGATATATTCACCTAGGGGTGGGGTTTTGCCCAGTGGCTCTGGCAAAAAAAAGATGGATCCATGAATAAGGCTATTGGCAAGAATTTATCTAAATCATCACTGAAGGGATATTAGCTGCATGAGATAAAAAGAGAGACTATGAAGAAACGTGGAGGTCAAATGACCTATGGTGTTCAGATAATGGTACGGCCTGAGTAGTTGAGCAAGACAGTATGATCAGATGAACAGAGTAAGTTTGTCTCCTCTTGAACAGACAGGAGATTGTATAAGGAAGTAGAGTACTTGAATTTCTGATTTTTGAGGAAGAGTACTGAAAGATGATGTCAAGAGTCAGGCTGTGATCATGGTAGTTGGAGACTTCTATGGAAAACAGAAAGTATGAGACAGTATGAGAAGATAAAACTGAATCTTCTAAGCATCCAGAAGGTTAAGTAGGTAATCATGTTCTCATTAATGTCACCAATGATAACTGAAGGTGTGGGTGTAGAGAAAGATGTTAAACCGCATCCCTTAAATGAGGGTGACTGCTCAGAAAATTGATAGACCACCACAGAGGGTGAGAAGGGATGAAGTCTTAAAGACCAGAGTGGGAAATAGTATATATGTGTGTGCTTAATTCTAGCCCTAAAATTCTAAGTGTTTTAGAATGGACAATTAGAAACTTCATGCCTACCAAAATTAGTTTTACTTCTAAATAAATGTATGCTTATTCAACTACTATAAATAACAAGGAATAAAATTATTCCTTGAAGGTTATTCTTTTTTTTAAGTTATAGTTATGATTGTAATGAGAAGTACTGATCATAATTCTCCTCAAGGTCAGGAGTTGGAAATGAATGGTAAAACAAATATTTTCTAATTTTCCACTTTTCTTAAACAGTATTATTTAGTCTAAGTTGTTTTATAAACACTACTGCTGTGGTTTTGGTAATGAAAACATCTGTTGCAGACTTTGTGGTTGAAGATAAGACTTTTGGACAAGAAAAACAACAGGGATGTGGGAGATTTAGAGATATTAACTCATTTTTATATTGTTGCATGTATTTTCCTTTTATCATTTTACTATTTAAGATTCCTATTTCTTTTTTGGGGGGAGAGATTTTTGCTATAAGGCACATGTGCTTGCCAGAAAGATGGAGAGAAACAGAGAGATAGAAAGCGAGAAATCACCCTCCAGGGGGGATGGCCACACCGCAATCCCTTCTTCTCCATTCTCCTCTCGGGATCTTGGGCACGCACACACATCACCCAGCGTGAGTTTAAGCCACCGGGTCCGGGACTAGAACTACGGTCGACTACATAGGAGTTCAGTGACATAGCCATTACGCTAACTGCTGGTCCCAATATTCCTATTGTTTGTGTATATGAAGAACAGTTCATATCTTTACTATGCCAATCTTTTTTCTCATGCCTTTTTCCTTCATTTCACTTGGTACTTCAAAAAATTCTTAGAAAATGGAATTAAAGTACAAGCATGTTCTGGCCTAAAGATGTTTTAGAGAAGTCTTAGAGGAAGAATGTTCTAAAGTGCTTGTCTCATCTATGCACTCTTTGACATTCTGCCCCAGTCTGAAGGTTGGGTAGTAGCACTGTGAATCCTCATGTCATATGTGGCCATAGCTTGAGTTAGCAGGAATGAACACCAGACTAATGGAAGGTGCCACTTTGGCTGGCTCTTGAGCTTAGCTAGGAAAATATTAGCACCTTTTCACCTGGGGTGAAAAGCTCCATTTGACCCATAAGCATGAATTCAACATGTTTTCACTCTCAAAGTACCCTGCTGTCTATAAGAAATTATGGAGTTCCCTCTGTATTAGTCTAACTGAACTAAAACACACATGCACAAACAACTAAGTTGTATTACCCTTTCTAGAAATTGAAAACAAGCTCACAAAGGTTTTGCAGGTCACTTGAGGAACTTGAGAAAGTAGATATGTTTAATATGGAAAAATACCACTGGGATTATCTAGGATTAAAACTATGTACAAAGGAGTTGGACTAGAGTGGGAAAAACCCAGTGGAAACACAAAAAAGCACAAGGGTGAAAAACTATAATCCTTGGAGTGAGGTAAGACACAAGACCGGATTTTTCAGTTCTCAATTATTTTCCTCATAAGGACCAACTATATTTTACATGTATATATATGTAGATTTCCACAGATTACCATAATCCTACTTTTTTTTTTAGTATAGGCTACTTAACTTCTTCATTTGTATGAGTTTTAAGAAGAAAAGTGTCTACTCTAACATCGGATATTTTCTCCTGAAAATTTTATGCTTTTAAACAACTTTTAATTCCATATAAAAAAAGATTTTCCTTAATTTTTCCATTTATCTAGCCAGTTTTCTTAGCATCATCTGTTGAATAATTATTTCTCCATTTATTTGTAATGATTCTTTGTAATTAGTGATATTATCATAGTTATTACTATTTCAGAGGCTCATATGTTTCATGTCATTAATCTATTTTTTTCGCTAATTCCAATCATAATTAATAAAAAATTAGAATCTACATTCATATTCAATATTGAAAATATTTTTTTCCAAAAAGTCTTAGTTTCTCTTATTTGTTTAGTTATGTGAAAACATTATTTGCAAATTATGATTATTTATCTCCTATCAATAATTATGCTTTCTTGGGAACCAGCAGTTAGCGTAATGGCTATGTCGCTGGACTCCCACGTAGTCGACCCCGGTTCACGTCCCAGACCTGGTGGCTTAAAACTCACACCAGGCGCGTGTGTGTGCATGCCCAAGATCCCGAGAGGAGAATGGAGGAGAAGGGATTGCGGCGTGACCATCCCCCCTGGGGGCTGATTTCTCGCTTTCTGTCTCTATGTTTCTCTCTGTCTGTCTGGCGAGCGCACGCGCCCTATAGCAAAAACCTATCCAAAAAAAAAAATAAATAAATAAAATAAAGAAAGAAAAAAATAATTATGCTTTCTTGTTAGATTTCAGTGGTCTTATTTCAGTGATTAAAACTTCAAACAATATTGAGTAGTAATGGTGAGATGTGAATGGCCATTGATTGTTATTGCTGATTTCTAGTCTACTGCAACACTTCCTGATATGTATTTGATGGAACAAATACATAGTCCAAAAAGGTGGTCCATGAAAATGAAGTGTGAGGATTTCACAAATTTGGGAAATACTGTTTAGTATATTTCCCCTCCTTGAACTGAGCAGCCTATCTCTTCTATCTCTTCATAACATATAAAATACTTTACTATTAAATGATTGACTACTTGAATTTATGGAATTTAAATATTTTTGTGGGAGAATTAAAAAAAAAAAACAAAAAACTGAGCTAACAGTATTCTCAAACCAAGCTAGGATGAGCTCATCTGGGTAAATCAGGAGCCCTGTCACTTTAAGGTGATACAAGTGATGTTCGCTTAAGTAGACATCCAAATGGGGAATGAGATACATCTTCCTCTTCTTGCAGGAAACCTCGGTCTTTATGGATGATTGTTTCACAAAGCTGTCACACGGTTCGTGACAGAGAGCACATGCAAAAGCCCAGTGCTTTCCCAGAAGCCCGTGTTGGAACCAAGCCTTACTCTTGCCATATAGTCTCAGGAAAATGGAGGGAGCCTGTAAAGATGGTGTCGTGCCATTCTAAAGTCCTTTCAAAAACCTGTCTTTTATTTATTTATTTATTTAGAGGTTTTTGCCTTAGGGCCTGTGTGCTCCCTGGAGAGAGAAACAAGAGACTGAGACAGGAAGCAAGAATCACCCCCTGGGGGATGGCTACCACAATCCTTTCTCCTCTATTCTCCTCTGGGGATTTTGGACACACACACACACACACACACACACACACACACCTGGCATGAGTTTTAAGCTGCTAGATATGAGACTTGAACCACAGTCAACTATGTGGGAGTCCAGTGCCTTAACCACTACACCAAATGCTGGTTCTGAGGCTTGTTTTTTAAAAACGTAGGGATTCAAGCTTACTCTGACTTCAGTATTTATAGATCTTTAAAATGTAAGGTACTTTATTTTTCTTTGCCCTCAACTAAGAGTTCTAAAAGCCGTTTCCCAGAAATAGAAAAATATTTACTAATCATGTTGTAACATGTTTTCAAGCAACACCAAAATGTTTACTGTGAATTTAAAAATATTGTTTTTCTAACGTAAAAACTGTCAGTATCTAACCTACATTTGTTGGAAGAAGAAAGCGTAAGATCCTCCAACAGCTCTAGTAGAACCTGCAGGGTTTTTGTACTTGGGGGGTTTTGCAATTAATCAGCAATTTATAGCGAGGACTGAAACAAATGATCCTTTAAGACAGATTCCAAATCTAAGATTATATGTTTCTAAATTATGAGTGTTAACCACATCACAATGATAATCCTTATTATTTTTGCTACCATTTAATTGATGCTTTTAAAGAGTGACAAGTACTATAATGACTATGTGACATAGCAAAACTATTGGGTTGTCGGAAAAGTCATGACATATTTTTCTATGCAAAAATGAGTGATGACTCGTCAGACAACCCAAGAAAGCAAAGGATGACAAAGCCATAGTAGCATTATTGCTCCCTTAGTGTGGTTCAAAGACAATGAGATAATATAAAAATAGACCATTGTCTCAGTCATTAAAAGGCTAAATGCCATTTGGTTCACTGAAAGTAATGACTATAATCTATTCCACTAATATTCCTCAGGAATATGCTTAGAATTCTCATGATTCACTTATTTGTGTTATTCTACCTTATTTTACAAGGTTTTTAAGGCAGCTTATGAAGATCCATAGATAAAAAGAAGTGAGAAAAGAAATCAAAGAAAAAAAAAAATGAGACAGAGAAAACAAGATGAATTCGGGATAGCATGGTTTTAGTGCCCAAAGGCATACCATCGTGTGCTTTCTGGGGAACAACATGCAGAGAAATATCATTAGGTGTGATTTAGAACATCTATAGTTTATACAAAATAAGTTTCTATGGGATGCAAAATGACATCTGATACTGAAAGCCAATGCTCCAGATGCTCATAAGAAGGACACTTTTTATTGTAAAGAACAAAGTACTGGGTGATATCATTAGTAAAGAATTTCAGAGAACTCTTCAAATTGTGATATTTTAACTAATCTAAGTCCACATTCAAATAATCCTCAATATCTTTGCCATAAGTGCCTGTTTCTGTTTCTTTTTATTTGTTTGTTTTTTAATTTGTTTTTGTTTTGAGAGAGAGAGATTTTTGCTATAGGGCACATGTGCTTGTCTGAGAGAAAGAGACAGAAAGTGAGAAATCACCCCCCAGGGCGGATGGCCACGCCACAATCCCTTCTCCTCCATTCTTTTCTTGGGATTTCAGGCATGCACACATATATGCCTGGCATGAATTTTAAGCCGTCTGCTACAGGACTTGAGCTACAGTTGACTACATGGGAGTCCAACGATGTAATCATTACGCCATCTGCTGGTCCTGTCTGTACCTGCTTTTAATATGCTTGTATTTCTTATATGTAACTGTGGTTTGGTTTCTATTATTGATTTGGGAAAGTTTTAAGTCTTTATTAGTACAAATACTTTTTCTGCTTCATTTTCCCATTCTGATACTCCAACTATGCAAATGTTACACATTTTACACCCCTTAAATTATAGCACACTTTTTCATTTTTTTTTAAAAGATTACTTTTTTCTCTTTGTATTTCAGTTTGAGAAGATACTATTGTCCTATATTCATGCTCACTGTGTTTTCCTCCCCCTTTCATCTGTGTCCAGTCTACTTGAAAACCCAACAAAGGCTTTTTTGATTTATGTTACGGTGGTTTGTTTTTGTTTTTGTTTTGTTTTGTTTTTTTACTTTTTGCATTCATACTTATTCGTTCTTAGAGTCTCCATCTCTTTTCACATCATTGTATATTCTTTCCTGTTGTAATTTTTATCCATTACAGTCCTTAACATATTGATCATAGCTATTTAAAATTCCCTCTTTGATAGTTTGCATATCCATGTCTTACCTGAGTCTGGTTGTGATGTTTGCTTTGTCTTTTTGGAATTGTGTATTTTTTTTTTCCTTGCTGTTTTTTCATGCCTTACAATTTTTTTTTCAAAAGGCAGTTTTTTGTTGAATCACAGAAACTAGTGTATTTGGACTGCTACAACAAAAATAGCATAGACTGGGTGGAATAAATTACAACAGAAATTCATTCCTCATAGTTCCAAAGACTGAGAAGTCTAAGATCTAGGTGCCAGTTGATTTGGTTTCTGTAGGAACCATCCTCCTGGTTTGTAGACAGCACCTCTTATTGTGGAAAGGGAAATCATCTCACTTGTGTCTCTCTAATCAGAGCACTAATACCATGCAGCGCTATGAGGGCTGCACCTTCACAGTCTGATTACATCACCAAGGTCCACCATCATTTACTACATTGGGCTTTAACATGTGAATTCTGATGGACCAGAGTAAACATGCTTTTAGTATGAGAATGCATGTCCATCTGTCCAGGGGATGGGCTGTAGTTAATGTTTGTTGTAGTTGGGGGCGCCAGAGATTTCAAATTCCATTAGCATCATAATTTTGTTTCTTTGTCTTTTCTTTCTTTGTTGGCTTTCTTACGTTCTCTGAGAGAGTATGCATCTCATATTTGTTCAGGTACAATCTTTTATTGTACTAAAATCCTGTAGATGTAGTGGTCACAAGTGGAGAGAGGAGTATTCTATTATGTTATGACTAAATCTTAGTCTTTTAGTGGGCCCTTCTCTGGGCTGTGACCTCCACAGAGATTGCTTCAGTAATATAAAGGTCTCTTCCACTTCACACAGACAAGGATGGGCGAGGGGATTTGCAGAGGGAAGGAAATGCCTTACCCGAGTTGGACTAAGGTTCTGATAAAGTCTTTCCCCATAAAGAGAAGCTGTTGTTATGAAGAGTCCTCTTCTTATTTTGCAGTGATTACCTTTCTTCTTCCTGCCGAAACCACCAGGGGATCTTTCTAAATCTTCATGATAGCTCAATGGAGTTTCTGAACCAAAAGACAGAACAAAACAAAATAATAAGCCCGAATTGAAGGCTCTTTCCTAAGAGCACAACTCCCAGGAGTTTCTCACTATCACACTAATCCACACATAACCTCTAGAAATTTGTTAAAATTACTATTTAAGCATTTCTACCAGTTTCTACCAGAAGCTTCTGCTCAGAGAGGGAGATCTCAGACATTGCTCTTGGTTTTTGCCTGTCCCTTCAGAGGGACAGCAGGTTACCCTTCATTCTCTAATGGATCCAAGGAAAGTCATTGATTTTCAGCTTGTTCAGCTTTTTATTTTAAGTATTGAAGCAATGTATTTTTTAAAAATTTTTAATTAATTTATTATTTAATTAATTTTAATTTGAGCAGAGAGGAACAGAGTGAGAGAAAGCGAAAGAGATGAAAGTGAGAAAACAAGTCTCCAGGTTCAAGACTCAAACCATGGTCAGCCATGTGGGAGTCCAGCGCCCTTAACCACCATGCCACCTGATACTCCAGAGATGACTGCTAATCTCTTCATATGTTGGAGCTATATCTTGAAGTCCCCTGGCCTTGATTTTTTTTTTGTCTAGTTTTATTATATTTTTAATTTTAAGATATTTTGAATTAATAATACAATTTTATATATACAAGATGTACATTGTAATGATTAGATAAATGATTTGATATATGTATACATCGTGCAATGGTTACCCCACCATTAAATACCACCATTACCACTTTGTATGTGTGGGGGCTAAGTACACTTAAATTTGTTCTTTCATCAAATGTCGAGTGAACAATAAAATGTTATTCATTGTTTGTTCAACAAGATTTACTTTTTAAAGTAATTTTGGCTTCACCTCACTGGTCTTAAAGGGACACCTCATCTCTAATGATAGGGTTTAAGTGTGGAAATAAAGACTATTTGTACCTTTCCTTAATGAAGACTGCTAGAACTTTGAAACAAGCATTTTGAAAAGACTTGAAAATAACAAAGGGAAATTATCATAGAAAGAAGATTATCTGATTTAAATGATATTGAGTACTTCATTTAATTGTGGGCCTATTCAATGTTATCTCTTGCCAAGTTTCCATTCTGCTTCTCTGCTGCAAAAGTCATTTGCTCTAGTGTTCTGGAGCCCTGTCAAATAGTTTTATATTCAAAGGCCAAAGATGAGAGAGAGAATAAAGTTAGACAGAAGAGAGAAGAAGAAAGAAAAAAGAGAGAAGAGAAGGGAATAAAGAACAATCCTTTTAAGAATGTTCTAACTCAAGGTTTTCACATGGTGGCTCCCTTCAACGGTCAATTAACCCTCTTTGTTTTATAACCTTATCTCAAGATGTCAACACCTGCCTAGCTCCAAAAAAATTATAGTACATATTAATGAAGAGAAAAATTAAGAAGAAATAGAATTATATGCCTGCTCTATAGCCTATACTGAGAAATATTGTTTAATCAATGAATGGATGACTCTAACCCCTGGGATTTGAAGCAGAGGAAAAGAGGTTGGAGGCTAGATAATAAATTGTCTTTAAATACTTCCTGATTATCATATCACAGGAGGAAATACTGGAGGGGGAAAAAAGTCTAAGAAAAATGGTTGTTCCCATAACTTGCCTCTACCAAAAAAGAAAAATGGAGGAGATACTTTGGAACATTTGAAACTAAGGATTCAATTTAACAAGTATGTGTTAATCTCATAGCAGTTTAACTGGTATATTTGCATCTAACACCCCACCGCACACTTTATGACCCCTTTAATTTGTTCTCTACTCTGAGCGCATTTTCTGAAATATGAATTTGATTATATAATTTCCCTGTTAGAAATCTCTGAAGATCTACTACTTAAAATTAAACACACATATTTATTTTGACATTCGACTCCAATTTGTCTTCTCTCTAATGCTTTATTCGTGCTGCATTTCCAGCTATTCTTCCTCAGTAACGTGTCTTTTAATCAAAAGTCTCCCCATTTCCAACATAAATCAAGCGTTGCCTATAGCTACAATGCCATATTTTGCTTGTTCAACTTCGATGCATCTCTAACTATCCAACTCACTTCCCATGTAAAGACTTTAATGAAGAATCCCTCCTTTGTGCTGATTCAGTTGCACTGTGCTGTCACTATTTTATTATTTACATTTTGTAATAGAAAAGTGAATTTATAAGCACTATTGCTTCCTGTGGTTTCCTTAACTATATAATAAAAATGAGAATAAAGTCTCACCTATTAAGTCTTTGTGAGGATCAGATGAGTTGATTCTTGGATGAGGTTAGACTTATAAGCACATGCTGTGACCATGGCCATGAGGATCATAATGGTGATAATGAGTATAATGATGCATAGAAATAGGAGTGCTGAATTGCTCTGTCTCATAAATGGTAGAGACATTTGAGATTGGTGAAGGGAATCCAGGATGGTGAAGACAAAAGTTAATGAGGCTCAGGAAAGGAAAAAAAAAAAAGAAAATGCATGGTTGGTTCTTTAAGGAAGAATGAATTTAAACAAGCAGACCTATCTGGTTAAGATTTTTAAGTATTTTGCTAGTATTCTGTGATGTAACCCCTCTATGTCCACATCTTCCCTGTGAGACCTCCAAAGTGCTTTACAAATAACACTTTCTTTTACAGAGGATTCCCTCTGGGCTATGAAAAGAGATACTTTAGTGTGGTGTGCGGCACAAATACCATTTGCAAGTGGGGACCACTATCTAAAGTGCAGGCTGTCTCTTCTTCTAATACTGAGTCCTGAAATGCAGTCCTCATGTCTTATTGACACTGTAAATCATGCCGTTCACTCCAACTTTCACAACCTATGAGAGGAAAATAAGGGCAGCAAAGAGCATTAGTGTTTCTCTCTCAACTCGCAAAGTGCAACCACTGGAATCCCAACCAAAACTCTTTCTTTCTACTTCTAAAAAACATTCCTTAACCATCATCTGTGAGTTTCCCCAAGTGGTGCTCTTAGTCAGAGTTGGTGACAATGCATGTTTCTTGCTGTTTTTCTACCCCTATTAATAACCCTCTTGCCACCACTGCCACTCAATGTCCTCCAAAAAATAGCCTTGTTCCGTCACTTTCTGATAACTCTTGTGTCACAGCTCTTTTTTTAACTTAGATTTTCTGTCTCAGACACTTTCCTTTTGAAATTAAGATGTTTCCTTAGGGCTAATAGGAGAACAATGTAAATAATGCTTCTTGTTCTGCAGCCCAAGCATTCTCTCCCTGGGGGGAGATGAAGTGCTCAGAATAGAGCACTTAGGAGCACTCCCCAGGAGGTGAAGTCAGCCTTTGTTCCTCCTTTGTGTTTGAGAGCTTAAATCCTGAGGTCACTATCCATTTCAACAAGGTTTATAAACATTTCTTCCAGAGGGCTCTAAGAGCCTCATGCAAACCAGATCAACCTGCTCCAATGAACTTGTACTCCATACAGGGCTCCCTCTTGTAATTTATTTTTAAAAATTTTGCCAGAGGGTGCATATACTCTTTAGAAAGAAAGACAGAGAGAGAGAGAAAGAGAGAGAGAGAGAGAGAGAGAGAGAGAGAGAGAGAGAGAGAGAGAGAGAGAGATATTGAGGATCCTCCCCATCCCCAGAGGGATGATCATGCTGCAATCCCTTCTATACCACTGCTCCTTTGGGGATTTAGGGCATGCACAAACACACCTGGCATGTCTTTCAAGCTGTTGAGTCAGGAACTCAAATCGCACAGTCACCCACATGGGATTCAGCTGCTTTAACCACCAGAGGCTGACCTATCTTGTTTTTGTTTTTGTTTTTGTTTTTCCTCCCTAGACTTGGACTTTGCTGGAAGCTTGATTTCAATTAATTCTAAACTCAGGCCCAATAGAATATAGCTGCTCACTGCTCCATTCCTTATCCACGTCAATGACAATGAGCATGGGAACCCATCAGCAAATTTGATGTGTCAAGAGTTTTTGTGCATTTATTCAATAGTTATCATTCATAGGCCATGAAAGTAGTCTCATATAAAGACAAGATTTTTTAAATTGTGGATTTTCTTGCACATGGAAGTTATCTACTACGATGTGCTTTCTGCAGTTGGCGTGACCTAATTTGAAAATATTTTACAAAGTGAAAATGAAAGAATCTGCTCTGATGTAATTGGCCAAAGAGGCCAAATTCAGTTTAGTTCACCTTATTTATAATCAAATCTTGCTCATTTCTTTTGAATATGTAAAGTCAGCTTATATTAATAAAAGTGATACAAAACAATTATAAAAGCATTATAATAAAGTAAATTGAAGAAGAGGGAGGCAGAAGAAGCAGGTATCTGCCATGAGTTGGTTACAGCGAAGGGTAGAACCTCAGCTCTAAGCCTCCGGTCAACAGATTCAGATGCAACAACAGATTTGAGTTGCAGCTGACATGATTTCCATGGGTCAAGCCCAATTCTAAGAGTCTCTTTTATTGACATGTACTAATTGTATGTATTTGTGGGATCCAAAGTGATTTTTCAGTACAAGAATATTGGTTGAATGATGGGGTATATCTGTGATCTCAGTCATTTGTGCTGGAAATATTGAAAATCCTCTTTCTTTAAAATACTCCCTACATAGTTGCCAACTATTAGGTTGTTGGAAAAGTCATGACATATTTTTCTATGCAAAAACGCACCATGACTTTTTCGACAACTCAATATATTCACCTTACTGCACTTTGTAACACTAGAAATTGTTCCTCTTAACTATCTGTAGTTTCGTTTCCATTAATCAACACCTGTCCGCCCTCTTCTCCCCATCCTTCCCACCCTATAGTGGTCACTCTACTCTCTACTTGTATTAGGTCACTTTTATTTTTTTCAATTTCCACATATGAATGAGAACATGTGGTATTTCTTTTTGTGGCTTGTTTGTGTCATGTGATATAACGTTCTCTAGGCTTGCCTGGAATACTATTCAGCCACACTTGTTTTTTTTTTTTTTTTTTTTTTTTTTGAGAGAGAGTTTTCCTATAGGGCACGTGCACTCACAGAGACACAGAAAGCAAGAAATATCACACCCCCCCCACACCCCCAGAAGGGATGTCAATGCCACAATCCCTTCTCCTCCATTCCCTCGGGATTTGGGGCACGTACTTACACATACCCCATGTGAGATTTAAGGAACTGGGTCCAGGACTTGAACTGCAGTTGCCTATATGGGAGTCCAGCAACATAACCATGACACCATCTGCTGGTCCTGACACTGAGCCTTTTGTAAAGTTTCTTTCTTTCTTTCTTTCTTTCTTTCTTTCTTTCTTTCTTTCTTTCTTTCTTTCTCTCTCTCTTCTCTTTCTGAGAAAGAGAGAGAGATGGTGGGGAGAAAGAGAGAGAAGGAGGCAAAGAGAGAGTCACTCTCAACAGAGTCTTGACACTGTGATCCACCCCCAGCCTCAGCTAGACCTAATACATGGCACGCCTGTACCCAGCATACATGGCGAGTCTACAGATAAAAATTAAGATGGTCCCACTGTGACCCCTCCTACTCCATTTTTCCTTTTGAGGTTTTGGACATGCACAAACATGCCTGTCATCTTTCTCAAGCCACAAGGTCAGGAAGCTGAGAAGCCTCCAATGCAGGTCAGTCCCACAGAGCGTGGCATCCTACCACTGTGCTACCATCTAGCTTCTAAGCCTTCTGTATATGAACTTTTTTTACTTTCCCAACTGCTCTATGGGGCATTTACTATCGACACCCTCATTTTACAGGTGAGGACAGTGAGGCAAGGGAAGGTAAAATAACTTGATCCAAGTAACATAGGACACGTGAGAGTTGGCTTCTGAACTCAGGCACTTGACTCCAGAGTTCACACTCTTACCCACAGTTATTCTCCGTAGTATCTAATACAAGTCCACAGTAGATAAAAGCTTTTTTATGTCCTTATTCTAAGAAAAAAAAAATTAGTATAGTCTTAGAGGAGGTAATGTAGTGGAAAAATGAAAATAAAAAAAAAAAAACTTAGTTCAGATTTTCCAAATAAACCAATGCATTCTCCACATGGGAACTTCCTATATTACTCTCTTCAAGTTAGGGGAATGACATTAACCCATAACTTACAGGCATAAACACTTTGCTTTGTGTTGCTGTAACTTAGCTCAGGGTTAGCTTAACTAACCTGTTTCTTTGTTTTGCTCGTATATGAAATTTTTAAGTGACATTTTGGAATTGTCTGCTTGATATTAATGTAGAGTTGACTTATTTAGCCAATGTTTCAAAATACGTAGTGCATATTATGAATTAAAGAAAAAGTCCTATAAGGTCAAAGTGCCATTTTGTAAGATGGTGCTCTCATTTGGATAAGCACTGGGCTATGAGGTAGGGATGGCTCGCTTTATTCCCACATGGACGTGAGGTTTGAGAAGGTGAGCTGCGGAGCTGGAGAGAACAAATTTGGTCAGGGAAAAAAAAAAAAAAAGTCAAGGCCAGGTGTAACTAATAGTTCTATCAGAGAAACTCAGCATCTTACAAGACATGCATTTCTTTTAAATCAAGGACTATATATTTGTAGTTCATATTATGTTTGTCATAGTATACATGATATTTACTCCATTGATTAAAAGTTAGAGAAACTGAGGTAAGTATTAGTCAATACAGGTAAATATGTGCTGCCTCTAATATCTGAAAGTTTAATTTGTAGAAAAAGTTTTAGTTAGATGGCTTTAATAATTTCATTCTTCAAAAGAATGCCAGATGGCGATAGTCTAGATAGGAAGTTTATTAATAAACAACTCACACTTTTAAAATAGCTCTATAGAAATAAAAAGATTATTTTTGTTTTCTAAACATGCCCCATGTATAGGATTCTCCCCACCCCCAGCCATCTGACAATATCTCACTGGTAGTCGTCTGATCTTCACCTCACTCTCTTACTATTTATTCACTGTGGAAGTATGAAGAAAAAAGGAAGGAAATCAGTTAGAGAATGTAATTTACTATACAAAGAGAACATTTTAGTTTGCTGATTAAGAGCTTTTGGCGGTTACTTTTGCTAGTCACTGTTTGTTGTCACTTTGTTTTCCAGTAGGGGGCAGGGTGTAGCAATCTGTGAACTCACTTCTAAGAGGTTACATGAGAAGCAATATCATGTTCACAAAATCATGTTTATTTGGAGTTTAAGTAATTAAAAAACTGTTATTTTTCCCTGGTGAAGAGATACGGTAATCATTTTCAAAATACTATGTTGCAACAAAGTACACCAAGCCCAGTTCATCTCAGGGTATCTGTCTCAGAGAAAGTGCCTCCATGAATTTTGCCCTTGTTGGAAAAAAAAAAAAAAAAAAAAAAAAAAGTTTCTATACATTCCAGCTCCTCTCAGATATTGTGTCCTAAGACAAGAAGACAATATAAATGTTTACTATGAACTAAAATCTAATCAGCTACACTTGTGCCTAGAACCTGTGGGCTATAGAAGTGAACAGACAAAAACTCTGCAAGGGGAGATCTGCAGGTGGCATAATAGTAACGTCTCTGGACTCCCATGAAGTTGGCTACTGTTCGAGTGCCGGACCCAGAGGCTTAAAACTCATACCAGGCATGTGTGCATGCGTGCACAAGATCCCTAGAGGATAATGGAGGAGAAGGGATAGTGCTGTGGCCATCCACCCCGTTTTCTGTCTCTCTGTCTCTTTGGTGAGCACATGTGACCTATAGCAAAAATCTCTCTTTGAAAAGAAAAAAAAAAAAAAGAACAGGAATAGGAAAAAACAAAACACCTCTGCAAAGAGCCTACATTCAACAGGGAAGAAACAGAAGATTTACAGAGGAATTACTCTGTGCATAAAATTAATTTAGAAACTTATAATTGTTGGAAAGAAAATGAAATATGTTAGAGAGTGAAGAGGCGGTCAGGAAAGCCTCTCTGGGGGCTGAGAGGCTGTCTCCGAATTACATGTAGGCTACTTTCATGGTTTGAAATTTTTCTGTTAAAAATGTAGCATTGTGATTATGTCTCTAGAACAGCTTCTAAAACTCTTGGAGTCAGAAAACAAAATAAAACAAAGCAGTGTTTGAAATCTGGCTGTGGTTCTTCCCTAGCAGTCTACTTTACACACATCCTTTGACCTCCTATGGCTCTTTCCTCACCAACAGTATTATGATCATAAAATAGCAAGACTATCGAAAGCACTAATGATAACTTAAGGGGGCTCACAGGTGGCACAATGGTAGCACAACTGGCCCCGCATAGGAAATTCCTTGGTTCATGTGCTGAGACCTCACTAAGCATGCCAGACACATTTATGCATGGGCCCATAATCCAGGCTGGCTGAGACTAGTAGTGGCTTGTGACGTGAAGACCCCAAGGAGGTGACTTTCTATTTCTGTCTCTCTCTCTCTCTCTCTGCCTCTCTCTCTGTCTCATGGACAAAAATAAACCTAAAAAAAGATAACTTACAAAATGGGCTAAATAAAATGGCTGGCATATAGCAGTGGATAGTGGGAAAAGTCATGATGCATTTTTGCATAGAAAAACACAGAAAATACATCATGACTTTTCTGACAACCCAGTAGGTCACAGGCTGAAAAACAGTTTCTGTAAAGGGCCAGATACTAAATGTTTTTGTTATTGTGGGCCACATAATCTTCATCACAATTGCTCAGCTCTACTGTTACAGTATGACAACTGTAGACAACATGTAAATGAATAAACACAGTTGTGTTCCAGCAAAACTTTATCTAGAAAAATGATGAGCAGGCTTAATTTGACTTGCTGGTCTGAATTTGATGATTCTTGTTCTGGAAAATATGTATGGTTTTAACTAAATGATAAAACACTATTCATTGGGATTATCATACCTGAGCCCAATCACCAAAAGTAGTGATAGTCAAGTCATATAATGAAAAATATTTGTTGAACATTCTCAGTATTCCAGAAATTATGTCTCTAGTCCGTTGAAGAGAGAGACACTCCCAACCAACCAGTCTTTTCTCGTTATATACCAGAAGTGGTCCGTGGCCTAGGCTAACCTCCCTCAAAGTTGAGCTCCTAGTGAGAGAGATGGGTAATTTATTTGTGGGGAAAGGATTTGCTGTGGGACTCGGAGCTTTGCAACGTGACTTTTGGAGACATTTCTAAATCCTGAGCTCTCAGGCTGTCACTTCCTCTGCCCTCAAACTTTCCTACTCACTGGCCCATTTCTGCCTGTTGTCCGCTCCAGGTTTGAGGTTCTCAAACTCCCAAGTTGCAGTAGTGTCATCCTGGGGAGGGGGGGCCTTACTAAAATGGCAGTGTTGGGCAGGCTTAGTGGTGCTGCCCTTAACCTGCTGCTCAAGGGAAACTGGATCCATAAGGAAGACCAGGGCTTTGGTTCTCCAGTCCAGCCATACACACCAGTACATGCACCCCTGGTCCTGGCTGACTGCTGGGGCTGACATGGTTTTGGGACTGGAGGTTACTGTGTGAGGCTCTGTTGAGGACACTTAGCTTCCTCTCTTTCTCTCTCTCTTTTTTAAAAATCTCTGTTTCTCATTCTCATGAAAGAAAAAATAAACTTAAAAAAAAGAGGGCAGGTTGCTGTGTGCTAACTACTCTGTCATGACCACCCCTCACCCCACTCCTGTCCTCTCTCTGGTTCAGACACAGTGAAGGTGGTGCTCAGAAATCGTGGCGTTTGACAGGTACCACAGAAGCCATTCTGCTGATACTCTGGGTTATGCTCTGCAGGGTGAGGAACTGTTTGACATCAGAGAGATACAGATGGTCATCTATATGATGGGCATCAGAGAGATACAGATGGAGAGAAAAGGGGTCTCCTCTTCTCTTTCTCTGCCCTTGTCAGGCATTTATTCCATGGTGGTGACATCTTGGTTACCTTCACTGGCCACCGGGGCACCAAGAGAAGCACACTGGAGAACTGAGGGTAGAGAGAAGAGGCCAGAAGAAAGAGAAATGGAAACACACAGGAATACGTATGTGGGCTGGTGGACTGCCTTACCTTAACTTGTCTTTTTTTTTTTTTTTTTGAGAGGTTTTTGCTATAGGGCGCGTGTGCTCGCCAGACAGACAGAGAGAGACAGAGAGACAGAAAGCAAGAAATCACCCCCCAGGGGGGATGGTCACGCCGCAATCCCTTCTCCTCCATTCTCCTCTCGGGATCTTGGGCATGCACGCATACGCACCCGGTGTGAGTTTTAAGCCACCGGGTTCAGGACGCGAACCGCGGTCGACTACGTGGGAGTCCAGCGACATAGCCATTACGCTAACTGCTGGTTCCCAACCTTAACTTGTCTTTGAGACCTGCCCTAGTCATTGAGGCCAGCCCAGTGTTAGGTTCTGCCTAGTTTACATGGCTGGAGAAGTGGGGCTGTTATATGTCAGTCATGTGATATTTTCAAAGCTAATTTTGCCTTCCTTGTGTTTTAAAATAAGGCTGACATGACCTCCCTCACATAAATGATAGAGCTACATGAAGTTATACCTGCTAGAACAGAGTTGACACACGGCACTGCTCAAAGAATTCCAGCTATTATGGACCATGCGGTCATTCTCCTATCTGGTATTTTTCTCTGACAGGGTAGAAAAGAAAAATGTTGCGCTGTTTCTATCATTTCAGTTAAATAATGAGTACGAGCTATATTTTTATCTTTGGTGGGAAGCTCCTTATTGAAATATGGAATGCTGGGCAGATATTTCAACAGAGCAGCCAAATCGTGGGTTTTGGAGTTGAATAGCAACTGAAACCACCTCTCTGCCACTTGGGAAAGTGTATAGCTGTTGGTGCCTCAGCGTTCTCATGAACAACGTTGGGATACTAATACATATGCTACTGAATTTGTAATAGAATTGAAGACTAATATAAGTGAAGCACCTAGTTCCTAGCTCATAGGAAGAGCTCAAAGAAGTATTAGTCTTTGGCAGTAATTCAATGTAAGGAGAGCTGACTCACAGAGGAAGGGGATGAGAGATGGAAAGAATCCCACTGCATAGAAGGGAGAGAGAGAGGTGACCTATGTGGTGTGTTTACATACATAAAGGATGTGGGTTCAGGAAATGTCTGCATAGTCTTATTTATTAATAACAAAAATTTCAGACAGCCAGCAGATGGCATAGTGGTTAAGGTACTGGACTTCCATATGGCTGACCTCGGTTCAAGTCCTGGACCTGGTGGCTTGAAACTCAAGCCAGGTGCTTGTATATGTGGGCCCAAAATCCTGAGAGGAGTATAGAGGAGGAGGGATTGTGGCATGGCCATCCCTCTCGTGGGGGTATTTCTCACTTTCTCTGTCTCTGTCTCTCCAGAGAGGGTATATGTCCCATAGCAAAAATTTCTAAATTTTTTTTTATTGGAAAAAAAGATTTAAATGAGAATAGAAATTTTATTGTAATATTGTTCTTAAAATAGTCCCTTATCTAATTGCTAAATGATAAATGTCCAAAATAGAATGAGCAAGGAGAAATAAGATCTGACTTAAGTTTAAAAATAAGTTTTATGACTGTTGTTCTTAGTGTACATGAAATCTCAATAGGTTGCCTTGTATGAACCATCTTGGGACATTTATGAGGATTACTCTGCTGCCTGGGAGTGCGATGTAAAGTGTTTCCCATTAAATACTGCACAAGCTCTTGCGTTCATTTGGTTAAATTAAATTGGTCAGGCAAAAATTGTTTACATTTTTAAAAATTAAACAATACTGTTAAGGGTTTCAAATGGTAATGCAAAAAAGAGTAACACTCTGGTACTCTAAATTTTATCCAGTATGTACCTCACATTCTTCCATTTTTGTATTTACCATCACGTTTACATTTGAGAAAGAGCTTATTCTCATTTTACACATGGTCTCACAGATCTAGCCCAGTGGCTGTCAGCACAGGGCCCGATGCCAAGACACTCTCGGGTGACTTACAGATCCTTCATAAGCACAGATTTCTTTTCTATCTAAATCCCCCACCTCTGACTCCAGAGCAGAATGAGGTTCTGCCAGTTAGAGGCATTTAATACATTCTGGTTGAATGACTTTCCTAATGGATTTTTATTAATGAAAACAAAACAAAACAAAGCAAAAAAATCCCAAACAACAAACCCAAAGCCTATAGACAAAAGAGAGAAAACTCCAAAACATCCTGATTTAAATGTGTCTTACATTAGAAACATGCCCAAAGATGGATATTGTAAATGAATGGGAAAACACAGATAGTATGTATTTGTGACACAGAAAACAAACACCTCTTAGAAATGCAATATGAATAATGGAGCAAGGCTGGAAAAAAGATAGCGCTCAGAATTAAGAGATCTTGTTTCTTGCCTTTTTAAAAATTAAATTCTTTTATTGAATAATTATTTAATTTATTATCATTATTATTTAATTTGACCAGAGAGAGACAAAGAGATAGAGAGGAAAAATAAGATAGCAAGCCACCAGGTCTGGAACTTGAACTGCAGTCAGCCATGTGAGAGTCTAGCACCTTAATCACCATGCTACCTGCCAGCCCCGAGACCTTGTTTCCTGTCCTGGCTGGGACAATTGGAAATCTCCCAACTCTGTCAGTTTCTGGAAGCAATTATAATACCTTTGTCCTGTGGCATCAAGAAATCAATGTATATGACAATGTTGTTTTTTTTTTTTTTTTTTTTGAGATTTTTTTTTTTTTTTTTTTTTTTTTTGCTATAAGGCATGTGCGCTCACCAGACAGACAGAGAGAGACAGAAAGCGAGAAATCACCCACGAGGGGGCCTGGCCATGCCGCAATCCCTTCTCCTCCATTCTCCTCTCGGGATTTTGTGCATGCACACGTGCCCAGTGTGAGTTTAAGCCACCAGGTCCGGGACTCAAACCGCAGTTGACTACGTGGGAGTCCAGCGACATAGCCATTACGCTAACTGCTGGTCCCAATATGACAGTGTTTTTTAAAATATGAAACTCTCAGAATTGTCCACTAAAACTTATATTTTAAACTTAAATATTTCTGGCTACTACTCATATGCTATATTACAAATATCAGTCAATTTCTTACGCCCTGCTTACTATTCAATGAGGTATTGAAAAGGGGCTGGATGAGATGGTGAAGGGAGAGACAAAAGGTTGTGAAACATTCTTTGGGCACGCTGAGCTGGGCTTTTCTTTCTGAGCATCCAGAGCTGTCTGTCTGTTTAGGACTCGTTTAAATGCCAGCAGATTTGGCCTTTTCTGTCACAGCAGCAGTCAACGTCTAGATTAATGAGGAGAAAACGGTGTTGGCTAGAAGGGCTTACTGAACAAGGTGCCCCTGCACACAGGTTTTGCTTCATATATGGACAAATCCCCAATTAGCAAAGGTCTTTCCATTTCCAGCTGTTTTTCCTCCCCCTCTAGGCTTCAGTCTCACCCAGTCAGGAAAATAGCCCCACTGTGGCTAAGACATTCTGCAGCTTCATCAGGAACCCAAGCAGGTGAGGGATGGGCATTTAATAAGACTCTTTGGCCTGAGGGTTCAACAAAACAAACCCAAGCTGCCCTGCACATAAGCATAGAATGAGAGAAAATAGTCCCAGTCTGCCCATGGCTTTGGGAAGAAGGAGCCACCAATTAAGTGTGCTGGGGAAAAATTCTGTGAGAAAAAAAAATCCTATACAAATATGACATTGAAGGCATCAGGTAGGAGTGTGACTTCCTATTTAATTCTATGATCTTATGCAGAAATCTGACTTTGACCTTTGGCGTTGGCAATACTGGAGCCGGGCTGCATGTTAATGAAGAGAAAGAGCATAATTGCTTTAGAAGCAGTGCAGGCACGCCATCCAATTCCTGTTGCTTTGCGGTCCAGCGCCACTCCGCTCTCTGCAGAGGATACATAGAGCACAAGTTGAACGAATGCCACCTCGAGTGTCACGTTGTCACAGCTTCCAAAAGAATCACACAACCCACAAGGAACTGTCATTTCACCAATACAAATTTTCATTTTTAAAAATTAACAAACAAGTGTTATGAGGTGGCAATTTCAGTACTAAAGCAGTCTCTCTCCAATACCAGGTCTGCAAGAGAGGCTGATATATTTATTTCCAGTCTCCAGAGGGACCCCATATTCTCCTGGCCTGGCACAGCATACATGGGGGTCTTTAAAAAGTTCATGAAAAATTCATATTATGAAAAATTATTCATGGATTTCAGATTTTTTGGTACTATCATATTAACATATTATCTCACATGCTAATTCAATTTTTCCATTAACTTTTTGAAGTTTCTTTGCACAAGGCATCTGTCCTGCATTTCTACAGTGAATAAAAAAATGTAGTTATAATGGACTTTTTCATTTGTAGGAGCTATTTAAGAAAGACTCCTTATAATTAAAGATTTGCTATTAGTTGACTTGTTATAATTAGGGTTGTCAAATGAAGGACAACTTCTTTCCCTGATCTCATAGTTTATTTTAGCCAGCAAAGCATTTATAGGAGAAAAACATGTGTTTGAGAGATACTTTATTTCAATTGTAGATATATTTTTTTTAACTTTTGTGAACTCACCTTCCTGTCTGCCTTCTTTTCTTTCAACTTTGCTATTTATTGTTTATGAAGATGCCATGTGGCTTCTTTACATGTTAGTCGAATTGAAGGGGCATGCTCTCTTTTTCTTTTTAAACTTTTTGTTTTTTCTGATGCAGTGTGACTAAACGCTCCTTAATATGTTTTCCCCCATCTTAACCTCTCTTTCTACCTGAAGCTGGATGGAAAGGTGCTTGAGTTCAGATCCTTTCATTTTGCCTGAGGACACAGGAAAAAGGGGACTGGGCGGTGGCATTGGCTGCTGAGATTGGGGTTCCCGCCTCTGACCGTGTTCTCTGCAATGTCACTGCTTGTCCATGACGAGCCTCCATTCCACTTAGGCAGGACTCCTTGAGATCTGTATTTGGGGATGGGAAGTTAGTCTTCAGATTCTAAATACTCCAATCTCGGGGTAGGGTCTTAGAAAACTTTGCTTTTGATAGAGTCTATAGTACCAAAGTATTTATTTCTCCTAGTCACTTACATTTCCTCCAGTATATTTGCCTGTTGCCCGCCCAGTCAGAAAGAAAAAAAATTAAAAAGAGAAAATAATGAGCTCATGTGTTTTTGGCTTCTGTGTGGTTTGTCAGAGTGGGGAAATGGCTCCATGTGAATGAAAGGAGAAAGAAGACCAAACAGGAAGAGTGGGCTATTGGCTGAAGTCCTTGCTTAACTTTATAGAAAGTCTGCCTTGGCTATCCCTGTCTTCCTGCCTTTCCTCTTCATCCTTTCTTTTCCCACAGGAGAACACATGAATTGGCAAGGTTAGATGGTTCCAATTCTGGAGACTGGTGAAGGGCACTGAGTGACCTGTGTTCGTGGAGGATTGTGAGTATATTGTCCCAGGTTATCTACCTACCCCTTATTTTTCCTTCCTCCAAACTAGGGAGTTAGTAGTGGGGATTTCTGAAATCCTTCCTACTCTTCTGTCTTTCCTCGTATCTGTTCTCAGAGGAAAAAGTCATAGTCATTCATGACATCAACTTTTTTCTGGCTCTTGCTTTTCAGTGTCTTTACAGTAAAGCCCCTTAATCCTTGTTACTATGTTGTTCATACAATAACTTTTGTGGGGTTTTTAACTTCTGTTATTTACTTTGTAAGAGCGAGAGAGACAGGTGCTCCATGGCAGAGTCACCATGCTGTGATCCTCCCCTCCACAGCCTCCCAGCCAGCCAGGATCATAGGAGCTCACGGTGTACCCAGTGCATTTAGGTCGATTTAGCATCCAAACCCAGGCCTCCATGTGACTCCAGTATTACATTGCAGCACCTCAACTACCTGTGCAACAACGGATGGGCCTTATGTGTGTGTGTGTATGTATGTATATGTGTGTATGTATGTGTTTATACATATGTGTGTATGTGCATGTATGTGTGTATGTGTCTTGTGTCTTTTGATGATGGAAGGGAGGTTCTATGATGCAGCATTACTTCATCTTCTTTCCTCAGAAATTTCTGCTCAAATGTACCATGGTCAACAGATGAACCAACCCACTTTTACCTCTCCAATATTTAAAATATGTCGGTGACCATCCATCTTCTATAATACACAGGTAAGTTCCTTAACATGGTGTGTGAGGCCCTGTACTGTCTGGCTTCTTTTTTTCAACTCCAGGAATCTCTTTTCATTTGTAAACTCTACCCTACAACAACACTAAACTTCTTGCTACTGTGTACACCTGTTATACCATGCCTCCTTGATTTGTCCTCCTTGTACTTAATTTATTCTTCATTGACCAGTATTTCTCTCTTTCCCTGTCCCCTCAAAATACTCAATAATGTTGCCAGGTGTTCCCACAACTCAGTTTTTGCTCACCACCTCCCCCCATCCTTCTACCTATCCCTAAGACAGGATCTGTGCCTTCTTCTGACCTTTCTGACACATTCCTACATTACATATTGAACTGTTACAATTTATCATTTTACATTATACCATCTGTACTTCTATCCATCTCTTCCACTAGATGTTAACTCCTTGAAGCATGAATAGTACTTACTCTTTATTAGAACACAATGCCCAGCATATAGTAGGATAGTAGGTAAAGGATGCACAGGGTTAAATAAATAAAAATTAAAATTAAAATAAGCTAAAAGACTTACTCCACTGGGTTGTTTCATGGCAAACTCCGGAATCCGTCTACCAACAAAGATTTAGGGATAAATGATCTATTGTGGAATCTCTGACCACTACTAGTGTCACTGTGATCTTAAATAAGTAGAAAACATTTCTCATGGTCTCATCTCACCTGCTACCCAATACGCAAAGAATATGAGAAGTTAAAACTTTTAAGAGAAAAAATCTGGTATCAATTCCACACTTCCAGTAATAGCATTTGGTCTCTACAATCAATGCTTTTATTGTCTTATAGCATTACAAATGGTCCTGATGGGGGACAGCTAGTGGCACCGTGGTAATGCAACACTCTGTGACCCATGTGGGAAAGTCCCAGGTCCATGTCCCAGGGCCTGTCTGTACACACTACGTGTGTGGGCCTGTGATCCAGGCTGGCTGTGCCCGGTGATGCATCATGGAGTCAAGACCCTGCTGGAAGTGCTGTCTCTCTCTCTCTCAAGAAATAAACAAACAAGGGACCAGCATTTAGCATAATGGCTATGTCACTGAACTCCCATGTAGTCGACTGTGGTTCGAGTCCCAGACCCGGTGGTTTAAACTCACACCGGGGGCGTGTGCGTGTGTGCCCAAGATCCCGAGAGGAGAATGGAGGAGAAGGGATTGCAGTGTGGCCATCCTCCCTGGGGGATGATTTCTCGCTTTCTATCTCTCTGTCTCTCTCTGTCTTTCTGGCAAGTGCACGTGCCCTGTAGCAAAAACAAACAAACAAACAAACAAAAACAAAAACAAAAAAACTAAAAAAAAACCAAACAAACAAACAAAAAAGCAATAAACAAACAAAAAAAGTTCTGACAATACCTTTTATCATCTCTTTCAGGTGATGGTCTTGGAAAGGAAAAGAAAAGGATAGTAAATGAGGAGAAATACCATTTTAAATGTGGAGAGAAAAAATAGTTGTTCTGACAAAGAAATATAGCCAAAGAGCTTTACTGTTTATTCAGTCGACTACTCTAAATTCCATAGATTTCCTATTGCCAAATCCTCCATTTTGAAAGACATGCCATTTAGAAAAAGACATGATGACTAACATTAAGTATATCTTTTTATTCTTCAGAGTAAGTAAAACACCCGTTGGTTATCACCATTGGAGGTTTTGTGAACGTGGTTGGATTGCTTACAGAATTTAATCAAACTTTAGGTCCTCATACATTTCTTCCCAATAAGGAGTTGGAAACGTCTCAGGAATGTCTCAGGGAATTTCTTGGGTAGAAACATCTTCAAAGAAAGAAGTAAAGAGGAAAGAGTCCACACGCATTCCTGCTTTATTTCCCTTGAAAACTTAGCTTTACTTTTTGATCATATTTATTCACAACATTACATCCAAATAAGAGGCTTCGAGAAAAATCTCAGTTAAAATAATTTGCAAAAGACCACACCCTTTGTATAAAAGAAAAACACAGGGACCAGCTGTTGGCATAATGGCTATGTTGCTGGACTCCCATGTAGCCGACTGTGGTTTGAGTCCCAGACCCGGTGACTTAAACTCACACTGGGCACGTGTGTGTGTGTGTGTGTGTGTGTGTTTGTGCGTGCCCAAGATTTCAAGAGGAAAATGGAGGAGAAGAAATTGTGGCTTCACCATCCTCCCCTGGGGGATGATTTATTGCTTTCTTTCTCTCTGTCTCTCTCTGTCTTTCTGGTGAGTACACGCGCCCTATAGCAAAAGCCTCTCAAAATAAAAAAAATAAAAAAAAAAAGAGAAGCATAGGGGTAGCAGCTGGCAGTTACTTGAAAATGTGCTGCTGATTTAGGACTTTTCCTACAAGGAACAAGACAAATATAACTGGGCACAGAGAGGTATTTAAAAGGAAAGAAATATATTTAAATTAAGATATTGTGGAGCCAACAGATGGCATAGCGGTTATGTTGCTGGACTCCCACATGGCTGATCAGGTTTGATTCCTGGACACGGTAGCTTGAAAAGCACACCAGATGTGTGTGCATGCCCAAGATCCCAGGAGGAGAATGGAGAAAAAGGGATTGTGGTAAGGCCATCCCTCAAGGAGGTGATTTCTCACTTTCCCTCTCACTGTCTCTGTCTCTCTGACCAGTGCATGTGCTGTAAGGCATAAACCCCTACAAATACATACATACATACATACATACATACATACATACATACATACATACTGTGGTAGGCAGAATGACAGCATCCCAGAGAGGGTTATGTCATAATTATCAAAACCTGTGAGTGTATTTTGTTACATGTCAAATTCAAGAATTAAGCTTGTAGATGAATTAAGGTTGCTGATTAGCTGACCCTAATGTGAAGAGAGTCTCCTGTGTTACCCAGGTGGGTCCACTTTACCCCAAAGGCTCCTTAAATACTTTCGAAGAGGAAGAAGTAGAGGTTGTAGAGAGATTTGAACATGTCATGTTCCTGGCTTGAAGGAGGAAGGGGCCACTAGTCAAGGCATGCAGGTGGCTTCTAGGAGCTGGAGTAGGTAAAGAAATATATTCTCTCCTAGAGTCTTCAGAGAGGAATACATTTCTGCTGACACCTTGCTTTTATCCCAGTGAAACTTCCCCTACAGGACTGCATTCAATTTGTGTTGCTTGTGCCTACTGGTTTTCAGCAGCAGTAGAAAACTAAAACAGGTTCATTTACACAGTGTAACATGATACACTATTAAAGGGTTTTAAGAATCCCTGAATACATGGAATACATTTATGATATAGTGTTAGGTTAAAAAAGCAGGTGATGGGGACCAGCAGGTGGCGGAGTGGTTAAGGTGCTAGACTCCTACATGGCCAACTGCAATTTGAGTCCCAGATCCCTCGGCTTGAAAATCATGCTGAGAGTGTGTGTGTATGTGTGTGCAAAATCCCATAAGAATGGAGAGTAAGGGACTGTGGCATAACCATCCATTTTACCCCCTGGGGGGGTGATTTCTCTCTTTCCCTTCTCTGTCTCTTTCCAGTGGATATACATACACTATGGGGAAAAAAAAGGAAGAAAAAGAAAAACAGGTGATAAAACACTATATCCAGTAAAATCAAACAAAAAATATGTATTTACATTTTAGACAAAATCTTAAAGCTACACTATAAGATGTCATTCATGGTTCTCTATGGATGCTGGGATTTTTTTCTTCCTTTATATTCCCAAGCTTCTTTTGTATTTAGGAAAAAAGGAAAAGAAAAAGAAAAAAAAAACAACCTTAATATTGGACATGTTCAACGTTCATACTGGAAGTAGGTCACTTTACTTATTGGGATTTTATGTACTTTAAAAATTCTTTTTTAAAAAGAGATGAGCTTAATTAATAAAGTAAGCTTCTATAGGTCAGCTTATACTGAGTTCTTACTTTACCAAATTTCTGCATCTTAAACACACTTTTAAAAATGAACACTATGTTAATGTCTATCTACTTTATTTTTTTGTAGTTTTCCCCCCTATTAACTACATCTTGAAACCTGAGCCACATGGAATGAAATTAAAGAATATTTGTGGCATGCAAAGATTCATCTTTGAATTATGTTTGCATTTATGGTGTCAGCATTAATGACAATAGGAAGATCACACTTGTATAGCATCTAGGGCTTAAATACTAGATGGATAAATTTTCCTTTATGGGATCAACTGGATAATCTCTTTTATCTTTTTTAAAAAGAATTACTTTATTTAATGTTATTTATTTACTTTAATTTGACCAGAAAAGGACAGAGTGAGAGAAAGAGAAAGAGAGAGAGAGAAAATGAGAAAGCAAGCCACCAGGTCCAGGACTCAAACCACAGTCAGCCATGTGGGAGTCCAGTGCCCTTAACCACCATGCCACCTGTCAGCCCCAATCTCTTATTTTTCACAATTCAGTTCTGCATCCATTGCTGTAAAAAGTCATTTCCTTCCCTCTTTATATATACTTAGTTTTCATTAGTGGTAGGTCTTATTGTGGGTCTTTATAATTGTAGAAAACATAACTTAAAGGGAAATTAAACCTTTCCTTTCCTAGTCTCATCCTTTACTTGATAAACTAATTTTATTTGCAATAAATATCATAATTTATCCATACAAAGTAATCTGCTAAGATTTAATATTAAGATCTAGTAATACACTGGGCAGAAGTTGATTAGTACCTGAGAAGCAGCAGAGGACAGTGACCTTTAGGGAAAAACTCTGGCATCAAGTGTGCCTGGGTACAAATGATGCTTTTAGCATTCACTGTCTTTGTGCTCTTGGCCAGTTCCTTCCCTGTTTTTGAGACTACTTTGCACAATGGTGAGTGACAGTGCCAGTTGGTGGCACAGAAATAAAATGCAACACACTGTGAAGCAATCCCACAGGGGAAGGTTGAAAGGTTCATGGTTCAAGTCCGGAGACCTCCCTGAGTACACTGGCCACACCTGACTATGATCCAGTGCTGGTTGAAGGCCGAAGGTGGATCACAACGTTGAGACCCTGTAGAAGGTGATATCTCTTGGTCTTTTCTGTTCATGCAAGAAATAAGAAAATACACCTTTAAAAAAAAAAAGAATATGTGTTTTTTAAAAATGGAGATTGACTCTGGGTGAATCTCCTAGGATTATTGTGAGAAGTGAAGGGAACAAGGGCGTTTCTTTATGTCAGTAGTCAGGAAATGATGGTTATCCTTATACTGTAGTACCTCTTTTACCAAATATTGTTATTTGAGCTACACAATTTAAGAAGATTCAGTCTCTGCTTGTGCTGTGTACTCTGTGGTCATTCAAGGCATGTTTTCATATGACACATGATAAAGTAATACACATGGAACAAGAAACTGGCATTGTATGGAGAGCTTATGGTTAGAAATGAGAGAAATGCCAATTTCTCTGTTTATGACAATTTTCTATCACCTTATTTGAAAAAAGAATATGAACCTTGGGACCAGCAGATGGCATCATGGTTACATTGCTGGACTCCCATGTAGTCAACTGCAGTTTGAGTCTCAGACTTAGTGGCTTAAAACTCATGCCAGGAGTATGTATGTGCGTGCCCAAAATCCTGAGAGGAGAATGGAAGGGAAAGGACTGTGGCATGGTCATCCCCTTGAGGGGTGATTTCTCACTTTCTCTCTCTCTCTCTGGCAAGCACACAAGCCCTATGACAAATATCGCTCTAAAAAAATTAAAAAAAGGAATATGAACCTTTATTCAGTTTCTCCAAAATGCTTTATAAAAGACGTGATTCCCTTTGCTCTACTATCACTGGGTGTAAAACAAACAAAGAAACAGAAACCTGACTACTTCAGGTACAAATCATAAAGGAAAACAAAATGGTACTTTATTTTGGCCTCCATACTCTGAAGGAAATGATGAAAGGCCGATTCTTTTGGTTAAGTGGACACAAGGCACAGGGCGGTGGGGAATTTCGTTTTAGGTGAATACGTGCAGGAGTTATCACTAAAGATGAAAATAAAATGAAAACAGAAGCACCTTCAGGGGACTTACCTTCTCTACATTCACTTCTTTGTCATCTCGAAGAAGTTTTGACATATATGCTAAACTCAAGCATGAGTGTTAATTTGTAAAATAGAAACCACGTCAAAGCCATCTAACACATCACAACAGAACCCAAAACGTAGAATAGGTACTTAAAACAGGGATGTATTTATCCCAAAATATTAAATCAGCAGGGACTAAAGGTCAGATGACTCCTGAAGAAAAAAAAGAACCCAAAAAAACCCAAGGTGTAAACGTTTATATCTATCTGTGTGTGTGTGTGTGTGTGTGTGTGTGTGTATGTGTATATATATACACACACATATATATATATACATATACATATAAATACAGGGTTTCATTATATCAAAATCAAAATCTTCCTGCCTCAGCCTCCCAGCTGAGACTACAGGTATATACCACTACACCTAGCTCTCTCTTTTGTTTTGGTTCATACAGGGTTTCACTACATAGCCAAGGCAGATCTCAAGCCTGGGATCCTCCTGCCTCAGTCTTCAGTCTTCGGGTTAGGTTAGAAATTGAAAATGAACCACTTACTTGGTCTCAGCTACAGAGCCAGTGTCTTAACAGCTTGGTCATGGTGGCTGGGCCAACAAAAATATTCTGGGCCAGCAGGTGGCATGGCAGTGGGTGCATTGGACTCCCATATCCCTGATTGCTGTTTGAACCCTGGACCTGGCGGTTTGCTCTCTCACTTCCTCTCTCTTTCTCTCTCTCTCTCTCTGCTGAGTGTACATGCCCTGTAGCAAATTTTAAAAAATGAATAAAATTAAATGAATAATTTTTTTAAAAAATAAAAATATTCTTGAATCAAAGTTATATAATCAAATAAAGTAGCCTTGACTTTCTAATATCCTTTACCGTTTCTTGGAATAAATTTTTCATTAGAGTACATGTTGAGGCCTTGTGGGTACTTAGGATATTGTTGAGAAATAAGTGTGGAGTATCAGTTTTTGGCTAAATGTAGATACAAAAGAGCCTTTCAGGTTTTAAAAGCCAACTGCTACTAAGCATTATCATTCAGAGAGTTTAGAAGATTTCACAATCACTGTTTTAACACAGAAATCTGTTTATTAAACCAAACGAAACAGAGAAAATTATACCAGCCCTCAATTTTTGTAATCTCATTTAAATAAGCAAACTCTAAATCCACACCTTAAAAGATGTTTGTGCAGCTATGTATTTCCAAAATACTCATATTTCAATAAGATTTTCACATTATATTCACCAACAGTATCACAAAAGTTCTCTTTTTTTTGTTTGTTTTTGCTTTTTGTTTACGTAACTGTAAGGAACAGTAATTCTAGAAACACTAGAAGAAAAAAGCATAGCAATGTCCACAGTTACAAGAAAAAGTGCACATTACTTGGTCACAATCACAGTCATTACTTGAAAAACTATATGTAACAAGTAGATCAGAAATATCACTGATGCCTTTAAACTCATTGTCAAAAATTGAATGACGTAAATTTTACATGAAATAAGGCAAATTCAGAAATGCACAAAGAATCTGGAATCCAACCAAAGCTAAACAACAGGAAAGAAAAATAGTACAGGAGCATAAACTAAAGTACTTCTCCCTAAATGTTTAAAAAATAGGTTTGTCTCAGGGCACAAAGAAAACACCACTCATGTGTATCCAACACTATAAAATAAGAAAGGGTAAAGAATGAAGAATAGGAGGGGACAGTTCATTGTAAGTTGCAGCTGCATCCGCTGAGAGTTCTTTACGCATTATTTTTAGCTAGAACTGTAAATTATACAAATCATAACAGGAGATGTAATGGTCTTTTTTGAAACTATTTCTGAAAGAGAGAAATGAAAAGAAAACTACACACAAGAGTGCAAATTTTTAGATTGTCACTTGCAACCTCTTAACATTCAGTCATCTACATCCAATTGCCGCTAGAGGGATGCCCGTAAGACAGCAGCGGGAATCAGGAGCGAGTTGCTCTAAGAAACCAAGATGTGATTGTATTTTTTTCAATGATATGTCTTTTCTAATATTAAAAAATTCTGTGATGAAAACTGCTATGATAAAGCTTCAGTGTTGAGTGGGATTTTTGAGACCAACATGAGTGTGCAGAAATGCAGGCTTCTCTTGGAAGTAGTTCCTGATGTGACGATTTAAAGAACGTAGGCAAGGGTTTTTTTCCAGCATCAAGTGTTATTTTTGTAGAAAGAATTTGGAAAGAATAGAAGGCAAAGGGATGTGGAAAAGGTACTTACAGTAGTTTCTCAAAACAGTTTTCTTTTAAGACCTATGAAAAAGTTACCAAAGTAAAAATGACAATTTTGAATGAAAAACAATTTTTCTTTTTATAAAAATTACATTATTTTTAAAATACAAGATCCTTTTCATTGTTGTTATATCCTGTAGCAACAAGAAATTTGGCTTTTTTAATATTTTTTTGCCATATACTTCAGCTTTCGGTCCAATGAGTCAGTAGCAAATTCCACTAATATTTCAGGTGGATCTTGAACTTTTTTTTTCACACCACAAGCATCTTCTCTTTTATCCTTGAATTAAGAATATACAGCCTTTTTTGCCCCCAATATTTATGCTGATACATTAAAACAGAAAGCAATAGGCTGACTACATTTAAGTATCTCAAGTACTTCATAGGTCAGTGTTCCTTTGAAGCACCTTAACACATCACTTTATGGATCAAGGACAATGTGGCATAATAGAAGTATTTCTCTTAAAAGACTGCAGTAAGATCAGAAGTATCTCTGCTGGGAAATCAAAATGTCATTAGTGGAAACTGCAAATTTAGATCTCAGTGGATACGGTCGTCATTTCACTCAGTTCTGTTGTAAAATGAGATTTTCCAGTTCATCTGCAGAACGCAATAAAAATGCAGCTGATTCTCGATATCCTGCAACAAGCTGTCTCACAGCATTGATTTCAGTTGGACTCAGCTGGGGTCTGGAGCTTGAACTGCTGGAGGATCCTGAACTAGTGGCCAACTGCCTCTTCATGCTGAGATCGGTGGGTCCTAGGAAAAATAATCACTAAATTAGACATGAATAATATTTGTTCTAGCACCTTGACTATAAGCACTCAAGAAATGACTGTTGAATTAATCTGTGCATTCTTCCATGCCAAGCTAGTGGTGGCTCCAATCAAATACAGGTGCTTTTAGACAGACCAGAGCACCATGATGCTAAATGTGTGGATGGGGACTTCTTGCAGACGACTTGTCCACCCTCTAGCAATCACCTTTTCTGCAGTGGCGAGACAGTGAAGACTTCTTTAAAAATGTGCTTTCGGGAGAGTCCAATTTTAAGTCTACCCCCCATATGTTATAAAGCTTCTCTATAGTAGCATTAAATAATGGTAATTATGAATATTTACACTTACTAGATACATTAACAGATATATTAGAATCCACCAATTCAGAAATTAAAATATAATAATATTCTGAGGTTATGATGGTAGTTATTCAAGAGTACAAACTCTTCAATTTAGAAGGAGGAAAACTGATTGGGCCAGCAGGTAGCATTGATGGCTAAGGTGCTGGACTCCATGGCTGACTGCAGTCCATTCCTGGACCTAGCAACTTGCACGTGTATGTGAGACCAAATCCCAAGAGCAGAATGGGGGAGAAAGGAGTACAGCATGGCCTTCCCCTTGGGGGATGATTTCTCACCTTCCCTCTCTCTGTCTCTGTCTCTCTCTCTCTGATAGTGCACATGCTCTATGGGAAAAAAAACTCTTAGAAAGAAGAAAACTGAGAGTGGGATTTCGGTGGCAAGTTTAGAGTTTAACAACTTTTTATTTTGTATTTGCTTACTTATTCATGATAGCACATGTGCACATAAGAAACTGAGAGAGAAAGAGAGAGAAGCACCCCTAAGAGCATCCTATTATACCACAATCTTTTTTTTTTTTTTTTTTTTTTTTTTTTGGGAGAGGTTTTTTCGCTATAGGGTGCGTGTGCTCGCCAGACAGACAGAGAGAGACATAGAGACAGAAAGCGAGAAATCACCCCCCAGGGGGGATGGTCACTCCGCAATCCCTTCTCTTCCATTCTCCTCTCGGGATCTTGGGCACGCACGCACACGCGCCCGGCGTGAGTTGTAAGCCACCGGGTCCGAGACGCAAACCGCGGTCGACTATGTGGGAGTCCAGCGACATAGTCATTGTACTAACTGCTGGTTCCCTATACCACAATCTTTTTTCCACAGCATTCCAGCTGGTAAGGATCCTGGGCATGCTAGCAGATGAACCTGACCTGTTTGCAGCTGGCCCAGGGATCAGAACCTGTCAGTCAAGTGGCTTCTAGGATTGCACTTCAGTTCTCTATAGACTATGCCACTACAGAATGGGCCAGAGTTTGACCAATTTTTAAGTGACACAATAAAGGACTTGAGCATTTTATTGCTCATCGAGTTGATTAATATTAAAAAAAAAGTGGACATAAATTGAATTTGCTTGAGACCTGCAATAGTAAGTGATTAACACACACACACAAAAGCCACAGAGAAACTAGACATTTGGAATGCTGTGCCAGGTATTGCTAATGTCTCGTCTATGTTGGCACAAAACATATTTGTGTGCCCAAACCATTTTATTTTCTTATGCATTTGAACCAAATCTGTTAGATCTGCTTTTTGACATAAGAAACTATAAAAATAATGTATAAAATTAAAAAAAACTTTAATGCAGATATTTGTGTTGAGAAGATGCTTCATATTGCTTACCCTTGGATTATTACATTTTCATTATGTACATAAATGTTCTCTTTTATAGTTCTTACTTTTCATTATGTATTCACTATCATTTTTAAATTGTCAGTATTACATTTCATACTTTAAATAAAACATTACTACACATAGAACTAAAGGCGTGCTCCCAAACTGTAAAAATTCTGTAACTTGAAATCATTTTAACAGATTTTTCCTAAACATGCATAACTTTGCAGATAGTGCTATTTATTTTGTGAGCTAAAGGGATGTTATTTCTGGTACCCCTTCAGGCATGATGAAGACAGGTTAGGACCTAATCTCCCCACCTTCTTTCCTGAAGGAGGCAAATGTTCCATAAGAGGAAAATAGCATCACTTGAAATTTAATTATAATAGAGACACGATTAACACACAGGAGCTCCAACATTTAAGTTATTCCTACTTCTGCAGTGGCCTTTCAGCGGCCTCTGATTTTTCTAGTAGTAATTCATTTTCATTTGTTCTGATATTTACAAAATTGTGATGCTGACATGACAGGCTGAAAGGGAGAAATGTACATTGTAACACTCCCAAACAGGAACTACTGAATCTATGTTCAAGCAAATCACAACACTGTCTAGTTTATTTAGGAATTTCTGGGAGGGTTTTTTATAAAAGCATCATATCATAGGATTTCTCATCTATGAACGAACCTGCTTTAAATTTTGTATTTTTCATCACGTTCAGGAAGCTCAATACCAGTACAAATCTTTTGGGAAAAAAAAGTTGAAAGGATTTTCCTCTCAGCTCTGTAGATACCTAGTCTAGTTGGCTGGTTATGGTTATTTCATTACAAGGTGTAACATTTTGTGATGGCTTTGCTCCCAAGTCAAGATTGGCATCCTTAACTAGAACTGAGAAAGGGTTGGGGTTAGGGCTCCAGTACTTTTGGATGCAAGGGCAAGAAAGACGGTAATTTTATTCTAATGCCGCAGTTAATGAATTACTCTCTCCACTGCTAAACTCTCAATCCAAGATGTCACTTTCACTTTCTTTTGGCTCCTTATGAGTATTGGTGAAGAGTAGACAGCTCAGTGATTTAGAGGCTGCTCACACCTCTATGCTGCGTTTTCATCCTTTGGAAGAAAGTTTATAGTTTCTTTTAGATCTAGGAGATTAGGATTGAGTGTGTAAATTGAAAGTATAAGGAATGCTTTTTATTTAGTGTTATTTATTTCAATGTTACACTGTTGGGTAAGAAAGCAACACATAGGGGTCAGCAGGTGGTTTGGTGGTTAAGGCACTGGACTGCCACATGGCCAAATGTAGTTTGAGTCCTGAAGAGGGCAGCTTGAAAATCAGGCTGGACACGTGTGTGTGTGAGTGAGCGCCTAAAATCCTGAGAAGAAACTGAAGGAGAAGGAATTGCAGCGTGGTCATCCTCCCTGGTGGTGATTTTTCACTTTCCCTCCACTCCACTGTCTCTGATGAGCTCATCTGCCCTATAGCAGAAGCTAACTAACTAAATAAATTAAAAAATATATATTTATACTCTGAAAAAAAGCAATACACGTGTGCGCATGCACACACAAGCAGGCATGCTATTTAACTAGTGACTACTCAAACTGCTCTCTCTGGTTGTCATTAGTATTCATTCCTGCCTCATTGAGTCAATAACATACTTGACAGGTTTGGTTTAATTAAACAAAGCAACAATATGATATAAGTATCATGCATATCAATTATAAAGTAAAAGTTTGCATTTTAAAAAATTTGCCAGAGGGCACATGTGCTAACCCCTGAATTAAAGCATGAACCAGGGGGCTAGCAGATGGTGTGGTGATTAAGGTGCTGAACTCCCACATGACTGACCATGGTTCAAGCCCTGGATTGGTCAGCTTGTTTTGTCTTTCTCTCTCACATGCTCATGAGAGAGAGAGAAAGAGTGAGCAAGAGAAGAGAGAGACAAGGAAAGTAAGACAGAAGCCCCCATTTCCCCTCCTCTTGAGTTTGGAGCTTTTTCCAGCCACCAGGTCTGAGACTCGAACCATGCAGTTAGCTAGTGAGATCCAGCTCACATAATCACTAGGCCATGAGCTGGCATACAAAGGTTCAAATTTTGTGACCATGCTGGATTTAGTGAAGTCCAGGAAAGTATTCTTGGAGACTTGTTCAAATCTCAGACATGGTCATTAAAAAGTTTGGTCCAGGGACCAGCAGTTAGCATACTGTCTATGTCGTTGGACTCCCACGTAGTCGACCGCGGTTTCGGTCCCAGACCCGGTGGATTAAAACTCATGCAGGGCACGTGTGCGTGCGTGCCCAAGATCCCGAGAGGAGAATGGAGGAGAAGGGATTGCGGCGTGGCCATCCCCCCTGGGGGCACGCGTGCCCAAGATCCCGAGAGGAGAATGGAGGAGAAGGGATTGCGGCGTGGCCATCCCCCCTGGGGGGTAATTTCTCGCTTTCTGTCTCTCTGTCTGTCTCTGTCTGTCTGGCGAGCGCATGCGCCCTATAGCAAAAACCTCTCCAAAAAAAAAAAAAAAAAGAAGTTTGGTCTGGAGAACCTTGATCAGCTAACAAGAAAATGACCAAGGATGATGAGTACTATGGTTCGAAAGCATCCTCCAAAAGTTTGGCTGTTGTAAATTGGTTGTACTGAGAATATAGTAAGAGGAAGAGTAATCTGATTACAGTATTGAAAGGTGGGGCCTTTGGGAAATAATGAGGCAGCAGGTGAGGCTTCTGTGATGAAATCCTGGTGGGTTCGTAAAGAGAAGGATTGGAGATCAACACAGACATGCTCACTCTTGCCATGCAAAGTCCTGCACTGCCTCAGGTTTCTACAGAAAGCCACCATGTTACCCACCTTCACCTGCTGTGTCTCCTTGAACTACATAAATCTCTACTTTCTTAAATTACCCAGACTCAAATATTTCTGTTATTAGCAGCAGAAGAGACTACAACATGATACAAAAATGCTTCAAGAGAGAGGGGGGAAGTGAGAAAGCAAGTTGACTGATCCAGGACTTGAACCATAGTTGGTCATGTGGGAATTCAGTACCTTAATCACCATGCCGCTTGCTAGCCCCCAGGTTCATGCTTTAATTCAGAGGCTAGCGAAATTTTTAAACAAAGTGCCAGATAATAACTATTTTAGACATTGCCATCGAAGAGATAGAACTAAAGATTCTATGTGAGTATTTACGTAGAAAGAGAAAACAATCTTCCAAAAATATTTATGGTAAAATTCAAAATAAAACAACAGTTGAGTTTTCTTGTTGTTTGTAATACAGTTCTAATGGAGAGAATTAAGTTCTCCTTGGGGTGGCTCACATTTCGCTTAATTGGTGTTCAGAGTTAGTGATCAGTTTCATAAATACCTATTGTAAATTTTCACCTGTTAATGCAGATTTGTGTTGACATTCCATGCATTTTATCTTCAAAAATGTCTTTTTATGCTGATAAGTATTTTCAAATACTGATATTGGGTTACTATTTTAATTGAGGATATTTATAACTTTGAAAGCATTTTAGAATTCTATTATAGTCTTCTGTTTGTAGTTGCCTTTTAGCAGGTCAATAAATTGTGGATTAATAATTATCAACTGAAGATGAACTGAACAGTGTGAATAGTTTTGAAATTTAGGAATTTACTCAGGAGTTCTATCAATGTGCACAACCACTGCAAGGCCTATATAGTAAGTGCTATGTACATACAGAAGTTTTCTCTTCTTATTTGAACTTTCGGTGGAGTGGGAAGAGTATAAAGCAACTTGCCATTACTTGTGCTTCAAACATTGGTTATTATCAAATGACTCTGTTACAGCATAAGCTTTGCATATAAGCACTGTTTTGCCGTGTAATTTTTTTTTTTATTGGATTCATCAAGAAACATTGCCAATTCTGCAACAAAAGCTAATTTCCAAAGTCATTTAGTGTTTAATAATAGTGCTTCAGGGCAGCACTTTTTGTTTAGAAAAATGCCAATCTTAACTTGATCTGAAAAAACCTGCAATAAAGCCTTATCACGAACACTAAGCCATGCAATTACTACAAAGTAGCACAAGTCAGGATATTCAGTTTCTTAGTCTGACACATTTTCATAACACTTAACATGGCTAAATTGATGAGAACAAATAAAATTTAAAAATGACAGTACCATTTCTATAATAAATAAAAGATTATGTTTTCCACAATATACCTGCTGTTGAATAGGTCAAATAAACCTATATTTTAACACACTTTGTAAATCTGTCCAAATAATCTCCTCTGTGCTTCACACATCTTAGCAGATTCCACTTCACATTGTATAAAATAGTTTTCTTCCCTCAACTTTGAAAATATTTTCAGTATAGTCGTTTTACGCATGATAGCCATAGACACTAATTTTTTAGTCACTTCAAATTCACATTGATTCCTTGAATAAACAACAAGGTATCAATAATATCTCAACTTCACAAGAGACAAGGAAAACTGTTTGAAATCAATTGCCTTGTTTTTGAATTGCCTGTTGCCAATATATCAACTTTCTCAGTCCCTGGAGCACTGTTCTGCTCCAAATACTAGTAGTCCTAAGCAGATGTGTTTCCTGTGGGTGTGCTTCTTCATCTGTTGGAATCAAAAGCAGTGTAATAAACTTACTGCCAGTAAGCAAAATGACTTTCCATGGTTGGCTAATAAGCCACTTGGAAATTTATTTCAGTTATAGGCTCATTTTCCTTTCCTATTTTTGTCATTTAAATGTTAGACAGAGGTTTTTATTGATGCTACTTTAATACTTTTCTGGTCCCAGAGTAAAAAAAAATAACTAAATAACTTCAGCATCTTAGCTAAATTATCCAATGTATGTAAAGCATCTAGCACCATGACTGGGTTATACCAGATACCCCATAAATGTTCATTTCTTTCAGTTGATGACTGAATATGTGTGAACTGGCTAAGGAGATCTAAAATATCACACTAAATATACATTACCAGGTTTAACATGCTAATAAGTTGCATTTATATTCATAGACGTGATTGCACTATAATTTGCCTTTCTAATATTCTTCTTGATGATAAGATTGGAGTAGCACTATAAAACGATCTGGGTGCTCCCACCCTTTCTTCTTTTTCCCTCTTTTAGAATTGTTTGTCTAAAAAGAAGATCTAGTCCTTGAAGTTTTGGTGAAACTCAATTGTAAAACCATCAGGGTCTGGTTAATTTTTAATGGATAAATTTTGTGAAATTGTTTCTATTTATTTAGTGGCTATAGGTTCATTTGGAATACTTATTGCTTTTTGGGCCAAAAGGGGCAAATAATCCTTGGTCTAATGTCTTTAAATTTTCAAGTTTACATGCATATATATATATGCTAGTATTTTCTTATAATTTTTATCTTCGGATTCATTACCTCAGTTCCTTCTCTCCCACTCCTCCCTAGGCTTTTGGCATAAATGCACATGTGTCCACAGTGCTTTTCAAGCTGCTCGGTCTTGAACTTGAACAGTGCAGTTGACTATGTGAGATCCAGCTGCCATAAACACCATGCTACCTGGCTGGACCTGCTGTTTTAATATTTGTTAATTATGAATATTACTGGACACAATGTCATTAGTATATTAGTTATTATTTAGTTCTTGCTATTTGCTAAGGTGATCAATATGTGTGAAAGAATATATATTATTACATTGCTGGGGTTCAGATTCTATCTATAGTCGTTAAATTAAATTTTAATTGTTTTTTTAAAGCCAAATGTTTTTCTTTTTCTTTTTTTTATCCATTGGTTTCTGAGACAAGTATGTTAAAAGTATATTACTATAATTGTGGATCTTTCAATTTCTCCTTATATGTTCATGAACAAATTTTTATTTATCAATATTGAAGCTATGTTATTGGGGCACATGGTATCTAGAAAATTGTTACTTTTTCATGAACAATTCCATCCATTATTAGGTAATAAATTTTTAATGTCCCAATGCTTTTGACTTAAAGTCAATTACTGAGTTATTAATAATGCATACACACATACATACATTATTTTAATAATTCTGCAAGATTCTGTTTTGTGTAGATATTTTTCTGTCACAACAGAGCTACATTTTATTTATGTACCTGAGAATCTGCCCTTTAACAGATAATAGATTACAATAGAATAAGTTATAAAATGTTAATATAAGGCCAGGGATTACTCTATTTTCTGGTGACTTACCCTTTGATTAAGAGAAAAGGTCAGATGCTTCAGTTCAGTGGTAACTATTTGTCTTCTCTAGAGTCTGTGTCAAACTGAAGTCATTTTCAACCCACTTAGGTCTAACTGTAATTCTAATATGATTTTGGTTTCAAGTACTTTTGACATTTCTTTTTAAAATTATATTTATTATCATTATTTTTCAGTTTTGACCAGACAGAAACAGAGAGAAAGAGGGAGAGTGAGAAAGCAAGCTGCCAGGTCCAGGACTCAAACCATGGTCAACCATATGGGAACCCAGCATCTTAGTCACCATGCCACCTGCTAGCCCTGATTTCAGGTACTTAACTCCTCTTGATATCATTAAATTTACCCTTCTCTATTTAATCAACAGATTTATCAACATTAAGTGACCAAATAATAGCATCTTTATCTATTAAGTATACAACAAATTGGTGAAAATCACATTCTACAGACATTTAAGAAGATACAAAACCAAGATATATATATATATATATATATATATATATATATATATATATATGTGTGTGTGTGTGTGTGTGTGTGTGTGTGTATCACTATCAAGGTCATGTAGCAGTTTAATGCATTATGAAGGGAGAAAAAAGAAGCATCCCTATCCCCAAACCACACATCAAAAAAAAAAAAAAATTCTGTAAGTCTTCCTTCTAGCAAAATAGAGGTTCAAACATTGACAGCATTTACAGGTTGACTTATGAATAGATCTACATCATATTTCTTGATTCTATACATTCCTTGACTTATTTGAAGACAATTTTGATGGTTCACATGAAAGTTTATTTTAGAGGAAGACAATAAGTATCAATCTCCCACACATTAAAAACCATATTCATGACTGTCTTGAGACAAATTTAGTTGAATCTTTAAATACTTCAAACCTTCTTTTAAAAATTTAAAAATTTTTATTAAATTTCAAAATAAAGCACACTATAATAAATAAAAATATTAAATGTCTCCTTTACTACATCCTTCTGTATTTCATTTTTTTCCATCATCTTGATTTATTTGTGTTTTATTTTTCTAATCTAAATTTACCTTTTTAAAAAAAAAAATAATGAGGGTCAACCTGTGTGGCATAGTGCTAAGGTTGCTAGATCCCACATAGTTGACTAGTGGTTTGGGTCCCAGACCCAACATCTTGAAAAACATGCCAGTTGCATGTGTGTGTGCTCAAAATCCCCAAAGAAAGGAGAAATAGAAGAGTGACTGTCCACCATGGGAGGTGCTTTCTCACTTTTCCTCTTTGTCTCTCTCTGGTGAGCACATGTACCCTTTGGCAAAAGAAAAGAAAAAAAAAAAGAAGATAAAAGGAAAGAAAAGAGAAACGGAGAAAGGAAAAGAACAGAAGCAAAGCAAAGCTAAGCAAAGCAAAACAAAGCAACAGAGAAAAATACCAAAGACAAAAACTGCAAGTGAACATCTCATCATTTTTGTTCAAATGTCAATGAATTCTACTATACAATTTAAAGAGAAGTTATTTGTTATATTGATCTTGCTAATCTTTCCTGTACTTGAATCTGCTAACTTCTGGTTGGCAGCTCTATAAACTACACACATACATATATATTCGCGCTATTTCCAGAAATATTTGAAGACATAAATAAAATGGAAGCTCTACATGTGTTAGAGCACCGATAAGTAAATATTAATAGTGGAACACTGATAATTTAGTAAATAGTAGCTAGTAATGAATTAGGATTTGAATATAGGTCTTTCTCCAAATGATAAAAATCTCATTTAATATACACATAAAATATGTAAAACACAGTGATAAGATCACAGGACTTGGAAGTGGAAAACTTGAGTTCATGGCTTAATGCAGATACTCCTTAAGTAGGTGAATTTATGCAAATCAATGACTTTTCCTTAGATTCACATGCAGGGACCGGCAGATGGCATGGTGGTTAAAAAGGCTGGACTCCCTGCATAACTGACTATGGTTCTGGTGTTGGACCTGGTGGTTTGCTTTCTTACTTTCCCTCTCTCTCTGGTCAACTTCAAAAAAATAAAATAATGACAATGAATAAAATTAGATAAAATATTTTTTTAAAAAAGATTCATAAGTAAGCTGTGGATAATACTGTTTTCCTTATCTGTTTGTCAGCTCGTTAAAACAGTTGACATTAAATTAAATTATAAACATTAAATGGTCTAATAAGTGTAAGTTATAGTCTAAAGGAGGATAAGTGCCTTAACCACTTAGCAATAATAAAGAAAACAAGAATTATTTGTATTAAAGTTATTTATGTTAAAGTGTGAAAATTTATCAAGCTTATGTGACTCAAGGCATAATCAGGGTTCACTAAAGGAAAAAAAACAATATAGATGTGTGCATGCATAAAAATGCTTATCTATACAAATATATAGACAAATAAACACATAACTATATTTATATTTATATATAGCTCCTAAAATTATGGAAGCTTAGGAGCTGGCAGGCTCAAGGCCCAAGAAGGACTTCCAGCTGATAGTTTCAGTTATAGTCCAAAAGCAGGAAAAGATTGATGTCTCAGTCCCAGTGGTCAGGCAGAAGTTCCCTCTTATTCAGCCTTTTTATTCTTGTCAGGTCTTCAGTTGATTGTATGATGCCCACTCACATTTGGGAGGGCAATCTGTTTTGCTACATTCAAATGTACATTTTATCCAGAAACACCCTCCCAGACATACCCAGAATAATGATTGGCAAAATATCTGGGCACTCTGTAACCCAGTCAAGTCAACACTTAAAATTAACCATCACGTTTATATATATCATCCAATATAATTTCTCCCTAAGATTCTAAAGGACATGTATTCAAAATCACTTTTAATATTATGAGATAACTACATAAAACATGTTTGCCATAAGATAGATGGCTGTTATAAAAAAATAAGTATTTAATAGAAGCTACATTTTGTTCTAGATGGTCGAGGCAATATGGGTTATTCTAAATTCTTAGAAATAAAAAACATACACATATGCATTTACCCTACAATGACAAAATTTGGTAGTTTGACAGTGATTTTAAAACAGGACAACAGAGCCCATCTGCAGTGGCATGTGTTGCTAAAATGTTATGCTCAACAGGCTGGGGCCAAATGGGAGGCCCAGACTCAACTCCCAGTACAACCTGAAGGCTGAACATGATGGCTGGTGCCTAGACCCTAGAGATTTGGGAGGCTGAGGTAGGATGATTGTGAGTTTAAGTCTGGTCAGGACAACATGGTGAGAACATGTCTGAATAAGCTGCAAATTCTGGCATGCTCATGTAGTCCCAGCTTGGCAGGCACAAGCAGGAGAATCACACCCCTAAGGTTTTGAGGATCCAGCAGGTAGTGTTGTGGTTAAAGCACTGGATTCCCACATGGCTGACTCTGGTTCAAGTCCTAGTCCTGGCATCTTGAAAATCATGCCATGCACATGTATGTGTATGCCTAAAATCCCGAGAGGAGTGGAGGAGAAGGAATTGCAGCATGGTGGCCATCCCCCAGAGGGGTGATTTCTCGCTTTCTCTCTCACTGTTTCTGTTTCTCTCCAGCAAACACATATACACTATCACAAAACTCTAACAAACAAACAAACCCTCAAAAACCAAAAACCTTTGGATGACAAAAATCATAAAAGACACATAAGGTGAGACATGTATGAATTTGTGAAGCATTACCATTTCTGGAATTGGGATTACTAATATAAATAATCAAACAAATAGTTAACATTTGTAATATGATAGTACAATCCTACAGAAATATTGTAAATATTAGACTCTGACTTTCAGCTTGGTCATTATTATGTTCAAAATATATTTTAATAAAAATTCCTTAAGATATGGTGGAATAATTAGTCTTGCTGATTGTTTTAAAGTATAAGGAGAATTTTCTTCTTTTTAGCAATTTCTAAATATTCCTATCATTATCAATAACCTAACAAATGTGTATGCACTTATGACATATTTCAAGATTTCACTATAAATATATAATAAATACAGAAATGATATTATTAGGTACAGCATATTTATGGGATCCCATAACTATAAGTTTATAAATTATATACTTATAGGACACAATAAACATGAGATGCCATATTCTGATCCACTTGTTTTTAAAATTTTCAGAAATTATGCTATATTTTACATTTTCAAAAGAAATATTTTAACCAACTTATGTTTTAAAATGTGTTTGCTGATGATAATGAATATGGTCATGTCTTTGCCTTGACCGATAAGCACTGTTTTCATGCTGGGAAAAACAAGATTGTACATTGTAGAGATTTATAGTGATTAAATAAATAGTAAATTAAAAAATAAAGTACAGAAAAATGTATATAGAAACAGGCATTTCCTTGGAATTGGGGATGAAAATGGGGTGGGTAAATCCTGCTACCTCTGTAACAATCCTTTCTGCTCTTAGAGTAAAATATAGAAGAGGAAAACACACACTAAATTTGTGAAAGAATAAATGGTACAAGTCTAGCAGACAGTAGACTATCACTAAATGTATTTAGGTCAGTAAGCGTGGCTATTCATGTTTAAAAAGAGCATAGTAATGTCTTTGACTGAACTAATATGTAGTATACTCATGCTGGGAAAGTTCATTTTCTATGCTGTAAAGATGTGTGGCAATTAAATGTAATAATAAATAAATAAATAAATGAAACTGCCTTAAAAATATAAAATAAAAAGTGAGCATCCAATGACTGGCCTCATAGCTTAGTTCTTCAGGGAACTGGAGCCTACATGGCCAACCAATTCAGGCCTTGGCGGTTTGAAAAACATTCCAGATGCACATATGTACACACCCCAAGTCTCAACAGGATGGTGAAATGGAGAAGAAAAGATTGTGGTGTGACCATGCTCCATTGGTGGGGAGCAGTGCTTTCTCTCCCAACAGTCCTTCATCCCTCTCTGGTGAGTGCACATTGCCTCTGGCAATAAAAAAAAAAAAAAAAAAAAGAATATCCACATTTAATTTTTTCAGAACTACTATAAAAACCATTACTAATGAAATACATAGTATTTATGATGAACAATCTTTTACTTTTATTCTACCAGAAAACAAACACTGGAGGTAAAAAAAGCCTTAAGAAACAAATCTTTGTTTTTATTTGTGTGTGTGTGTGTGTGTGTGTGTGTGTGTGTGTGTTTTAGAGAGAGATTTTTGCTATAGGGTGCATGTACTCACCTGAGAGACAGAGCAAGATAGAGGTGTAGGAAGTGAGAAATTGTGGGGGATGGCTACACCGTGATCCCTTCTCCTCCATTCTCCTCTCAGGATTTTGGGTACGCACGCACACACACTGGCATGAATTTTAAGTGCCAGGTCTGGGACTCAAATGATGATCAACTACATAGGAGTCCAGTGACGTATCTGCTGGTCCTCCCAAATCTTTTTTTTTTTTTTTTTTTTTTAAAGATTTCTTGTGGGAACCAGCAGTTGGCGTAATGGCTATGTCGCTGGACTCCCATGTAGTCAACCGCAGTTCGCGTCCCGGACCCGGTGCCTTAAAACTCACACCGGGCACGTGTGTGTGCATGCCCAAGATCCTGAGAGGAGAATGGAGGAGAAGGGATTGCGGCGTGACCATCCCCCCTGGAGGGTGAGTTCTCGCTTTCTGTTTCTCTGTCTTTCTCTGTCTGTCTGGTGAGTGCACACGCCCTATAGCAAAAATCTCTCCAAAAAAAAAAAAAAAAGATTTCTTGCTGTAAGATGTGTGCACTAGCTGGACAGACAGAGAGACGGAAAGCAAGAAATCACCTCCCAGAGGGGATAGCCATGCCGCAATGCCTGCTCCATGATTTTCTTGGGATTTTGGCTACACATGCATGCACATGGGCCCAGCATGAGTTTCAAGATACTGGGTCTAGGACTCAAACCACAATCAACCATGTGGGAGGCCTTTAACCACTACACTACCTGCTGGTCCCAAGAAACAAAATTTTGAGAGGCACTGTTTGGAGATAGAGTGCATGTGGCCACTTCCCTAAATGATTTTCTCTCAAATGTTTACATTGCTTCATCAAACTCCAGGAGATTTAAAAGTTAAGTGCAATCACATCTATGAACCTAGACAAAATATTTTCTTGCATAAGAAGGAAGACAGGGCTGGTGATTTCCATTAAGGTTAATGCTTGTTTCCCAACTTCTTACCTTTATTATTCAATGGCTTACAAAGCAAGAAACAGATGAAATCATGGGCTCAGACCCTAGTTAGACACCTTGGCAGAGGAATAGCCCACGGAGGACGAGGATATGGATACGATGAGTACATACATGCAAAACATACATCTGTTGGGGCCGGAAGGTGGTGTGGTGGTTAAGGGCGCTGGACTCCCACATGGCTAACCATGGTTTGAGCCCTGGACCTGGTGGCTTGCTTTCTCACTTTCTCTCTCTCTCTGGTCAAATTAAAAAGAAAGAAAGAAAGAAAGAAAGAAAGAAAGAAAGAAAGAAAGAAAGAAAGAAAGAAAGAAAGGGAGAGAGAGAGAGAAAGAAAGAAAAAAGAAAGAAAGAAAGAAAGAGAGAGAGAAAGAGAGAAAGAAAGAAAGTTCAATACAATAATTATTTTAAAAAACAACAACAACAAAAAAAACCCATACATCTGTTTAGAAAGAACACAATGAAAAAAATATAGTCTGACCTTTCTCACTATAATGGATAAACTTTGATTATGAACACATTTTCAGGAGCAAATATCAAGGAAACGTAAGTCTCTCTATCGTCTTATTCCAAAAGACAATAAACAGTAACTTATACTGTCAGAAATAGAAACCAACAGAGTTCCTAAATACAGGGTGGTATACAAATCCCTCTTAGATCCTTTCAGAGCACTCAAGAAGATTACATCCTTAATGGATATAAATGATCAGAAATAATTTGTGTTCCCCTGTAGCTGCTTAGGTGTTAACTAGAACATTAGTCATTACACGTCTAATTTTATAACCATTTGTTACTTCTGAATTTTAGTGGGTAGACCAAATAGTATTTATGGGGGCAAAACATGCACTGTGTGGATTACATTCACACACATATTTTTCCACTAGTTCTAGCAATTGTACCTGGATGGGGGGAGGACTTTCAGAAAAAGCATTTGTATGCGATCAAAAGTCAAATGTCATTTAAATTTCTCTGTGCCTTGAAAATCACAAAAGGAACCATCAGTGTTGTAATTGCAATCATGCTTGAAATTTGAAAATTTTAACATGAAAGAAAAATATATATGGCACATCTGGTTTGACTACCCTCTTAGAATGTTTCAGACAGGCCCAAGAGCTCTAGTTGGCCTGGGTAAGAAGGCTGGCATCTATTTCTGGAAGGTCCATCAGTACCTGAGCCCAGAAAGGGGAATGTGGGCAATGACAAATTCACTATCCATATATGAGTGAAATTTCTGACTTCCTAGCAAAGCAGAACACTCTGATCCCCCGAGGAAAGCTCCTTCCTGAGTGGCAAAGCGTTGGCAAGGCCAATAAAATAAATATAACTGGTTTGTTCAGATAGATCTTGGGAGGATTTGTCAATGTTCAAAGGAAGTTGTGTAAGGAAAATAATCCAAGCCAAACATAATGAGTTCACGTCACCTGGAAAGACCCTAATGGTCCACCAGGAGGCTCAGGAAAGAAGGTTCGAGAATACTAATGGAGACTTCTCTCTCTTTCTTCCTTTCAGTGAGTAGGCATGACACAAAATTCTCAAGAGAATATTATGAGTACCTAAAGATCCATTTTACTGCACAGTAGAGAACAGGCTTTTCATAAGCTGCTGCCAGAAAAGCCTGATCAATGTCGAACTATAAAAATAATTATAATGCTGGGGAGAGTCCAGGGAAAACACAGGGCCATTTGTCTTCCTTTTCAGAGTCTTTCTCTGGAGCTTTCTGACCCAGAGAACCTCAGCAAAAAAAAAATTTAAGAACTCAATAAGACAAACTGAATGGTTGGTGCTTCATTTAATATCGCAAACAATTCATATAATTTCCCAGAGCTGATTAATGTAATTTTCAATCATTAACATTTACAAATAAGCATCATCTCCCTGAATCTCGGTGTATCTCAACACCTATTTGTGTAATATTTCAAACTCTGTTGAATTCTCGGTTGTTATTATACTTTTTGTGGAAAAGCTGAGAACAAAATGAACTCAGTGTCAAAAAATGTGGTCACGCTTCAAGTATCTGTAGTTTGGACATGCTTTTCTTACAGATCACACAATGTGAAATTTTGCCAAAATTAAATTCCTTTCAAATTTGCTTTATTTCTAGTTTTAAAGTAATCCCAGCCTATGCCAAAGAGATTTTCTAAACAACTATATTATAATTGATATATTATTAGTATAACTTACGTATGGATTAATTCTGTATCACAATCTATATAGTGCTTAGCTCTTCTCAGAGCCCTAAAATAACTGAAAGCTATTTAAAATCTGGACAGTTTGAATCAAAAGTGTTATTATTTAAGAACCAACATTTAGGGAGTAAGATGTTGGTACAGTGGTAAAACATGACTCTGAAAGGCAATCCCTCATGGAGAGTTTTCCAATTCAAGTTGGAAATCTCTCTAAGTTTGCTGGGCACCCAGTTGTCCATGACCCAAGTCTGGCTAAAGACTGAGGGTGAATTGTGCTATCAAGTCCTTGTTGGGGAATCTCAATCTCTCTCTCTTCCCGCCCCCTCCATCTTTCTAACTCATAGAAGAAAAAAATGAAGATCTACTACTTAAATTTCCATGAGGCTGTACATTGACACCATTTATTTCACTGAGGAATAATGATAACATAAAAGTGAGTGCAAAGAACCCAATGAGATAAATGTATAAAAGGTTTTTGCAATAACAAAATCACCCAAAGGTTGATCTAAGAGTGTAAATAAGGTAAGAAGAATAGTGTCTAGAATCAATCCCATCTAGAAGAAATTTCTGTGATGATGGAACTATTCCCGTGTAGTTCGATTTAGTAGCCACTCACTACTTAGACTATTAAATATTTGAGATGAGGCCCAATGAGATTAAGGATTCAATTTTGTATTTAATTTAACGTTCTTTTTTTTTGAGAGAGAGAGATTTTTGCTATATGGCACATGTGCTCGCCAGACGGACCGAGAGAGAGACAGAAAGGGAGAAATCACCCTCTGCCTCCCCCAGTGGATGATCACACCGCAATCCCTTCTCCTTCATATTCCTCTCAAGATCTTGGGCCCACACATACATGTGCCTGGCTGGCATGAGTTTTAAGGCACTGTTGACTAAGTGGGAGTCCAGAGACATAACCATTACACCATGTGCTGGTCCCAATTTAACTTTACTTTCAATCTCAATAGCCTTATGTGGCTGGGGCTAACATACTGGTTAATGCAGATCTAGATAAAAGAAAACAAAATAAGGAAAAGGTATAAAGTAGGAAAATATTGTGATTAACTCAAGTCATCAAAGGAATATACATGAGACAAGCTGGTTTACTAGTAATAGTTAATCAAGTTGGATATGGTGGTGGAACAGTGTCTAGATAAAGATCCAGTTTTCACAAAAAAACAAAACCAAGTTTCCCTGTGTGCTATCCAATGCGCTTTCACAACTCACTCAGCTTTAATTGGAACTTTATTGAGATGTAGTAACTGTACAGTTCCAATTATGTTCACTTCACTTAGATCATACAGTCCCCTTTCCTCATATATGTTATCATCATGTAGGTTTTTCCCATTGTGTAAAGGCATATAGATTCCATCAAAGGAGATTACTCAGCCTATGTGAATCACTTTTAGGCTCTACTCTATAAAATCATTATCTACACAGTTTTATGTAATAGACCTTATGCATTTTTCATATGACAGAAAAATCCAGCTGGTATCCTAGAGCAGGATGACAATGGCCCCTGCCTACATATCTGCATGATTTCTTTGTATGTGGTTAGTGAGCCAGCACACATTACTAAGAATGTAAGGGAAGTGCACTTCCCCATCCTTGAATAACTAAGGTCAACAGTTTTTTTCTTGAATCAGGGGCTTAAGCTGAATACTTTATTTTTCTAAGGCAAGGTCTTGCCATGCCATCATTTTCCTGCTTCAGCCTCCCTGAGCTCTTGAGATTACAGGCGCATATCACTTTGCCTGGCATTTAGGTTAGACTGGAAATTGAACCTAGGTCTCCCATGAGGACTTAGCCTGTGCTGCACAGCATCTTAGCAGTGGACAGCACTGTGGCTGAGAGAAGAATTTACATGAGTAATTAACAATCTTTCTTTGCAATGTTAGATATGAAACATTTTTCTTGTTTTTGATATTGTGCTCTTTAATTTATTTAAGAGAAAATGAGCAAACTTTAAGAAGGTGTCTTCAACTAATTACTCCCGTGATCAGTTGCATTTAGTCAGGAGCTCCAAAGAGGCACAATGGTTTATTGGAATGATTTCTTTTACTCAGTTATTTATGTATTCAATTTAATATTCATTGACCACTAATATAAGCCACCTACCGCCTGGTGATATGACAATTAAACATTTAGGAAAAAAAAAAATCACCATGCCTACCGGTAAACTGTGTATAGTCTAGCATGGAAAAGAGCACATAACAGACAAGCTAAATAAGGAAATATTTTTAGAGAATCATGAGAGCAGGTAGAAAAAACTTAGCCAGGAAATAATTGGAGCAATCAAAGAAAATATCCTAGAGAACATAGGAGCTGATTCGGTTCAAGGAGGCTATTCCCGCATGAGATAACTCCAGAGATAGACAACAGTATGTATAGGGATGAAAAATTCACTTTGAAATAATTAAATATAAGATTCTTGGGATATCCAGATCAATGTATCTGATAGACATTTGGATATAAAATCTGAAACTCAGTGAAGAGAAGGAGGTAGATAGGTAGATTTGGGACCATTCAAACCATTAAAGCTATTGAGCTGTCTCTTAGAAAACATACAGAATGAGAGGATTAAATGGGTAAGAGTAGGATGCAGGGAAAGGGCATGTATGAACAAGAAAAGCCCAGAACAGCAGCAAGAGAAAGATGATCCGAGGAGAAGCCAGTGTAAGGGTGACATGGCAGTGTATTATCATAGATTTCAAAAGGGTGGTCATTCCAAGGCTCTAATCTTCAACAGATTCAAATGTGCCCAAGATAGCTGATAAAATTAAGAGCAAACTTTATCTTCAGTTTGGCAATAAGTGAGTCATTATTAAATTAATTAAATGACCCATTTCAGCAAATTGATGGGGTGGGGGGGGCTACTTATAGTGGATTGAAGAGCAGGAATTGAAAACTAAGAAGAGTGAGTAAATAAAAGTGTTCCTTTGAAAATTTCCGATGACAAGTGATTTCCAGTATGTTGCTGTCTTGTGCTTTCCATATACAAAGGCAGTCTCACCAGAGTGAACCAGCGCTATGGTGAATATTAGGGCCAACGAAGGGTCCTTAGACCCTTTGTTGTAGGCTCAGATCCCAGGAGTGTTTAAGCCAGCAATTCTGAATATCAGTGAAGAGCAAGGAAGATAATAAATATAAAGTTTTGGGCCAACAAGACATTGCCATACAAATGTTAGTTATTATGGTCATTATTACTACAATTTGGTCTTGTTAGATTTCGGTCTGTATATCAGCCCAGTTTATATCAGAGTTGAAAAACAAACAGAAAAGTCTGCCCCATGGAGTTTGGGAGAGGAAACATCCAGTAGTTAACTTATGCATTATGCATATAATTTAGACTCAAGAGACCCAACGGATAACTACAATGAACCACAATTGCCCTCTTTAGACAGCTCAATGTGAGCTTCCTGGTAGAAGGAAAGCATTCCAAAGTTCTATGCAAATGGGTATGATAATAACAGGAGGATTGACTGCTTGCTTGCTTCTCATTTCAGTTGGAAAATTTGAATAAATTCTTTATACAAATGGTAACTGCTGTCATTTTGATAATACTCCAACTTGAAAATTTGGATTGTTGAGTGCAGAGCCTTGCCAGCACTAAACAAATGGAGGCTGGCTAATGAAGGATGTGAAGGACGTCCTGGCACCGTTAGTCAATCGGATCTTTCCTCGCTACAGTCTCCAACATAAGCATGCTCTCCCTATTGCTATGATATACAAAATCAAGCAGGGGTTTACCAAACCATAGAGGTACAGATCCATAAACAGATGAATGAACTAGAGCCTTTCTCTTTCACCCACAAAATTCCAAAATGCAATTTAATTGTTCTTTTGGCCTGTGATTCCTTTGCTTTTTCTAAGATAAACCCTTCACTTCTGGGCCATTCAGGTAGTGTGGTGGTTAAAGTGGTTGGATCCTGGGACCAGCAATTAACGTAATGGCTATGTTGCTGGACTCCCATGTAGCCGACCACGGTTTGAGTCCCGGACCCGGTGGCTTAAACTCACACCAGGTGCGTGTGCGTGCATGCCCAAGATCCTGAGAGGAGAATTGAGGAGAAGGGATTGCAACGTGGCCATCCCCCCGGGGGATGATTTCTCGCTTTCTATCTCTCTGTCTCTCTCTGTCTCTCTCTGTCTTTCTGGTGAGCATACGCACCCTATAGCAAAAACTTCTCAAAAAAAAAAAAAAAAAAGTGGCTGGATCCCACATGGCCTACTGTACAGCTTGGATCCTGGACCTCGGGGCTCAAACAACAGCTTGGTATGTGCACATGCAATCCCCAAATCCTGAGAAAGCAGAGAAGGGACTGGTGGCATAACCATCACCCCTGTGGAGATGCTCTCTTGCTTTCCCTTTCTCTCTGTCTCTGTCTCTCGCCAGTGAGCATATGCACCCTATAGCAAAAAAGAACAAAACACAAAAAATAAAAGTCCTTCACTCCTGCCATCTAAAATATATAAATGATTTCTGGACCTGTTTCTGTCTTCTGTACCTATTTGAGTTTTGGCATCAAACATTCTTTTTTCTTCAATTATTAAAAATATTTTCTTTTTTACTTTCCAGGGGACAGATGTACTTACTGGAGATGGATGGAGAGATCAAGAAAAGGAGAGGGAGAAAGCACTTCTTAATAGGGTGTGATCAAACCACAATCCCTTCTCTTCCATTTCTTTATCTTGTCAGGATTTGGGGCATGTGTGCACACATGACTGGCATGGTTTTCAAGCTGCTGAGACTGTGTGGTCAATCATGTAGGATTTGGCTCCCTTAATGACCAATCCATGTCGACACCCCTCAAGCATTCTATTTTTTAAAAATTATCTATTTATTAACTCAATATGATTGGACACTTACTACAGTTTGGCCTTAGATGGGGCAATGTAACATGAAGACAATAAAATTTGTGCTTTGAAGGAGTGCACTTCTATTTAGGAAAAAAAAAGTTTTCAAACTTATGTCACAATTTAATGAGATTAGTGCCGGAATAAAGGCACATGTAGGAGAATAATTCATCTTCCAAAGAGTAGAGAATGGTGAAGTGGAGTAAGTTTCCACAGAGGAGATAATGTTTAACCAAAGTTTAAAGGCTTTTTCTGTTTAGACAAGAGAAGACTACTTTATCTCTCTTTTTGATCTGTAAGGTTTTTGGGGTTGTTCATTTTGCCTTATTCAACCTTGTTTCTTTTAAAGCTAGTGATTTGAACACGATAACCAAAAATATTAAGTTAAGCCCAAATGCTGTTAAGGTATCCCATTTTTTCCTTCCGCCTTTGCATTGTTCTTGAATACAGTATGATCTGCAGAGTTCCTGTTATTATGACACTAGTTTAAAAGGTTCTGGAAACATTACTTTTCCTTCATTCTTTGCCCTCTGACTTAGACTATTGACCTGCATTGTATTTCGCAGTTTGTTCAGCTAGTGGTTTGAATTCTAATTGTCATATTCTGCTTCATAAAGTAAGTCAGATGTATAGCTAATTCATCTGTGTGTCATGCAAATTCTCTCTTCCTTCCACATATTTCTGATCTTTACAAATCCTAAAATCAGGAATTCTCAAACTTGGATTAGCAGGAGTTGTCAGATATGATGTTGGCATCTAATATAATGCTAATCTTCTGTTATGTCCTTTTTAGTGCCCAAGATTTATGCATATGCATGTAGCTTCTTTCCCCACAACTCAAAATCTGTTACAGGGAATGACTATTTTAATGTCTTACAGTGAAGAGATAATGGCTACGATAATACCATAAAAATCTGAATATTTGGAGAACTCAGATTTTATGAGTAAAGTCCCCAAATAAAGGAAAGTACAGGACTAATCAATTTGACTGCCTTACTGTAATTTAAAACAAAAGCTAAATAAAAGTGGTAGACAATGCCAGTATTAGGTATCACATATTCCTGGAGAAAGCAAAGATATTTGGAACTTTATAACATGAAATTAACAATTTCCTCTGTTACTATTATCATTGCTTGAGGTCTATCTCAAATGTACACTAGAGAATACTATCTTTATGACTAGAGCTATTAGTTGCAAAAATTGTTATTCCATTGCTTTGTTGTGCTGTTGTTTAAACTCAGCTACAATCAGCCCAAAACTTGCTCATAGAAAGTTACGATATTTTTAATTTGCCGTATGCTAGTCTGCTCTTCCAGTCTTCTCAGACATATACAGACAGTTGGAACTATTTGAAGTAATTCATTTCTGTGTCCTTAAGAGCTCTTTATCATCTTATACAAAAGCCAAAGGATGGCTAAACATCCAAAAAATCATTATCTGTAACCTTGAGCGAATCACCTCTCTAGGCCTTTTTTTTTTCCTTTATAGAATTTTGAAAAATAAAGAGGTTGCTATCAAAGGTTTCTCAAGTCCTTTTAGGCCATATTATTCTTTGGTAGTGAGGTGTTTCTGGAGAGAGACTTATACATCCGAGGCCTACAGTATCTACATAAAAACTATAAACTTATAAAATATGCTTTATAAACATTTACACTGCAGATTTCCTATGTGATGTCTAAGCACCACTGAACAAAATGGTTGAATGATTGTGTTATTATATACGTGTGTGTGTGCTGTGGTACATGCTTCAAAGGACAACTTCAGGATGCTTGGAAAGTATATGACTTTATTTGACCTTGACTTAGAGTTCTAAATGTAAAGGGTGAACAAGAAATGATTGGTAAGGGGAAAAAAAAAAAGCAAGTCAAAGGAATCCTCAGGAAGATAGACCTTGAGGAAAGAAGGGATAAATGATTTAATTTTTCTGTGAATCATAACAGCCCATAGAAGGGTTTTAAATGTTGAAGTGACATGCTTATATTTGTATTTTGTTAAAGATTGTTTTGGTTCTGCTGCAAAGAATGAGTTGAAAGACAAAAAAGAATTCAGAAGTCCTATTCATTAGTAATACATAACAAAACATTTTTTGACTCTCTGTCAATTTTTACCTATGATTGGCAGCCCCCCAAAGTGCTCTCTTCTCAAAAACTCTCTCAAAATTTTCTCACTTGGGTCTTCATCCTTCTCTTTCTACAATGTGCTGTTTTTCTTCCAATCAGTAGCTCTCTGTCCTTTTCATGAAAAGGCAATGCTTTCCTCTGCTTGCTAAATAAATCAAAGCAAAGCCGGGCATAAAACACAATGCCCTGCACTCCATACTTGGTTTAATGGCCTGTTGAAATGCTTAATTCTTAAAAAAGAGATCCCATATTTTTATTTTTGCATTGAACACCAAATTATTTAGCCATATATAGGGCAAATATAAATTATTTATATAGGAGTAGAAGTAAGCAGTGCTCAATTTGTCCTAGCCTTCTATCACCTACATATCTAAAAATGTCTCTTCTTTTCTTTTTTTTGAGAGGTTTTTGCTATAGGGCATGTGCACTCACCAGACAGACAGAGACAGAGAGACAGAAAGCGAGAAATCACCCTCCAGGGGGGATGGCCATGCCACAATCCCTTCTCCTCCATTCTCCTCTCGAGATCTTGGGCACGCACGCACACACACCCGGTGTGAATTTAAGCCACTGGGTCTGGGGCTCGAACCATGGTCGACTCCGTGGGAGTCCAGCGACATAGCCATTACGCTAACTGCTGTTCCCAAAATGTCTCTTCATTTTCAGCAGCACTACCACCATAACCAAAGTTACCATTGTTTTTCTCTGATACTAAGAAATAACTAATAATGAGAAAAATAGATTTTGAAATAATTCAAAAAGTTCCTAGAGGTAAACAGGAATATTTTATAGAAATAAAAGGTCAACCCATCAAGAAGATACAGCAATATTAATACATAAGCATTTAACAGAGACCCAAAACAAAACAAAACAAAAACAAGAAACTGTTGGAATCAAAGTCAAAAATAGATAATTCAAAGATGTAATTGGTAGCTTCAGTACTATTTTTTCAATAATGGATATAAAAATTATACAGATAATCTACACAAAAATAGAAAATTGAACCACACTATAAACCAAGTAGACCTAATACATACTTTCAAAAAACCCCACCACCAATAGCAAGGAACATTCTTTTCAAGGGCATATTCTCTACAATAGTTCATAATCTGTTATAAAGCAAGCTTGAATAAACTTAAAAGAACTGAAATTATGTAAGAATGTTGTTGACTATGATGGAACAAAGTTAGAAATCAGTAACAGTAAAAAAATGGGAAATTCACAAATCTGTTGAAATTAAATATATAGTTAAACCACTAATGAGTAAAGAAGAAATAAGAAATGAAATTAGAAAACATTTTAAGGCAAATTAACATAAAAACAGAAAATGCCAAAACTTATGAGATTCAGATAAAGTAGTGCTAAGAACCAAATTTATGGCTGTAAATGGCTATATTCAAAGAGAAAAAAAAAAAAAAAAGGCAAGCCCTATAGTTCAATGGTTAATGGAACCAGATCCCACATGGCTGGCCATGGACTGAATCACAGCCCTGCAACTTGAAAAACATATGGTAACTTGAAAAAAATGCTGCACATGTGTGTCTTTGTGCTTAAAATCTCAACAGAGTGAAGAAATGGAGGAGAAGAGATTACACAGTGACAATGTCTCAGTAGAGTGTTTTCTCCCTCCCTCTATGTTTCTCTATCTCTATGGCAAGCATATATACCTTTTGACAATTAAGAGAGGGGAGAGAAAAAGACTTCGAAAAATTAATGCAACTTTCCAGCTTAAAGTAATGAAAACTAAGAGCAAACTAAACTTAATGCAAAACAAGTGGAGAAAACAATAAATAAAACTTGGAAGAAAAAATAAATAAAAGAGAAACAGAAAAAAAAAAAAACCTGATAAAATTGCTTTATTCTTTAAAAAGCTCACAAATTTGCCAAGCCTTTAGCTAGTATGACCAAAAAGAAATAAGAGAACATTCAAATTACTGAAATCAGAAATGAAAGAGTGTGACATTATCAATCTTACAAAAATAAAAAAGAGTGTGAACAAAGACTGTGAACACTGTATATCAAAAAATTAAATCATTTAGATGAAACAGCTGAAGACCTAGAAATACACAACCTACTTAAGTTGATCAAGAAGAAATAGATAATATACATAGGCTTATAATAAGTGAATGTTTTAGTAATCCAAAACTGAGCAAAGAAGCCTAGTTTCAGATGTCATCACTGCTGAAACTTACCAATATCTAAAGAATTTATATACTTTACAGTTTTTTCCCAAAATTTGGAAGAAGAGAAATCACTTCCCAATTCAATTGATAAGGCCAGTGTTGTTCTGTTACCAAAAATTAAACAAAGTCACCAGAAAAAAAAAACAAACAAAAGAAAAAAAAAAAAAAACAAAAAAACCCAAGCTATAGAGTGATATTTCTTATGACTGTGGACATGACAAAAATCCCTAACAAAATCCAGCAACATATGAAAAGAATTATATACCTTGACACAGTGGGATTTATCCCAGGAATTCAGAATTGATTTAACATGAAAAAAGAATGCATTTTATCATATTTTAAAGGATGAAAACCACATGGTAAATCTCAATAGATGCAAAAAAAAAAGCATGTTTGTCAAAACCCAACATACCTTCATGATAAAAAATACCCAACAAAGTTGAAATAGAAAAGAACTTCCTCAATCTATTAAAAGTATTAAAAGATATCCATAATACCTCACAGCACACATCATACTTAATGGTCAAAGACTGCATTCCTTTAAAATGAGGAACAAAGGTAAGGATGACTGCTGTCATTACTCCCACTCTACAATTTACTGGAGATTATAGCCATAGGAACTAGGCAAGAAAATGAAATAAATAGTAAACTATTTTAAGCATTGCTTTTTAAGTAATTAGAACAATTTTGCAAGACACAGATAAGCAAGAGTTTACACCAATAGATTTTCCCTGTGGTGTTATGTAATAGCTAATATGAGGTAAAATATGTAAGCAATTAATATAATTATAAATAGAGATAAGGCACCACTAACTCAATCTGGCAAATAAGCTTCTCAGATAAAGCAGTTTGGAAAGAGGTTTAAGAGAATTGATAAGGAACACAGTGCAGATTTCAAGTGGGGGCATCACTTATGTGCCTTATCATTTTCACCTTCTGTGTATCAGTCTACTCTTACAGCAAGTTAAATCTTTTCCAAGTATGCTGACCTGGAATATATTTTATTAGTATGGCAACATTATTTAAGTATTACTAATGCTTGATTTGTATTTAGATGCACATAAAATCATATATGCATATCAAAAACTATAAGCAGAATTTGATAACTCTTTTATATCATTTTGAAAAAGTTAACAGTATGATGAAACTATGCAATTATACATGATATAATTTTCTAGACTATCTAATTCAGGGGTAAAACCAAAGGAAAACATTACTATCTCTTTAGTAAAGGCTTGTGTGCTCACTTTTTTTTTTTTTTTAACTTTTTCTTTTTTTTTGTTTAGAGAGAGATTTTTGCTATAGGGGGCATGTGCTCACCAGACAGACAGAGAGACAGTGACAGAAAGTAAGAAATCAACCCCCCCACACCCAGGGGGAATGGCCATGCCTCAGTCCCTTCTCCTCCAGTCTCTTCAGAATTTTAGGAACTAATTTTTTTATACCTGGGTTTATTAGATAAAGATTATGATCCAATAATTGTTTCATAGCAATTTGAACAAGCTTTAAATTCTTTATTAACAGCTATCATAAACAGATAATACTAATCTTATTTAAAAACCATAAATACACACTGATGAATATATAACTTATGAATAACTTTGGTATTTCCCATTTTAAAAGGCAACATACAGCATACAAAATCTATACTAAACAAATAAACTATACTATGGATACATGACTGATGTGTCTAAAGTTACAGACAGTACATCACTGATGTTAATTATGTGATCAGTACATTTTTGAGTATGATTCCCATCATATTTCACTTTCCCCAGAAACTGAATTCTGAACTTCCTCTTCTAAAATTGATATAATCAGGTTATCTTTGGACATCAAATTATATTTTATTTCAAAGTAAGTAAACCAATGACACGAAAATGTTTCATTTTCATATTCATCAAATATCTTTCAGCAATGAAAATAAGCATGTGAAAATATTTTGTAAATCCTATGGCATACTAGTCCTAGTTTTGCTACAGATGATTCTTTTATGAAAACCTTCCTAAGAAAATATTTATTGCTATTCAGAAGACATAAAACATCATCAAGTGTGGGCCTAGTATAGCCTATAGCAGGATACTTTTTGGAGTTTTATGAGCTGCACAAATAAAAATCCATTGTTCAGTTGCTGTCTTTTGGATGGAAGTACAAGTATCTGGATAGAAGTACAGGTATCAAACTCTGAAGTTTGATAGAAAGTGCATTTAGCTCAAAGCACGATTGTCTTAAATGTTTATACTTCCATAAACCTTCATCTTGGAACAGGTGGTTCAAGACTTTCATCAGTATTGGAGTGGTCTGTCCTTAAGTTCTGTTGAATATACTATTGAACAGCTACTGTCTATTTCACCAAAGGCCAGTTATAGAAATCCTGTGATGTGGTGACCAGCTGGTTTCACCTCTGCACTGCTGTCCTCTCCAGCATGACCACCATAGTGCCAGAGATTGGGCAGCTGGAGTCTTACCAAGATGTCTTTGAGGACAGCTGCCTGTATAAGGCCTGGAGTGAGGTAGTACTCAGTCTCATGTCAGCAAGGGACAGCAGCCAATCCAATGTTATTTTTATTTATTTATTTAGTTTTGAGAGATTTTTGCTATAGGGCTCTTGAACTCCCCAGAGAGACAGAAAGCATGAAATCATCTCCCATGGAGGATGGTCATGCTACAATCCCTTCCCCTCCATTCTCCTCTTAGGATTTAGGGCACACTTGCACATATGCTGTGCCTGGCATGAATTTCAAGCTGCTGGGTCCAGGACTTGAACTGTGGTCGGCCACGTGGGAGTTCAGTGTCTCAACTTCTAAGACACTTGCTGGCCACCCCATTATTATTTTTTAACATGGGGAAAACTTTAATTTTATAAAAACTGTCCTCCAAAGTGTAGAACATACTTCAAAGGGTGGCATAAGGATTAAAAGGAGACTACACTAAGCACATTAAGATTCAATAAGTGGTAGTTATTATTAGTTGATGTTAAATAAATTATAAGTGATTTTTAAAAAATCTATCTTTAGTGAACACCCTCCTCCCCAGTTTTGTGAGTTGGTAGTTGGGTTATTATTTCTTATCTAAAACTTTTTTTTTTAAGAAGTGTTAGGAGTTTTCAGTTATAGGCTAAAACAATTCTTGGGTTTCGTTTGCATTTTTCTTTTCTGGTCTTGGACTTGGTTTTTCCTGCTCATTTGGTGTTCAAAGAAAAAGAAGACTTAAAAAGAGCTGAGAAGACTCACTAGCATTTGGAAAGCTGAATATACACCTGAAAGTTTTTCTCTTTTTCCTAAAATAAGCTTCTTTCCTTTTTCCCCTTCCATCTGAAGCACTGTTCTTTTGAGCTGAGGCAACTGATGCAGACTAAAGCCCAGGGACCCTGTCCTTAGACAACCTTTAATTTTCAAGGAGACCAAAGAGCACTAGCTTGCCAGAAGAATCAGTTCTAAATGCACTCAGAGCATATTTCCAGTGCTGTAAAGGTAACTGACTAAAATACATGCTTATTCATGGTAGCAATGTAAATTCTTCTGAAATATAATAAAAGCTCATCAAGCCTCATTCAAATTTTTAAATTCAATATGGTCTTTGTTTCTAGGTATCTTTAGTGGAAAGAGACAGGAAATATGCCTTTTAAAACAACAATACTAATAAGATCCCATTGACACTATCAATACAATTGCAAGAATATACATTTTTTGCTTAAACTTACTGGTTTTATATCTGTATCTACTATCTATCTGCCCCTGCTGATAATCCAGGCTTCCACTGACATGAATATAACTATAAATTTGCTTTAAACCATAATACACAGTCAGAACTTTCAAAATAGTAATATGATAATGGAAAATAGTTGAATGCTTTATAACTGGCTTGAATGCTTGTGGAATCAAGCTACAAATTTTTTTAAGAATTATTTTATTTAACTTCATTTTTTAATTTTAATTTGACCAGAGAAGAACAGCGAGAGAGAGAGAGAGAGACAAGCAAGCTGTTGGGTCCAGGACTCGAACTGCAGTTGACCATGTGGGAGTCCAGTGCCCTTAACCACCACACCACCTGCTGGCCACCATGTTACAATTTTAAAAAATAACACAGAGAAGTTGGTCTCTGTGGGGCTATGCCAACAATTCATTAAATATTTTAAGTTGATATGTATCATTTTAAGTTTAATTTTAGGAATTATTAGCATGATTTTGTGATGATATAATTACATACATTGTTCCAAAGTTTAATTTACAAACTAAAGTATAAAAAGTATTAATATATTAAGAGAGTTTTAGCTTCTATCCTTATCTGTTACACTGTTCTCTCTGGACTCCCACCTCTATTTCAACTATGTAAGTTATTGCTTACACTTTTACTTATATAAATACTTCTTTTGTGAATGTTAGCTTTCTGTAAGTCCTTTCCACCATGTGACAATCGCTACATAATAGTATATATAGATATTTTCCATTCCTTTTTATAGCTACATATTACTGTCTTGTTTAGATGCACCATAATTTAATCAGCCAGTCATCTACTGATAGACATTTTTATTGGTAGCCCATTTTTCACACTTGCATTTATAATAACACTACATTGAAGAGCTTTGCACATATGTCTTTCTGTACCTTCGCCAGAGTGTCTTAGATTCTAACAGAGAGCTTGATGGATCAAGTCATAAATGTATATTTAATTTTGCTAGATATTGTCAAATTCCACTCCAACTTTTTGAATTTCTACAGGCAATGCATGAGAGAAACTATGTACCAAAAATATTGTTAAAAAAATTCTGTCAAACATTCAGATTTTTGTCAATCCAATGGACAAAAACTGCATTTCTCTTATTAGAAGCAATTAAGGGTGAGAAAATTACAAATATTTAAGGACATTCACATTGGTTTTGTTCTGAAATTGGTATTCACATTTTTATCCTTTTTATATAATTTATGGGTACATTTCTTCTTTATTTTGAGAAGATCTTCATGGCTTGGTCAATTAACCCTTTGTCATACAGGTAGCTAATCATTTTTCTGGTTTTTCATTCATCTTTCACTTTGCCTAATGTTTTTTGTCATGTAAAGATTTTGTGCAACTAAGATATTTTCCCCTGAATTTTAAGTAGAGTTAGCAAAGTTTGTTCTATGACCCAGTTATAAGAAATTCAACCATGTATTTTTTCCTTAAGATATTTATGGCTTTATATTAAACATTTAAATCTCTGACTTATTTAGAATTCATTCTGCTGTACCAGCTCAAGAAATTCCTAAAAATTTACCAAGCAGGAGCCAATGGGAGCTGGCTCCAGCACACCACTTGCTGCCAGAACAGCCTGCCGTTGTCATGGACAAACTATTGTCTAGAGAGCCTTGGGTTATTCTCACGTGTTGTTCTCACGTGTTGTATGTTCTTAGGACTCTGTATGTATCATTGAGTCAGTGAAGTTCCTGGTGCCTCGAGTTTTCCAAATCTCTTTAAACAATGAGAATAAAGTGTTTCATTACTCTTGGCTAATAAGACAGTACAGCTTTGGGAGCAGAATGTTTCATTATCTGTAAAATACATCAGCTATTTCTCTAGGGGTGTGTGTGTGTGCGTGTGTACATTTTAGTATAAAATAGCATTCAGTTGCATAACCGCACTGCTACTTGCAGAAACAGCAACCAAATAGGGAGCTATCCATGTGTGGAGGCAATAATTTTATATTAAATGGTCTTATTTTTAGCACATTGTCACTATTGCATATAACCGTATATCCATTTTCTTTCAGGCTTAGAAAATGTACTATCTTCAAATGGACAAAAAACACAATCTGTAATAAAGACTCACCACCACTGGAAGCATCGTTCAGATTTAGCAGTCCCCCTCCTAGCCCTCTGTAACTATGGTAACTGTAGGTCCCATTTCCGTTGATGTACAAGACCTCCTGTGAGCCTGGAGCAGCGGATGTTGAGTAAGTGGCCTGGGCCGCCTCTGGTTTACACTGTTTATCGCCTGGAGCAGACTCATCCTGCAATGACAGATAGCACTCCATTATTTGTCACATCATTGTGCTATTTCACCTTGAACAGGACTATCTTACCGCTATGTACATATCTGCATTGAATAAGGGATATATATATATATATATATATATATATATATATACACACACACACACACACACATATACACATATATATATATATATATATATATATATATATAATGAACATAAAGTAAATATATATGTAGATTTTCAATAACTTTGTTGAAAGCTAAAATAAGGGAAAGCAAAATAACAATGTGGGGGCAGACTGGAGGTGGAACAAGTGATTGTGATATTACATAAGAAGAGCTATTTATAAGGTCCAAGAAATGGAAGACACCTAAATGCCCATGACAGGTGAATGGATCAAAAACAATGCAATATTGGCCTTTAAAATGAAGGAAACCTTATCATATACTACAACATGGATGAAATTGAAGAACATTAAGCTAATGGAATAAGCCAGTCACAAATGACCAAAAACACACAGTCATTGCACCGCACAATGATGCTTCAGTCAAAGATGGACTGCCTATACGATGCTGGTCCCATGAGGAACAATAGACTCTGCGCCATAGGCCAGCTGTGCAATCGGCTTACTCTGTAGGTTTATGTAAGTGAACTTCATGATGTCTGACCACAATTTTTTTTTTTTTTTTGGAGAGGTTTTTCGCTATAGGGCGCGTGCGCTCGCCGGACAGACAGAGAGAGACAGAGAGACAGAAAGCGAGAAATCACCCCCCAGGGGGGATGGTCACGCCGCAATCCCTTCTCCTCCATTCTCCTCTCGGGATCTTGGGCACGCACGCACACGCGCCCGGCGTGAGTTGTAAGCCACCGGGTCCGAGAAGCGAACCGCGGTCGACTACGTGGGAGTCCAGCGACATAGCCATTACGCTAACTGCCGGTTCCCTGGCCACAATTTTGTACAATGACCAGATCACCCAAGGATGCCTTTTCTAATATGAATCTCTGTCATTAAGTGACACATGATTGTACTGCAAAATTCAACAGATAGGAGGTATCTACAGTACTCAAATTCATGATGGTTTCCAAAAGGCAGGGGGAGGTGAGGAGCTGTTCTGTGGGTGTAGAGCTTCAGCCATGGTGGGACTGTGTGTGTGCATTTCAGGCATCAGGGGTGGTCCTAGGGCTCGTCTGATGCATAATGATGGGCACGTGGTTGACAATATTGCACTGTATATATGGAAACTATTGGTAGAGTGAACTTTATGTTACCTTTTTAAAAAAAGAACTAGTTAGCTTTAAAATATTGCATGAAGAGAAATTACAATGGAAGGCAAATAAACACAACAAAAGCTGTTTTTCTTTCATTTCCTCCCCCCTCTCCATTTTTTCTTCCTTTTCTTTTTCTTGTTGTCTTATAGTAAAAAAAAAAAAAAAACAAAAAAAAAAACCTTTCTTGACTGTCAACATTAAATTAGGTCAATTTCATGCTTTACAATATACTGACAAGGGCCTTAATAAATACTCAGGTCTTTCAGCTTTTTTTTGTTTTTGTTTTAATTTGCCAGAGGGTGTTTATGCTCACCAGAGTGAGGAAGTGAGACAGAGGCAGAGGAGAAAGAAAGCAGCCCTGCCTCTCCCATTGGAAATGGTTAAGTCACTTCCTTTCTCCTACATTTTTCCATCCAGATGAGATTTGGGCATGCATGTATATGTACCTGGCAGGCTAGTCTACCACCAAATTGGGGACTTCAAAAGCAGAGTAGGCCATGTGAGATTTTGCTCCCTTAACTACTAGGTCATGGATGCAGCCTTTGTTTATGTTTTTAAAATTTCAGTAGTGTCTACAAAATTTACTACAAACCTAACCATATCAACTTGTGAAGAAATAAAAGTTAAATTTTGCAATAAATTGTACCTGTCTTTAATAGTAAAAGCAATCTAGGGAACCAGCAGTTAGTGTAATGGCTATACTGCTAGACTCTCATGTAGTCGACTGCGGTTCAAATCCTGGACCCAGTGGCTTAAACTTACGCTGGTGTGTGTGTGTGTGTGTGTGCATGCCCAAGATCCTGAGAGGAGAATGGAGGAGAAGGGAATGTAGTGTGGCCATCCCACCTGGGGGGTGATGTCTCCTTTTCTGTCTCTCTGCCTCTCTGCCTCTCTGTCTTTCCAGCATGCACACTATAGCAAAAATCTCTAAAAAAAAAAAAAAAAAAAAAAAAAAAAAAAGAGTAAAAGCAATCGAATAGATTTTCCTTCTGTTGTGGGTTTATAAACTCTAAAATATATACAACATGTATTACTTGCCTGCTAAATTCATCTTTTCGTCTTCATTTTAGGCAGAATGTCTCAATCCTCCTGCCTTCAAGTAAATGGGACTACGGGTGCACCATGTCTCAAACGAACCATGCCCTAGGTGCACCATGCCCAAGGGGTACCATGTTCCAGGCACACCAGGTCCAGCTTTTAGGGTGAGATTGGAAATCAGGCCCAGACTTTTTACATGGCCTCAACCTGGCAGCATCTACCAGCACATGCCACCATGGCTTGGTGACTTCTTTCTTTCTCTAATAAGAAAGAATTATACACACATTTCTAGTGAATTCTTATGACTGTTTTCTGTCACCAACAGAAGTATTTTGCAAGTCTTATATTTAGAGTACATATTTAGTGAAACAAGTAATTTCAAATATGTGGTGTCAAATACCAGAAAAACAGAAACATGAAATATTTTTGCTCTGTAGACCCAGTGGTATTGTAGATTTTAATTATAATTTTAATTGACATAATAGTTGTACATATTTATAGGGTACAATGTGGTTTTTCAGTACATGTGTATAATGTAAAATGACAGAATCAAGGCACTAAATATACTCACCACCTCAAGCATTTATCCTTGCTTGGTGTTATGAACATTCAGAATTCTCTCTAGCTAGTTTGGAATACACATTGAATTGTCACCCACTGTAGAAACTCCACCTTGGCATATCTCCCTAGATCTGATTCCATTTGTCCACTTGACTTGTATCTGTTGATTAAGTTCTCCTTATCCCCTTACCGTCCCCCTTTCCCAACTTCTGGTAGCCACTGTTTCACTCTCCAGTGGTATTGTTCACAGTACTGTTACACTGAGAAATGGTCTGCTCTTTCTCATGGTGAAAGCATGCCATGACTATCAGCATGCCACAGTTATGATTTTGCTCTTGTGCCTCTGATCAATCCAACTCTGATCCACTCAACTCAAACCATTCAATTCCAACTGATGCAGTAAAGTTTAAGCAGTTTTTAGACACATGATCTAAGAGCTTTCATCTTTTCACTTCTACTATATAAGACACTAAATAAATGGTAAAAGTTCCTAAAGAAGTTGAAGTAAAATTAAGAAAGAAAATTTAAAAATCATACATAGTACATTAAAAACACTGAACTTCAATATAAATTAATTTTCCCAGCACTGTCTTTTTTAAAAAAAAAATTGATGCATGTATGTAATAGAAACATAAATTGACCTAAAGCAGTAGAAACAACATTTTAAAGTAACACCTTTTTGGGGGGAAGAGACTGCCTTAAAGAACAAATCCAGCTAAAATAACATGTTGCTGGTATTACTGGCTCTACTGTTTAGACTGAGAACTCATCAAGTCCTGGATTTTGCTTTTCTTAGTGCTGGAAATTACTTTTTACTGATGAAAAGTACTTGAAGGAGGTGAATTTTGACAGTATTCTTTATAAAAAAGAATATTGAAACTTCGCCAAGTTTGCTAGCAATAAAGACTTGCCATAAAGACATATATAAATTTGATATGTAGACAAACAATATATTTTTTGTGCTTATGATGAGCTTTTATATTACAGATACTGATAATATCCTCATCTATTGAATGTGATATATCCAGAGATATGCTGTCCCTCGAAGTGTATGCCGTGATAAGCAGGTGTGAGGAGAATCATCATATGAAGTACAGGGCCACTGTGAACACGATTATTACCAAGTTAATAGTAGTGGTGCAGAGACAGAAACTATTAGAATCTAGAAGCAACTGCCTTTTTTTTTTTTTTTTCCAGAGAGATTTTTCCTATAGGATGTGTTCACTCACCAGAGAGACAGAGACTGAAAAATGAGAAATCACACCCCAAGGGGGTTGGCCACACCACAATCCAGTCTCCTCTGAAGATTTTGGAGGTGCACGCACATGCACCTGGTGTGTTTTTAAGATGTAGGGTTCTGGACTGGTCAACTACGTAGGAGTCCAGTGACATAACCATTACACCATCTGCTGGTCCCACCAACTACTTTTTAAACGGTGTGTTATGATAAAGGAATGATTGGAAAATTGTTAAATCAAATATTATTACACCTCATACACTATCAATTAGTCTTTCATAAACATGCAGTGAAATAGTCTCCCATCTAGGAGTGTCATCTTCCCTGCCTACAGAGATTAATATATTATATTAATATGTATTTATTATTATATTTATCATTTATATATTATATATTTATTATTTATATATCATATCTATTATATATTGTTATTAATGAAGAAACATATATTATTTATTACAATGGATTATAGTTATTAAATATTATATTATATTTATTAAATACATTAATTTCTGTCCCCAGGCCGGGATGTTTACACTCCTAATTGGGACACCATTTCATGATTGTATATTTATGTGTATTTATATATTATACACACCCACACATACATATCTTCCATGGTAGCATAAACAAATTATATGTTTATTAAGTTTAAATTTGTTAACTGAGTGAAGCTTGTTAAAAGATTTATTGAAACATAAACTTGTCATGTTTATATGGGTTAATTTTTTTATGCAAACAACTTTTGTTTTCCTAAAGAATCATAGGCTTCAAGCTGGACTTCATGGTACTGTAAGGCTCCTGGGGGAAGTCTCAGATTATGGGCAGTGTATACAGACTTGCCTTCACGCTGGATCTTCCTCTTTTATCAAACTAGCCACTCTGACTTACTCAACTTTACACTCATAACATCACTGCCTTACAGATATTATCAGCACCACTAGGCTGTAATATTGTATATTCTTTCTGTATAGACGTGCAACTATTGAGACTCTGAAAGAAAGCACAATGTTGTATCCTTCAAAGTAATTTTGGGGTCGTTGGCAAGGGGCTGGCTTCAAACAGTTCCCCCAGTCGTGTGTTGAAAATAATTTGGGCAATGTGATCAAACTTGATTAAAATGTTTTCTTGATTGAACATAATTTGAGTGACATGCTAAAACTGGCATTTTTGGTTTTGGAAAAATAATGGTTCTTCTGAATTATAATAATTTATTTCTCTCTGTTTGGAAAATGACAACAACATACACCTAAAGAAGACTTTCTAATTGATGAGTAAGAAAGGAGAAGAGAGAAGGCATTGCCACAATTATTTTCTCCTTTATTCTCTGTATGGTATGATTAATTTGTGTCATAAAATGTGTTTTTTTTTTTTAAAATTTGTCTCAGACTTTCACTATTAAATATTATTCAAAACCACAGTGACTGCGCTGAGCAAGCAGATAATTAATTCCATTAATATAAAAACAGGCCTTGTAGGAATTCATTTGTATTCAAATGCAGATCTGCATTATTAATGTTTTTGGCAGTCCACTATATGTTTAGAAATATGATATATAAAAGTCTCAATAGCATCTAGTCTGTAGTGTTTTTTTTTTTTTTTTGGAGAGATTTTTGCTATAGGGCACGTGCGCTTGCCAGACAGACAGAGAGAAAGACAGAGAGACAGAAAGCGAGAAATCACCCCCCAGGGGGGATGGTCACGCCACAATCCCTTCTCCTCCATTCTCCTCTCGGGATTTTGGCCATGCACGCACACGTGCCTGGCGTGAGTTTTAAGCCACCGGGTCCGGGACACGAACCATGGTCGACTACGTGGGAGTCCAGCGACATAGCCATTACGCTAACTGCTGGTTCCCTGTAGTGTTTTTTTGGGCAAAAGTTTAATATAAAGTTAAGTCATATTTTTATCTTGAGTGTTTATTACCATTGTTCTCAAAAGAGGATGTTTTTTAATGATACAAAAAATACCTCTGGAGTCATATTTTACTTTTGTAAGCAACTTTTAATAATCATTAGTTCCTAACATTTTAACAACTGACAACTTACACTACCTCCTGGGATGCTATGGAGACTGTTTTCAAGAAAACATACTATAACTATGTTACAACGCTTCATATCTAGGTGATGAAATACATTTTA